>CM022532.1:2689615-3175934 GCA_012273795.1 Dendrolimus punctatus | reverse complement strand
TGCCCGTCGCGGTGATCCGAGGTCTTCGTCTTCCCACGATTAGCCGGTCTCGCAACAGACCTGAATCCCATGCCGCACACATCCGGCGACAGTTAAGTATAGAGAAGGAACTATTAAAGAAATATATATATTTATTTTAAATGAAAATCCGACGTACACAGAATCATAGATTATAAAGATATTGTTATATCAAATAATAGCGTCTTTGAATAAGCGATTTATTTTATTAGAACATCTTTTATAAGCTCAGACGAATAAAAGTACAGTTTTAAGGATGATTTACATCAAACTGCTCGCATCGCATCGGATCGGAATGGTTACGAACGGATGCGACAAGAGTCGATCGAGTCTGGCAGGATATCGACGCATACAGACACATATGCTTTTGCACCAAACAAATCCATTTTTCTTCTAAATCCAACATTCAGTGACGTCTACAGTGCGTGCACTTTCGAGAATGAGTGTTGTCGCCCGGACACGGCTTTAAGCGCACGCGACTATAGCCGAAAGAATCCGATCGAATACGACGACAGCCGAATGGATCCGATTGGATACGACGACTGGCGAACGGAGCCGATCACGCGTCGCGGTATCAGCTGTATCAATGATACGGGGTCCTGAAAGTGTGTAAGAATAAAAACTGTTATCCACAATCTTTTATAGGTTAATAACATTTTTGGGAACAACTGCTGGGCCAACAAAAACGGCTATCAGACTTCTCATTATTGTCTATAGAGGCCGAAAATCTAGAAAAACTGAAATTGTCTTCAACCGTTGACGATTTGATAAATAAGTATACAGATAAAAAGGGGGGAGAACACTGTCTCTTTGATTTGAATTGTTTGTCTCACTTAATCCATAGGAGCAGTAATTATAAGTAATGTATGTTATGTTTAATATGTTTAATATAGAATTATTTTAATTCAATTCGAGCATTTTTTGTTTCTTTTATAAAAACAACTTTACCCTTCCCTTCCCTTTCCTTCCCTACCCTTTTGGGCCCACCAACACATATTGAGACATGGCCCGTCTAAGGCAAGCTACGATACTGGCCCGCGGTCAAGCCAGTGTGCGCGGCTTGACAATAGACTTTAAATACTGTGTACACGATTTAATACCTTTTAAGTATTGTAAAATCTCTTCCGATCCCACGAGATGCGAAACCGTTTAGTGAAAATCATCATTCACACAACTTGTAATTCCGATCGGCAATTTTCGTTTGCGTAGAAAAGTGCAGAGCGGTTTTCGACATGTAAATAGTCTATAATAAAATTTATTCATAAGCGGAAATAGCAGTGTTACTTGCTACGAATTCTTAGCTCTGTTCCGTTTACACGATTCGTACACGGTCGCGCGATTCTGAATCTGGTCTACTTCGCAGGTGCATCGGGAAGAATTGTTAGTTGTGTAAAACTATATAAATAAAGCCTAATCAAAACGTCAAATGAAGAATTTTAATTTTTTTAATAATATATACGTACTAATTCTATTATTTTATTATACATTATAATTATGTTCTCGTAAGCACTGCGATGCGATCGCCTTTTTTTTCTTTTCAATGTAACCTCTTTCATGGTTTAAGAAAGAGGGATATGCGATCGGCTTTTTTAAGCCGGCTTCATTCTGAGAGCTCAGGACACGGTCTACTTATTTTGTTCGTCTGAGTTTATTAGTGTATTTTTCAAGCTGCGTTTACTACTTTTGTAGTCTGGTCGAGGTAGGGAAGGAACTTGAAGAAGCGTCCGAATTATACATATTAATCATTTGTGTGCTGGTTGAAACAATTTTTTATTATATTGCAACAGATATCAGTGGGTATTCCTTGTAATCATTACATTTATTTAATTTTCAACTAAAAAAAGTGTTTTTATATTTTTTATTTTTATAATAACTGCTTCAAATTATGTTCATTACAATAAAATTGGCAAAAATATCTAGAAATAAAATAAATAAATAAAAGTTAAAGTAACTTATTTCTTGAAACTTGAGATTTGAATCATAAACTAAGTATTTACATCATTAGAGTTCAAATATGAATAAACAAATTAAATATGTCCTTTACCTGTTATATAAAATGTTATTAGTAAGTTTTAGGTTCATTCATAAATGTAAATTCATTACGAAAAAACATCAGATATCTTTCGTATAAGAGTATTTTTCAAAATTACTCTGTTATATTATAGTACGAGCAATAACATATATGCGTCTCTGAAGTTAGTCCACATTACGTTCTCGCGTAGATTATAAAGTTCACCCGGTTGTATTTACAAAGTTGATTGGGGGTATGTTGTTCTCTCGCTCGCTTACTATATGGACTTGCATGCCATCTCTTTCGCACTTAACAATGTGAGTAAATAGACGTCAGCAATCGACTGCAGCTGACTTCACTCTAGACGCATTTAAGAATTGCGCGTACTGTATCCTTATTAAAAATATTAAAAGTTTAAATTGTTATTTAAAATTTTTAGAACAATACTGTTTTATGAATATGAATCTTCTTTGCTTCAACCTCTGTATATAAAAGTAAAAAAAGTTATGTAATATAGTGAATAGAGTACATCGCGCTTAGAAAATTTATCATAAATGGTTGGTTGATCTTAAGGGTAAGTGCAGATAGAACGATGAATTGAAAATATCTGTTTTTACTGGCTTTTCTTGTTATGATTATTTTTTTATTTTTTTCGACTTTGTGTCGGCTAAATGGCGTTGTTTGGTGATGGCTTATTTACAAATATTAAGTACTACTAGATAAGTAAATTTTAAGTGCAATTTATTTGTACTTGTTACTATTAAAGGTAATATTATTATCTATATGCAAGTCACTTAAAAATTACGTATAGTTACTTGCTTACTTACATACGTACATGTACCACCAGACATAAATCCACATTAGGTCATTTTTATAGTAATGTATAAAGTATTTTCTCATATTTTAAAAGAAAAAATAATACACCTCTGTACATTACAAAATGTAAAGAATATGAGTTGCTTTTTTACTTTATTTTTCTTAAAAATAATGTCTTAGATTTACGGCCTTGATTCATTGACATTATTACAGGTTTCGTATATTTTTCTAAAAAAATATATTTCAACTGTTTAATAAAAAAATGACGCTTTATCTGTATTCACCCTAAAATTGGTTAAGGCTCGTTTTAGACTAGAAGAGTTAATATTTAAAATATATAAAAAAAATATATAGTAATTAAAAGGAAAATAATTGTATAGTATATTATATTATTATAATAGTAAAATGTATGCAATACACCATGCGCCAAAACTTACAAGTATAGAATAAAAGCATAATAGATGATATTAATAAATTTACATGCAATTTGTTTTACGATCTCATTGCGTCCTTTCAGATTGAAATACGTGTTTAATGCCTCTGCTAGATCTGAGATACTGTTAGTTAGTTAGTGCTGTGACCAAATGCGACTTACGTATAGCATCGAGGAGTGTAAAAAATAACGCATTGACAACCTTGGTATACATGAGTTATTTTTCAATCTTTAATGCCATTAATAATAACAAATATAATACACCACTGACACCTATGTTGCCCCCCCCGCCCCTCTTTTTATGGCAATTTTTAGAGCCCCTGCAGGGAGTGGGGAATCCCCATATACCCAGACACATAGAACCCCAGAAGCCCGGTACTTTTTGTCCTCATTTCCCACAATAATCCTACATTGGCCGGGGCGTGTCCTTGGGTGCATTTTTATACGGTGTAGACAGCGACAATCGCCGGTCAGTGTCACGCCATATTTACATTGAAGTCAAGGAGCCTCTACATGTTGGCCTTCCCATGGTCCTACGCAAGGCCTACAAAAGTCCGGTCCATTTTAATGGCATAATAATTTTAATGGTGGTCTTCAAAGACGAACATTGAAAATATAATAATAATCGGCAGACAAATACACAGTATATCAACAAGCGAAGCAAGTTACCACCGATCCAAGACACCCAGACCGTAGTAGATAACAGAAAGTTCGTTTCTGAAATTTCGATGCTAGTAATCGAACTCGGAGCCTCAGTAATAAAAAGCATTAAACCCTTGACTTATCCCAGATGTTGCAGAGGTCATGGAGAACGCACGCCGTCTGTCCATCCGCGCCACATTAGTTAGTTACATACTCGCTTAGTTAGTACTTTTTATTTTTCTTAACAACAGCTTTATGCGTTTTGTAGATTTAGCCAGTGTCGAATCCTTAATAAGTTTTATAATAATTTTTAAATAAACAAGTAATTACTTTCATTAAATAGCTCTAATTTATTTAAAGAGCAACACTCACACAGGGCATGCTGTCGCATTAAATTTTGGTATTTAGTGCAGTGTATACGATGGGTTGTTAAGTTCTGTTATTATAATATTGACAACAATGGTTGCGAACTGGGGGCTTACTCTTGAAATGTTTTCCTCATTCGCTTTCGCCGATTTCGTCCAAAAGATTTGACGTATGGTGTTTAAGAGTAGGCCCTCAGTGTGCTTAGGTTTTTGTTTACTACCCGATCACATCAAGTTAACGTAATTTTGTATGGGAAAGACTTAGCGCCATCTGGTGAGCGTGAAGGAAAATAAATCGTGGCATACAAAATTGCGTTAACTTGACAGTGATTGAGTATAAAAAAACTTACCCTAAGCACTTTAGTGTCAGTTTTAATTTTAGTATTTTAACTTTCTTGTTTAAAAATTTATTATAAAAGTTGTAAGCTTAATTAACATTTATTTTGCTATATTCTATAGGCCCAGTATTTGTTGTTTGTTATTTTTTACTACTCGACGTCACAAATGCAAAATGACTAGTACACGTACAATTACTACTTAAAGCAATCGACAGATTGATGACAGATGCCAAAAGAAGCAAGCAACAATAAGGCTTCATTCCACTTGTGGCTCACAATGCCCAAAATGCTCTTTCAGCCGTTTTACATAGCGACCATAGACGTTATAGTCGTGGCGATAACATCACTAATCGCGTCATATCGATCAGGCAGCGCTCACAACGAACCTTGTCAAGAGGTTGGTCGAAGTTGACGTTGACCACAGAGCAATAATTTTCTCTATCGCTACATTGACAAAGAAGCGATTTTGAAATTAACCATATATCAACCAATATTCGTGCATTTCGTCGTTACTAATATCAACGCTCCATAATCCGTTCCACTTGAGTTTATGATTATAACGCCCGCAATCAAAATTGGAAGGGTAAAATGGTGATCGTGAGCGTGGTTGTGTGAGCCTCATGTGGAACGCGGCCTAAGATAATAATGTCAGTTTTATTTAGTCAATGTTTAGAAATATAATGACAATCAATAAATCAATCCGTCAATTCTTCAATATGTTTGATTGTGTATTGCTTCGATCAATAGATAGCTCAAATTATACTATTTCCGATCTTATGTTATTAACTTTAAACTCTATTTTTGAATAAGTAGCTAAATATATTTTAACCTATCAATAAGCTGTGTATAAGAATGGTTTTTGTGTATATAGAATTTTAAGCCTATTTTTTAAGAATATTTTAAATATATTTTAAAATGTATAAATCAGAGTTATGGACATTTTGTTTTTTATTTTTTACCTGCCTTTTTTAAAATAGTGTTACCACTTTATTTTCCCAGGCATTAGAGCGATGGTAATCTAATGCTTGATTTACATTATGCTCTCGTCCCTGGCACCAAGCAGTAAGACGAGTAGGGCTTGGAAACCGGTAAAAAGTCGAACTGGATAAACCGGTTATCACAAGTTTACATAAAGAACAGACCGCCCTACGCAATGTGAATAAGAAGATGCCGCGGAACAAAAGTAGTCTTCCGGCAGTGGAAGAGGCCTATGGGCCACCGCATGCTAGGACCAGCGAAGAGGCTAGGCTATTTACCCGTGGCCCTGGTATTAAAGGCGAATGACGGAATACTGAGGGGTTTTAGTGGGTATTTCTAACTGTGGTGTGACAATGGCATCTTCAGTGCTGGCTAGAGGTGCTAGTGCAATCCCACATACTGGCCGCAATTTTCCCCCTTCGTTGGTCCTCGATCGGGTTTCCCCTCGTAAAAAAGGTTTCCATAAAACTCATTAACGTTTGCACTCCGAACATAATTAATTATAATAATAACGGGTTTTTTTAAGGCGGGGGAAATGCATTTCGCACAATACCGGGTCCTCTGCTAGGGATTAGACCATAGTTGATTATGGAGGCAATCCTCTTGGGGCTGCCAAACAGTGATCAACCGGCTTGTGTGGAACTCAAGTACTCAATACTCCACTAAAACCACCCTCCTCCCATGTGCCCCGCGCTTATGGTAAGAAGAGCGTGAGACTTGAACGTAGTTACGCCCACGCTGATCCTAACCCAATAGTGCTTGAGAATGCCCCGGGAATCAGAGCAAACTCACTTCGACGACAGGGGTGAAGCCTCCTCTGCTCCCTAGATGCTAATAACGGTGATTTGAACGCTCTCCAAGACTCGGTGACGAGAGATATGGCAAGTGCGAGTGTGTAAACAAAATCTGTTGAGCATGGCATATTCGCGCTATGCACTTCCCTCATCAGTTTCCTGCTGCCTTCCCCTTCGACCGGGACCTAGGGGAGAAAGCATTCCAGCGCAAAGACGTGGTATTTGTTTTTACGTGTACTTTTTCAACCTGTAATAATATAATCTGTAATATTTTAACAACTTGTAATACACACAACGCTTTGTCTGACATTGTGGAATTACTCAAAATAGAATCCTAAATGGTTCGCTACAGGCGAAGGCGCGTCAGTCAGGGAGGTAGTATTGTATTGTAAAACTCAAAATCAAACCAAAAATGTTACATTATAGAAATAAAGGTGAATGCTCGCGGTAAGGGAGCACCTTAAAAGAATATGACCTTTGCGTTATACAATTGTATTGTTACGAGTTGCAGGATGGAATTAAAATGCCGTTAGAATTATAGAGTTTATTAGAACTATACAAACACGTTATAACACAGGTACAAATATAATAACACGCGCAAAGTCCTTCACTAAATATATTATCGAATGCACGCAAGTCTTGCTTCGCTCGTGGTTCTCGCTCGATTGCTCCATCTCTCAATTAGGACATTGTTTTATACTGCACAGATGCAAGATGCTGAGACACCTGGCACTGATCACAATACAACAACAGGGCTTAAAAGATTACAATACACAATGGGCTGTTTTTTTTATTGTCAAATTTTAAACACAAAGTAAACAAAAGAAGTCCAAATTCCTAAAGGTAATAAAATGTGTTTCTGCAGGTGTGAATTTGTCTTTGTCAGTCGTAACAGTATGTTTAATTCTTCATAAAATTTACATACTGGGGGCCTTGTATGAAAATCGAATCTTAAGTAGTAAACTTCAAAACCCAAAACTTGATTCTAAAGAAAAGGTTTCAGCAACTTTATATTCATAGTTATTTAACAAATTTTCACATTTGTAATTAGTAAGATACCGATTATGTCTCATTAATTAAATATCAATCGCGAGTTTAAATATTTAAAGCAGAAAGCAAATAAATGAATCATCACCACTAATTTGCATCTGACAATACCGTCTCGCGTATCCGATTATTGACCTCCATTGGTCCGTGTACGAGATATTATACACAATTAAAATGATCTGTTCTCAAGGTGAGATGGATGGTGTGACTAATAGAGATTCTTCGCAAATATGCTATGTCGAGTATGCTAGGAAATCACTACTTTGTTGGTGCGGCCATCTTGTACATATGGACCCCGCCAGGTTACCCATGAACGTATTTTACTCTTAGCCGAGGGTTGGAAAACTGATGTGGAAATCTGGAGGGTAGTTACGTTACCATAACGTTCTGATTATATCCCGGCCTGTGGCGGCCCTATATGCACAGCACCAGTTGCGCGTCCATCACAAACCAAGAAAAGAAAAAAACAATGCTGTCATATTATGATTTAAAAAAAAACTTTCTTCCCGGCAAAAACTATTGTAAACGATTAATACATATTATTATAGATAAATGTGTTTTTTTGTGACGTTCCGCCTTTGGGAATTAATAAGTATTCATTATCCATGTATTTTGGACTTTTATATATCTAAAACTGAAGGCCCGGAAGTTTCTAGAACCTCTACAGATCTATTCTACCAGCTATTAATTTAGCTTACTATCGATTAAAATTTGACATAAGCCCCATACAAGTAATGTCAAGATTCAATCGATGATAAGGCGAGTGAATGAAAAGTAAAACAGGAATGCGCGATGAATACCTATTAAATGTTTGTTTATACGAAGCCATCGTTGGCCAGCACTGGCTTGGTGGAGACTTTGAATAAATATTTTTTCAAGTCAAGCCAGCGCTGGCAAGAATAGAGCGCCCGTCTATTGCTCAAGCCAGTGACGTCCGGAGTTTTTGGCGGGAACTAAAAAACTTTTGTGCTGTCCTGTGATTTTTATTTTATGAAATTAATTACAAATCTCATATATTTCTTATCAAACTCTTATCTAACGCCTTGAATCAATTATTTTTTAATTAAAACGTCTGATAAATAGAATCAAAATTAATCTGCTTTATTAATTGTATCGTTTTCTATTTAAGGCTTGTAGCTTGGTGGTTGTACGCCAATGTCTTAGAGGATTTTTCGATATGATTTGTTGCGATTGCGGAGATTCCATAGACGCACTTGTTTTCCAGCTGCATTATTATTTTATTGTGAATAAAATAAATTAGTATTTTAAAAAAATTACCAAATTATTTATCTCTCTTCTATAAAGATGTAGATATCTTTTATCCGGTTTTGATAAAAATTGAAGGAGTAAAAAAACGTGCGCGTCTCGGGACACCCGACAGAAGTCATAACTTGCGTGAGAGAAAGGTCAGACTACAGAAGAAGACAGACTAGCGCCGTAACGCGTTACGTAACGAAGCGGTTTACCCTCCCATAAGAAGTTATCACTTCAAAAAAGGGTTTTAAGTGAATTATATAGAGGTGATTTGGTGATTTTTTAAAACTTGAAGCAACTAAATAAAAATTACAAAAAATCCACGATAAGTGAATTGTGAAGATTCGATTTTATTTTAATTATTGATCAGTATCATTACCAACAAAAAGCACGTTGTTTCCTTGCACCACATTTTCGACCATTAGCGGCAATAGGAGCCTTAACAATTTATTTATTGTTAAGGCTCCTATATGATTTAAAATTATAGTAGGGGTAAATAAACTAGGATAGGGTCATTAAACACTGACATTACTCCAGATGGGGCAATAACACAAGCATTCGTCGGTCGAGTAATGCATCACGCTGTAGGCAGCCAACGGCGTTTGTAGCTATCAACGACAAACCTAGAATTTTCAGTAATTGTCCGCCCCAGTTGAATAAGCATACATAAGTTAGTGCGTTGCTTATCACATGGCAGTTAGCTGCTGGTAACCTATTTGCCATTAACGCTATTGTGTTGAGCCCGTTAACAAAAACCTCAACACAATAGCCAAACCTAACGATTTTCATTAAATCTTCAGATATTTGATATAAGGTACTGTAACTATCAACCTTTGTCCTTGTTTAAAGTTTAAAATTAATGGTTTTTTTTATTGCATGTGTTCAGCAGACAGGCAGACTGCCACCTGTTGGAAAGCAGTTACCATCGCCTATAGACATTTGCAACACTAAAGGTGCTACAATTGTGCTACTCCACAGGGAGACTGGAGCTTGGCCACTAATGCCTGAACAAAACTCAAGGTTGTTATGGTGACATGCTGTAAACCAGCCGTGGTAGCCATCCAGATGGACAAATATCCTACCACCCGGCTGCAGGTTGTCTTTTCGCCTCTTACGTAAGGCCGCCTTGCCGCATCAAATTGTAATTTTTCTCCGTTACTACACGAAAAATATAATAGGTAGGTAAATGCTTAAAACGTCCTTGCAGATATATATCCTTACTGACTGATTTTTCTGGGTTGAAGATGGTATTTATTTTTATAAAATTTTCATGGTATATCATGGTAGTGTGGCTAGGCGCCAGCGTCCCAAACTCGAGGGCACGGGTTCGAGCCTGGCCGGAACGCATACACCACTTAGGCAGTTTTTCTAACCGAATGTGCATATTGTTACAATTACCACGGTAAAAAAAAAATTGCAAGTGTTCAGTAGACAGGAAGACGGTCCACTAGATGGAAAGCGGTTACCATCGCCTATGGACATTTGCAACACCAAAGATGCTACAAATGCGCTGCTGGTCACTAATGCCGGAACACAACTCAAGGTTTTTATGGCGACATACTTTAGACCAGGGGTGGTAGCCTTCCAGTCGGGTAAATGCTCTACCACCTGGATGTGGACCGTTTGTTGTCTGTCACGTGCTAGCAAGATTGAAGGAAAACATCGTGATGCAGCCGCCTTGAACAAGCGTGGCGGTTATACTGTTCCCCCTATAATTGAAGGCCCGAGCCCAGCAGTGGGAAATTTATGGCCTGATATTATTATTATTGAAGAATTTAGTTATATGAGGAAGAACATTAGAGGCTTCTACTCCAAAGGATTTCCATATCTACCTTACAGTTGGTAGAAAAATCTACTTTACTTGTACGGAGGTTATGTATAATTTTAACCAGTAGTAAAGCAAATGAATTTATAGTTAGATATAGGCCACGGCTAAACTCGCCAGTTGGCTAAGGTTTTCGAAATAAAACTGAAAAGTTTACGTTTAGATAAGTACCATCGGTTTGGTAGAAAGCAGAACCGCTCAGCACATTGTTAAATATTAATTTGTTGTGGACTGTAATTATTTTAATTATAAATGAATACTTCACGTGTGTAATATATGACGATTTTTAATGGAGGGAAAAATTATACAGATTAAAAATAACGAAAGAACTTCTTTGCTCAATAATGGCTTGGCACGGTTTGCGCATTCAGCCAGAGTCATTTGTAAAAGGCTTTTTAATTTAATTTTATAAAACGAGGAAACGTAACGCGACCAAATAGAAAATTTTACCGAAAATCGAAAGAACATCAATGTTTTAAATTCAAATATTCAGTATATTTAGTGGCCAGTACTATGCCGCGCCAAATAAATAAAAACTGTTTGTTGGAGATTCCAACAAGAACAAATATTATTACTTCTCTGATATTACCACTAAGCTATCACAACTTGTTTACTACAGTTGTAAAACATGTAATAAAATTTCAATTATACTTCATCCTATTATTTTACAACAAAGTACTAAATCACTTTCTCATAAAATACGAGATGTTGATAAGGGATTGTAAAATTGAACAAATGCTCAATATCATCAATATAATATTGATAAAACTTATTCAATAATAAAATGGCAAATTGTAATCAATTATAATGAGTATGTCGTGGTAGCTTAATGGCTAGTGCACGCGTCTCAAACATAAAGGGCGCGGGTTCGATCCTGGCCGGAACGCTTGCACCACCTAGGCAGTTTTCTGAACTTATGTGCATATTGTTACAATTACCACGTGCTAATAGCGGTGAAGGAAAACATCGTGACGCAACCTACACATTGAGATATACTAACCGACGACTGATGTGTCAAACCTGCCAAGTAATACCCCCAAGCTAAGTAAGTTACGCTTGTGTTATGGGTAATACACAACGGACCACTAGGACCGATCCCAGACACCCAGACCATAGCAAATAACATAAAGTCTGTTTCTAAAATTTACCATGCTAGGAATCGAACCCAGAGCCTCTGCGCTCCAGCGAGTTCGGCCGGCTAAAACTTAGTTTTATCCGTGCAGGAACAGGTGACAAAACAACCCACAGCCAGGTGGTAGGGCATTTGCCTAACTGGATGGCTACCACCCCTGGTCTAATGTATGTCGCCATGAAAACTTTGAGCTGTGTTACGGAACACATTAATGACCAGGTTCCAGTGTACCTTAAGAGACCAGCAGCGCATTTGTAGCACCTGCGGTTGATGGTGCAAATGGCCATAGGCGATGATAACCGTTTTCAACCAAGTGGGCTGTCTGGTCTGTCTGCAGAACTTATGCAATAAAAATAAAAGGCCGTCAAACATCGTCGACATTTGTTAAATTGATATTACTTGTTGGGAGTAAACGTAACTTTTAAAAATAAACTAAATTATACATAAATTAATATAAAGTAGTAACAAATCACTGCCAGAGGGAAGCGTGCCCATAAGGCTGTCTACTTTGCCACGCAGGCAATGCTCATTGGTTGCGCGAAATACGAACTAACCTTCTGATCAAGGGTGGTAGCAAAGAGTTTCGTAGAAATTTCTTTGAAGAAACCCTTTGCTGATAAAAAAAAAAAAAAAAAAAAAAAAAAAAAAAAGGATACAAAGAGTATTCGATAAAAATTTCATTATAAGAAAGAAACACCTTTGCTGATAGGACCCCGCCACGGACGTAAAGTTTCAACTCCAAACGGCACAAATATGTAAGCCCTTTCTAGAGTTCCATATTTGCGACATTTGAGATCTTCAGCTGTTGAAGCAGCGTTGCCAGCCCCTGACTGGGACGTGTGATGCCGCATAGTAAACATAAAATTTTAACCCATACTAAGGCAAATGAATGGGCAGTTAAGATATGAGAACCAGCTATAAATGCATCGATACGTAATATATGAAATGAAATATAAACCCAAGGATACAAATAACAGAAGCCTATTCGATAGTAATTTATTACTAGAAACCATTCTACGTTCGTAGTTTTATAGTTGAAATCTTTTATAGCCGCGATAAGAGTTGTGGATAATTTTACGCCTTGAAAAACTTGGTATTGTAATGAACGCTTTGTGAGCTGCCTTTAATACACAACATTTACAAAGTTTTTAAAGTTGGTTATGACACTTTTGACCTATATAAATATAAGGCGCGTTCTTCCTCACAACGCCCAAAATGCTTCGGCAGCCGTTCCACATAGTGACCGCAGTCATTGTGGAAATGAAAATCAGACATTTCTACATTCCAACACTTGATCACTAACCTTATTTGTCATGTTTATAGTACTAACTGCTTTGAAAAAAAAAAAATCTAGGACCCGATCTCAGCGTCACCTAACGGTAAAACCGTTAGGTACCGTTATTGTGGATTTAACCATCCGAGGACCCACTCAAACACACAAAAACAAAATCACCAAAATCGGTCCAGGTGATTAGAGGATTCTAGAATACGATCTCAGCGCCACCTACCGGTTCCAACAGGATAAAAAGCAATTTTCAGCCAAATCGGTACAGCCGTTGTAGAGTTATAAATAGTGTAAATATTATAACACGACTTTATTATATATATATATATATAGGTAGATGTATATATTATTATGTTTATTATCATTATTTAGATGTAAATTGGTCTAATAATCCGTTTTATTTTTATAATTATTTATAAAATCGATTTTATATTATTTTGTCCTCCGTGACTCCACCTGCTGGCCCCAGGCGGAAAAACAGCGCTCGTCTTAGCGGCTAGTATAACGCTGAGTCTGAGTCCACATTTAGGACTAATATTGATTCTTTTATTTTATTTTGCTTAGCATTGTTAAAGTGTTTATTGGTCCTAAATAAAATTATTCTTTCTTTCTTACATACAGGCATTCCGTCATTTCGAGGCCATAAAAAATGCATATAATTGATGCCCGTGTATCTTCTATTTCCAATTCATTATTCTATATTTCGAACAACTTGTAATCAAGATCTTAGCATGCCTCTACCACTTGCAAATAATTTGTGAAACATGGAAAATAAAAGCATAATCAGGTAATAATTTGAAAATTCCGCATGGAAACAATAAAATCGTTAAATGGCGATAACTAGGGCGACTTGAACAAACGCATTGAAGTAATTGCTAGTACGCAATGGGGTCTAGGCGTTGGCTTGCCTTGATAACAAAGGAGGGCTGTATTCAATTGCTTTTCTAAAATGGAGCTAGTTCGCACTTCCAAAACTAATTTCTTTAACCATTTAAAAAAAATTTAATATAGTCAAGGGACATTTTATGATGATGAGGTTTCCTCCCACTTACAATGATTGACAACCTGTCAATTTGAGTGGTTGGGGCAACACCATTTTACTCTGGGAACAATCAATCTGACGACCTATCGGCCGAATGGACATTTGTAACATCAAAGGTGTTACATACGTTATATTAATTTAGCTATAATTTAGTTTATTTTTAAAAGATACGTTTACTCTCTACAAGTAATATTTAATATTCAACCAATGTGGACGATGTTTGACGGCCTTTTATTTTCAGCAGACAGGCCAGACAGCCCACTTGATGGAAAACGGTTACCATCGCCTATGGACATTTGCAACACCAAAGGTGCTACAAATGCGCTGCTGCTGAACCTGGCCACTAATGCCGGAACACAGCCATCCAGACGGGCAAGTACCCTATCAACTGGTAGCAAGCTAAATTCAAAATATCATAATGTCATCTAGCAAGGGTAGTCCGAACTGTGAAGGAAACCTTTAAAACACCAAATGTCATTTGCTATCGTTGCAATGACTTATTTGCTATTGAATTGATATAGGCTACGTTCCATTAGAGACTCACAAAGACCACGTTCACGACCGCGATTAGTCTCGTTCCACTTGCTTGCCAGCTTTACAATCGTAAACCCAAATGGAACGATTATTCGACCCACCTCTTGACGCGGGTCGTTGTGAGCGTTTTGTGATCGATAATGATGACGTCAGTATTGACGTTTTCTCCACGAGCACAACGACCGAGGTCGCCATGTGGAACGGCTAACGGAGCATTTTGGGCGTTGTGAACTACTATGGAACTTTAACCCTAAGGAACAGTATATTTTTCTGGGGGTCCTTTTTTATACCACTGAAAACGTGCATTTTGTATAATTTCATTATAAACAAACCAATTCACATTCGTATATATATTTATCGAATATATATTAGGGGGCATCCATATAATACGTCACACGTAAGGGGTGGAACGGGGCCCTAAATTTCGTGACGTCGCATTTCAAAATCTAGTACATTTAAGCTCAACACGAAATATGATCTATTAACGAAAAAATTCAAAATATTTTCACCTTCACCTGTATGAGGCATATTCTTTGAATTTTAAAAACTAGCCGACTTCGTTCGCGTGGAGTAGTTTGAAAAAGTATGTTTAAAAAATCCCCTCGATTTTGATACATTCTTCATTGGTGCCCTGTTGCTCTTAGCGTGATGAAATATATCCTATAACCTTCCTCGATAAATGGCCTATCAAACACTGAAAAAAAAATTCAATTCAGACCAGAAATTCCTGAGATGAGTGCGTTCAAGCAAACAAACAAAGAAACATACTTTTCAGCTTTATATATTACATAAATATAAGATAAAACTCTCTCACCGACACCACACCCTGTCAAAATCGCCGCTTCTATTACGTTACGTTGCAGAGAAATTACTATAAGTCTGTTATAAGCTGTTTAAGTGATTAAAGGTTTTTAACTATCCCACGGGAACTCTTTAATTTTTCGGGATCAAAAGTATCCTGGTCAACATATACCAGGGATGTTAGCTATCACCATACAAAATTTCATGTAAATCGGTCCAGTCGTTTCAGAGATTAGCCGGTACAAACAGACAGACAAACAGGTAAATAAAAAATATGAAAAAAAATCTAAATTAGTTCTATTGCACTCCTTACTCGGTTCCCCCTGACTCGGTTTTTATCATTTTTTTTCATTGTACAAAAATTTTACCTCCTCAATTTTATTATAGTTATCATCATCATCATCATCCGAGCGTTAAATCCCGGTTGCGTTCGGAGCGTTCACTCCGACGCCCAGGGTCCGCTGTCCTACTTTTCCTACTCCACTTCGCGCGGTCTTCAGCATCCCCCGTTTTGAGACCATTGGCACGCATGTCATCCTTCATGACGTCAAGCCAGCATTTCTTGGGACTTCGACCCGGACCTGGCGGAGGCGGCATGGCTAGACATTTGTTCCCCACGTAATTAGCCGGTCTGCGTAAAACGTGGCCGTACCAGCGTAAGCGACACTCTTGCAGTTTGTCTGCTATGTCACGGACATGAAGACTGCCGCGGATGCGGGAGTTCCTGACCCGGTCTTTCCGCGTCACTCCACACATCCATCGCAGCATATTCATCTCCGTGACACGCAGCTCTTGCTTGTGTCGCTCAAGTCGCTTCAATTTTATTATAGTATAGGTAGATAATTTAAATGGAAATGAAACCAATTACGGAACTGCTTTGATTTAAATAGATAGATACCACTTTATTGCTCACCAAAATAAACAAATACAATAATGCACAATTACAATATTTCTAGGCAAAATAACAGGCGTTCTATCGCTAAAAGCGATCTCTTCCAGGCAGCCTAGCTTAAAAGAAATGTGACCAACTGTGACAAGGACGGAGGAGGGCTTAAACAATCATCAAATTCGTGTGACGTAATTTATGGGTGCCCCTTAGATAGAATTAGACTATAAACTTACCGAGTATATTGAACCTGTAGTCGACATCGCTTGTAAGCTGGTGTTCATACCGTGCTTCTGCTGAAATATACAGCGTATTTCAGACCTTACGACAATAAATCGGACCACGTTTTCGTCATGACGTACTCTACCCAAATACAAAAACGAATCAATGTAGCTTCTTTGGTTTAGCCACAGGACCTTATTTTGTATTTCAGAATTTTACAGCAACATGTATCTGTTATTGTGACTAAATCGGTAGGTTAGTGACCAAATGTATCATGTTGCCAGCTCGTCTCTTCATCATTAAACGCGGAAGATGTTCATTCTTACCAAGGTCAGTTAACCAAAATTTACAAGCTGTTCTGTTTTTATTGTCTTTTTATCGTAATTAATTTGTTCGGAAATTGCTTTTTATAAATTTTGACATTACGGTTGATTTAATAGTACCAACAACTTTATATGGAGTAAGACTGTTAAAATTATGATTTATTGTCATTTGAAATGAAACACGTTGTATAAACACTTCTTTTGTCTGGTTTTGCAAGACTTGTGTGTCTTCTGTTCAGTATCAACTGTCAAGTACTCATGGAAAAATCAACTTTTGAAATATATATTTCTAATGCTAAAACTTTAAATTGTGTACCATTTCCTAAGAAATAAAAATTACAAATAATATATTGCGCAAATCCTGTCGTTGAAACGTGCCAAATACTGCAGCGTTCCTCCCGCTGATGCAACGCACTCCAATACAAGCAGCTTCTTCACTTGACACTTCCATTAAACCAGATGATAGATCTCAATAAAACCGATAGGCTCCCAAACCTCATGTTTCTCAAGTTTCAACACTGAATGCCGCAAATATGTGTTCATTGCCATTGGACGCATATTTGCTGCAAAGTACTGAAAGGCCTTGTAAACGCGCCATGGTACATTAGATCGAGCGACCTCTATCAGGTCCTGAAAGTGGAGTTTGTTACTAGCTCTATCAGAAAGTTCGCGTAAGCTCAGGAGCATCGGCTTCACCATCTTGTGAATGTCGAGGCGACAACACGGATATAATGAGAAGACTCAAAAGGAAAATCATTTTAACTAGTGCTATAAACAAAACTAAAGTGTAGTGTACTGTGCTAACATATTAAAGAACACACGATCAGTGTCTTCTTCCTAATAGAGACAAGAAAAGTGTTATTGAACGCATTGTTAGTATAAATAATTAAATCTTAGTATTGTTAGTATAAAAATAATTAAATGGGTTGGGTTTACATATATGTCCCTGGATGATTTCCTGGGTGATTTTAATGGTTAATGTGTTTAGGAATATATTTAAGACTTATTTATAACAACTGGTTTTGAGTGGAAAAAATACATATTTAATTAATTATCTAAGTTCGAAGTTCACGACAATGATCTGGTAATTTTGTCGCCGAGACGTTTTTTACGTTTTTTTGACGGGATTTATCGAAGTAGGAGACTGTATGTATCCGAAAATTTAAACATGTGGAGTTTTAAACAGTCGGTTAGGTTAGGTTTTGTGTAGACCAAAGCGCCAGAACCGACTGGTAACCATTCACTATTTATCTTATATATTAGTGAAAAACAGAAGTGAGGTTAGATTGACAAAAACATTAATAACTCAGGAATTACACATTTCCGACACATAGGAGTTGCAGAAGGGGTGAGTTTTCCTCCCCCCCTCCCCTATCCCCCGCTCATTACTTATGATTCCGGGGACATATATGTAAATCACACCCAATTAAATAGTCAGGTTTAAATTACTTATTAGTTTAGTCTTATTTCTCATATTAGATTGTAACTTTAATATTATATCCTTTAAAATAAAAATCTTCCGCGAGAACGTAAAAAATACCTACTTCCTACTAATATAATAAACGCGAAAGTTTGTAAGAATGTATAGATGTACTTATATTTGTTACTCTTTTACGCAAAAACTACTGGATTTTGATGAAACTTTACAATAATATAGCTTACACATCAGAAAAACACATTGGCTATAATTTATAAAGATATAATGTGAATAATCTAAAATACAACGATTTTCCTTCACCATGCAAGTGAAACCGCGAGGCGCAGCTAGTACTTCATAGATTATTGCTTCAATACTAACCTTCTATGTGCGAATTGAACATAACTTTGCCGAACATCCGCTAGCGGAATATTGAGCGCTTCGGCAGAGAGCGTGACCGAATATTCGGCCAAACCACTATTCGTGGCATCTCTAGTGTGTTTCGTCACCTCTCACACCAAGCTGGTAGGCCGCAAAGATTACTTACTAAGTATTCCTTACATCATGAACTAATCAAAGCAATCTTTACCACGTGTCCTCGCAGCCATTAGCGACGCTGATAACCCGTTGATTTAACATGACACAGAACGACACGAGCCGGGGCGAACAAACTAGGTTTGGAATACAATAGTTTGTTCCTACCGCTCGGGTGGTAAATGTCAAATATCATCTTCTTAGCTGATAGAATCTTCATTATATTCCTACAGTAGATTTGTGCTTTTTGGAAGATGTAGGTTTGTTCAGTCACTGTTGTACTGTTTCTATGAAAACCACAAAAGTTCAGTCATAGCTTGTACTCTTCATAAACATATATTCGTTGCATGATAAGTCACTATACTATACAAATAAAAAAAAGTATAATTTCTTTTATTTTTCAATATTTAAATTGCGATTATTCAATTTATTTCTCATTGATTTATGTCTAGAATTTATATTTGAACCGAATTTAACAACTGTATTTATAATATGATTTCTTTTTATTAAATGAAGAAATAAAGGTGCGCGCGCACCGCACTACGGTCGTTTTACATCTACGAACTTAATAGTGTTTGTACAAGTGTTTTCTGAAACAATTGTTAAAGGAGTTTTTCTACTACTACTTTTGTAATGTTACTGGATTGTGTATGAAAGTGAGTTTTTTGGGTAATGGCCAAGTACCACGAAGCAAGTTGGCAAACAAAAAGTGTAGGTACATGAAAATGTGACTATTGCTGCCGATGCATGGTATCCGATAATCAAAAATCGTGACGTTACATGACGAAAAATAATTATTGTAACTGTCTTCTCTTCGGACATATAACATAATGCTGGGGCAGTTATTGCGTAGGGCTCAAAGGGACTCCAACAAAAAGCTTTTATTCATTTAGCGGCATAATACTGGCCACCAAATACAGTAAAAAATTTAATTTAGAACAGAGATGTTCTTTTGTTTTTTTATCTGTATATTTTTTCCCCATATTAAAATCGTCATACATTTTATTTAAAATAATTACAGTCCACAACAAAGTAATATTCAACGAAGTGTTTAACACCACTCATGGATGGTTAAAGTTATTTAATCGCGATTAGCAATTTGGATAATCGCAAATCCGTATGGGGCGTATCTGAGGGCGTAGTTTTCTTTTTCAATAATTAATTCTAAGACTTTCGCATTCTAGTAACACGCGGAGAACACATTACTATATTGTTTGAGTATAGTAGACAAGCTGACAGTCCACCTGATGGAAAGTGATCACCATCACGTCGTCTATAGACATTACGAGCACCAAAGGTGCTATCAATCTCAAAGGTTGACGGACGGGAACCTGGTCTCAAAACCAACTATAATTCAAGGTTGTTATGAACGCATATGCTGGTCTCTGGTGTCGGACTCGCCGACTACTTCGCTGAAATACCCATTAGACGCCACAGTGCTCTTCCCATTGTCATTTGTTACGCAAATAAGCTGTGGTCAATTCCGCAGCCGTGTATGACATGGGCTTTGATCCGTCTCCGGACGAGTCTCACCTTAGGCCGGTGAAACCGTGTTCTCCTGGCGTGGTTATGTCCATGACACGAATGCTCGAGTGGAACTAAGTTTAATTTAACTAAACGACTTATGTGATTGAGCGGGCTAAGTCATTGCCAGCTCACTGCAACGCAGAGACTCTGTATTCGATTCCCGGTATAGTACATTTCGGAAACAAATTTTCCCCATTATTTTACGGTCTGGGTGTCAGAGTAATCCAATGTGTATTATTAACATAACACTTCCTTAATTTGGCAATGTACAATATGGGTCTGTATGCCGATTATTATTTTTATTAATATTGCCATTAATATACAACAAAAAATCGTAAGGATCAATGGCTTTTATTTTCCATCGCTTTAAGCGTAAGTGATATCTAGTAATATCAATTTTACAACATCCCCTGCAACACGCGACATACACTTTCAGGTAACAACTGGCGACCCACATAGTCCTCCGCCCGATCGGCGACTTATCGGATGTTGATAAAAACTAGGTGTTAGCCATTCCACCATCGCCACCACAACACCGTGAAATCTACAAGGGAACTTATAATTAGCACGATATACTTCTCAATTATGCAATATGGCGTTTATTTTTAATGTAGCTTATTTACCTCGGCTAGAGGAGCATGTGAGAGCCCTCGGAAATGGACGCTAGGAGGAACACAGGGGTATTTAGTGGAAGTTCTCGATTGGGTTAGGTAGTTGACTCGCATAAACGTTTTCATGATTTAGGTACTCGGTCAGAGTAAAATATATGGGCATAATTTGATAGGTGTTCTTAATGTTCACAAATATACAGTGATTTGTTATCTAGAACATGTTTGATTTATTTATCTCTTAAACCTTCATTGACCAGTAACGCATTTATTAAAAGGTTGATCCCATATAACTTAGCTGTGAACCTTATTTGTTAGTAATGCGTATAAAACTTAGGTTAACAGTAATATTTGTACTGTCGATTTACTAACAAATAATTTCTTTCTTTCTTTCTTTTCGTGTTGTTGCAGATGTCTTGGACAGTAATAGTCATTTATTATTTTATTACTAGACGTACCTACAATCTATTTGTTAAAGAATATAAGTGATTGCACCTGTTATTATTTATATAGTAAACACACACGAGAGCGCTAGTTGGCTTTGCTATAATTAATTCAAAAGGCGATATGTTTTAATCTATTAACTATTGTTCTTCCTTAGAAGAACATGTTCGTACATTACAAGCTGGATTTTTGCACTATCTAATGATATTTAAACCTAGACCACATCTAAAACTAGATATTACAGTAAAGTGACTTTCAATCTTAGATTGATTTGGCTTAAGAATATGTTTTAAATATAAAATAAATCAGGTTGATAGGTTTAAATACCTTGGTCACTATGTTATCAAAGATCTCAAGGATCGTAACGATATAGAAGAACGATCGGAGGGCGCTGGCGGTTCGAAGCAATATGTCGGTTTGCGTCGGATGCTGTAGGTAAGCAAGTAAAAATAAGCCTATTTAAAGATTACTGTCAGGTAAACGTGCAGTTTGTGGACCAAATAGTATGCAAAGAGCCGTCAACGCCTTGCGGGTCCAAGACAATAATGATTTACGTTTTAGGATGTTGATGTAGCTTCCCTGGTTCTCCAGCGCTTTGGGTAAACATACAAACATGCACGAGTAGACGACTATTGCGATATTGCTAGTAAAAGAGCTGCCTCGTTGCAAAAAGGGAAAGAATGATGCTCTACCACCCTTGTCCAGAAGGTTTGCCTATATCCTCTTGATGTCACGCGTCGATGGTCAGTAGAGTTGGCAAAAAAGGTTACATAAATAGATGTTGCAATTAATTTATTATTGTATATACTTTATATAAGTGTATACAATAATAATAAGTAATACAATATAATAATATTAAGTAAACATCGGCAGATCTGTGCGCGGCTTATATGAACCTACCTACTCCCAGGTTTAGAATTTTGTAACATTTTTCTAGGTGGTGGTGGTAATTCCTAATATATACTTATTAGTCTGCAACATTCCAACTTTAGGGATACACAGCTATGGCAGTCCATGAGATAGTCTGGAGTCCTAAAATTGCCATTTTTGACCATCGCAACGAATTTGATTAGGTATATAATTTTTGGGCTGCGACTTAACAATCTGGTACACAAATGTTAAGTTGTTGGTGGGCGAAGTGAATAGGGGGAGGTATACTCACCCCTACGAGAACCCCTAAGGTCCGGAGGGTTTAAATTTTTTTTCGTTTATAATCATAAACTCACTTATTTATGTTGTAAATTGTGCCACTTTTGATAATAAAAAACCGTGATTTGAGTTTATGAATGTACTCACGAATTGTTTATGAATGTACTCATGAATAACATATAACCGCCAGAACTTTTATAACACTAAAACTGTTTTAATGTAGAAATAAACTTTCAAATTTAATTGACGCATAAATACAAATAAATGCTAGAGTAGGTAATAGACATGTATAATAATCGACTGATTAAAAAGTGACAGTTTTTACTGTCACTTTTGTTTTTAATGGCTTGGCTAACAAGGTGTGATGATAAAATAAATTAATCGATATGTCATTAATACTTATCGATTTGTAATTAAGAAATTCGAAATCATGTAGCTCACGATTTAGAATTATTTAATAATTTTCGGAAATCGATAAATATTTCTATGAAAAAAAATATTATTTTTTTACCACCTTTATTGCTGCCATTTTATTCCTTTTCTCTAGTAGTTGAGTGAATGTGTTTTCTTCTGTTAACTTTTTATTTTTCTACGACTTGTGCTGCGTTTTATAATAATTTTGATTCTTTTTACGTTGACTACTGGCTTTCTTTTAGACTTTTGTTTAGTTTTCCATAAAATACATTTATAAAGTTACTTAATTTATATAGACAGCATGTTCTATTTAAAGAGCCGAGGAAGCGTAGTCAGTGTGCCGCGGCAGCGGCCGGCGAGTGCCGGAACCGACTGGTAACCATTTACTATTTATTTTATACACAAACAGTCGGTTATGTTAGGTGATATTTAGACCAAAGCGCACGAGCCGAGCGAGCGAAGCGAGCGTGCCGCGGCAGCGGCCGGCGAGTGCCAGAACCGACTGGTAACCATTTACTATTTATTTTATACACAAACAGTCAGTTATGTTAGGTGATATTTAGACCAAAGCGCACGAGCCGAGCGAGCGAAGCGAGCGTGCCGCGGCAGCGGCCGGCGAGTGCCAGAACCGAGTGGTAACCATTTACCTTTTTTTGTACATACAGAGAGTTACGACACCTTGAAAGTCTCATATGAAACATTTGTTTTATTTATCAATTTAGTGGACGACTAGCAAGTTGGCTTTTAATATGATAATGAATCAATATATTAATGATATCGGTTTTATTTCAATTTCAATACACTGCTGATTTTTTTTTTAAATATTGGTTAAATATAAATTAATGCGATTACGTAAAAAAAAATATCGTCTTTATTGGTCGCCATTTTGAATGGTTACTCTTGTATTGTATACAAATGTGCTCTATTGTGTATTTTCTTCATTTTTTTCCAATTAAGCTGGTTTTTGGGTTATTTTGGCTGTTTTTATGTTGATTACTGGCTTTTTTGGAACTTTGAAAGGATTTTTCGATTTCAGACCTATGATAGAAGTGCAAAATTAGCGAAAAAAATCAGCGAAAATAAGTGAGGTTATGTTTATTAAAAAAAGTTTATTTCAAGACCGCCGGCCCATAGGGGTTGTAGTAAAGGTAAGTATGCCTCTCCCCCTCCCCATTTCACCACCCCGCTACATAAAATTCGAATACTGGAAAGCTATACATTTACCAATTTTTGTAATTGAATAGATAAACTAGTAGGGCTAAAGCATGTCAATTTCGACGTTTTAAACTTGAACGATATTAGTTATTCGAATATGCTAAAGTAGCTAATTTAATACCGCCGAATCTGTGTCACACTTTATTGTCAACTAAAGAGACGACGAAATATTTTATTGTACTGGAATAAGGTATTCTAATTACAAATTTATGTTAAAAATATACTTTCAAGTACTATAATTAGCATTGTAATTCGTAATCTGTGTAACAATGCACATTGTAAACAAAATCACTGCACGCTCTATTTCCTTATCTGTTATCTTACGCGCGAACAAAGAACAATGTTAGGCTTCCATTTTTGAATGTATTTTTTATTACTTTTTCACCCATAGAGGTCACGTTGACCACAAAGTCCACGACTCACCCGATATCATTCCTACCTACCTCGGTATAAAATACAAAAATCTCAAACGGGAATACCGGATACTGAGTCCGTCTCCACAAACTATCGTCGTCTCGTTCTTTCAACGCATATTTAGAGCGGTACGTCATCTATCCTTGTCTGCCAACAACATGCTACTACCTAGCTATACATGTGTAGATATTTAGTTAGTAAACTATTCATTTTGTGTTTTGCCAAGTTGGTGTTCGATTTAGATAGAAACGCCTGTGTTTTTTCGTTGCGGGAAGTGCCAGACGCGTGTACTAAATAAATACAGTCGCGGAGTGACGAAATTAAGACAACTGTTAATGTGTCCAACAAATTCGGTTTTATTCTAAAATGTGGAATGCAAAGACGCTTATGTGCGGCGCTCGAACAAATATCTTAGATTCTTATAAACTTCGAAAGTTGTGACTGCATGTTTTAGCTATGCAAGTGTTTTAATAATATAAAATAGTTTTCTTTCAATTGTGATTTTTATCTGTGCCCAGTGATATATTAGTTTTTTAAAAATGGAATCAAAGCGAATTAGATTTCTGGATGTAAGTTTTCATGCCCTTTGGCACTTTTTACAAGTTTTATATTTTTTAATATATGTATATACACTCCAAAATGTAAAAAATATAACATAAATTTACTAAACTATTGTAAATACAATAATGTTTGGATGAATGTTTATTACTCAATTACGCCAAAACAGTTGAATTGATTTGGATGAAATTTCGCCAGAGATAGATAATGCTAGAGTACCGCATAGGCTACTTTTAATCTCGAAAAAAATAAGAGTTCGGTCACTAACGCGGCCGAAGTCGCGAACAAACGCTAGTTTATTATATTATGTATCTCAAATATTAGGCACATTTCCATATAATTATGTAGATATACAAAATATGTAAGTACATTAATCAAATTAACATTTATTTATTATTAAGGAAAATATATTTAATTGCTTCAGTCATTACTGACTTTGTAAAGCAACTCACGTACTCTTCTGTCAACTGACCTGCTTATTTGCTTGGTTGTATAGGTATTTTTTTATTTTTTTTATTTTTTTCTCCCAAATCATTACGTTTTTCTATATAAAAAGTATTACCTATTCGACAAAATTAAAAATTCTACATTATGCATTTGTTTCGTTGTTATGCTGGAATTCATGAAACTTTGTTATTTTTCTACAATATTTACAATCATCTGAAACCGGGGTTCATTTATTAAATTCATCAGTGCATTGCCGTCATTTCCTTATAAGTCCTATGCAATTTGTACTCTTTGAAATGATTCATCAATCGTAAATAGTAGCTATGTATACCTACAATGTAGTTAATGTCAACACTATAAAATATTAATTAACAGCGTGAAAAGTTGCTGGCTAGAAGCTCTATGTTAAGCATATATAAAAACTCAATTATTTATATATACCAATCTTCAATGAAAATTTATCTAATGGTCAAAATCGCTTAAGTCGTAGCTACATTATTGTGTACACATACGTTACCTGCAATGACGTTGTAGTCATTAAAAATTAATAATAATATCACATCACAAATAACGCTTTAACGCTAAATTTTAGTGAAAAGGTCGATAGCTGTGTCATCAACATAATTTGAAATAAAAAAAGTGTCATAAACAGATGCCCATAAACTATCCTGTTGCTGAATGCACTGGTTTATTCTTCGAAAACCAGAAGGCAAACGTAGAGGTTCCGACGGACAAAATACAAGATAAATTTGAAGAAGCAGTACCACCTGTAGGGAATATACCGGCTATAGTGACAGATTCGGTTAGAGAACTGCAAACTGCAAGTTGTTTCAAATCGTGTACCATTAAACCTATTAAATGCCTTTATATATTTCATAGTGCCTCATTATTTATAATTCACATATTTGACTATTGCCGATCCCGAATTGCTACATGCACAAACTGTGCCTAGCTAAATTGAGAAGAAAAAAACTAAACTGTCAGTTTTGTTTCTTAAAGAATGTATTATAATAGGCAAAGGAAACTTAGCACCAATGGACGGTAAACCAATTTTTTTTAATGAAATTATTTCGAATGGGATTTTTTTCCTTTAAATAAAATATTTCGTTAAACGAGGTTATATTCAGTAATTTTTAGACCGAAAAACCTTTACTGTTTCTTACTAAATTCGCTAAAATAATAAAGAAACTAAGTTCATATTATAATCTACACAACTGCCTAACAAAATATACAGCCAAGTCGAAACCAACCTGATTTGAAGTAATACAATGAATGAAGTTTTGTTTGTGACTATCGAGCCCGGGTGCAACTTGCTCGAGGAAGCTGCCTAGGGGGCTTTACCTCGGCTGGACTGTTACCAGAAAGGGGGATGAATCTAACGATGCCGACTAGAGGGTGATAAAATGTACTAAGACGGGTAATATAAAGCTCGAGGGGAAGGACCTCGGCGGACAGGGATCGGTGGTTTGCGGCGGCCTACGCTATCTTACTACGCTACGTGTTATGGCTGGGAGAGAAGTAACGGCGAAAGTAATTTCCCAGCAACACGCCTAGTCTATTCTATGCGTCCCTCGTGGGGACGTGGAGATCGTTATTGGCGACGCTCGAGACGCCGTCATCTGTGTTTGTCTGTCGGTGCCTGCCGTCCTATCCGCGGGCGGGCTGATCCGGGCCAGCCGTTTTGTGATAAAGTTGACCCTGTCCGGAAGGACGTTACGCGGTCGTCGCACGAGAGCCTTTCGCCGCGGCTTATAATCGGATGCGTTCATGATCAGTGTTTGTAAATAAATTCTTACGTAAATTCTTCACGAGGATTTTATAAAATTATGCTGCAGAAATTCAAGCCACGATACACTCAATACTATTCCTGTATAACAATCATTCATCCCGGCTGCTAGACTCTACTTTCCAACTCAATTCACTTTACTTTGGATGGACTTAAAACTCTCAATAATCAAAAATGCCATATAGCTCAAAACCTACTTAACAGAACTAGTTCTAAGTGGTTTACGTCAAAACATTTTATAATCGTTATCACCACCTATTTTGAACTGTTTTAAAGATTTCTCTTAATTCTGAAATGTCTTATATTCTATATCTTTAAAATAATTCAAAATTTGGACGAGAGGATGAAGGGGACACAGACTTTTTACAATTTCAAAAGCGTATATTACTCAACCAAATGAATTAATTGCAAAATTATGCATAAAAGAATATAGAATATTTTTTTGTAATTTACAAATAAAAACTAACTTGTTATTATGTATGTTTATGTATGTTTCCCAAACAAATTAAATTAATAATGATTTTATAAAGTCACCAACGAACGATAGTACACACTCTTCTGTACATTAGAAGATTTCAATCTTCAATCACAAGTTAAGGCTGTCAACCTACTTTGTGTTGTCACTACACAGACCCTTGTAGACAGATAGACAATTTTTTATTGCACACTAATGCCATCTATTACAGAGAATTATATTGTAAAGACATGTATAATCGTTGCTTTTATCTTATCGCTTAAAAACGACCACTTCCATACATCTCGAGGAGTATGTAAAAATTCCACGTTTTGCGTGTCCGAAATACACGTCTGTTTGATTTTAATTCAAATCTCAGAAGAATAAAATCTGTTTACTCTTTCGACATCCAAATACACTCAGCGGTTTCTGAGGCAAATGACTTTGATATGTAATTATAGTACACAGACGGACAGATATGACGATACGAAAATTCCGAGTTTAATAAGCATTTCTCGAACATACGATCATTTTAACCTTATTCATAATGGATATAAGACGTTTATAGGCATGTTTAAAGTAATATTATTCATATTCGCATTCAGAATGTGCTTGTGAGTAACATTTTTAACGAGATTGCAAACCTTATACAACTGTGATGAATAAGGGTTGTTTTGATCATAGAGATAACATTGATATTGATGTCTACAATGTTATACATAATGTACATAATGTATACATATAAGAATAATACAGTCCCAATGATAACATTGCCACATATTTGAAACGGAGTTTGGACGACAGCCAGCGTCTTTGTCTTTAATGGCAATAACTGCATACTTTTAGTCTTGATTATTTTACAATTTCATATTTAAGTTTAACAGTTAGTCTGCGGGTATGACATAAGACCTTTTTTTTCTCTGGTTCACCTGATGGAAAGCGGTCACGGCCGTTTATGGACATTTGTAACGCCAACTACCAAGTGCTGCTGCTCTTTAAACGGAGACTGGAATCTAGCCACTAATGCCGGAACACAACTCAACGTGTTAAGGCGGGCAAATGCCCTACCACCTGGCTGTGGGTTGTTTTTGTCATCTCTTAGGACAGGCCGCCCGGCCGTAGGAAATTGTATTCTTTCTTCGTTCCTGCACGGACAGTTAAATAAACATAACATAAATAACAATTTAACTAATCCCCAGCAAGAGTTTTCATGACTGTTTTCGTTATGGAATTATTATAGAATTCAGCGCCACGTGTGGCAGTATTGTATTACAGAATCTATGGTACGTTTAGCGTTGCCAGATTTGTTTTTGCAATGTCGGGATTTTGGAAATTCTTGAATGAAAATAGCGGGATTTTTTCGGCGAAAGCGGGACATAGTAAAAAAACGTATATTATCAAAAGTTTTTGAATATTTATCTTTTATTTGAGTTTAAGTTACGTTTACTTGACCATAGATAGTAAAAATAGGGATTGATAATTTATTTGAATAAAAATATGTATTTAAAATCAGATTTAAACAGTTTAGTCTGAATAAAAAAAACAGAAAAGAAGCGGTCCTGTGAAGAGTTCTTCACAAGACCGCTGTATATTAAACTGGATGAGTATTTCCACTTCCTCACCACGCTGGACGCACGATCGAGTTATCCCCGAAAGCGGAACATTTTTGATTTAAAAATCGGGACGTCCCGCCAAAAAGCCGTCTGGCAACGTTGGGTACGTTGTATTATCCCCGCAAATTGCTAATGCGCTGGAACCTTGTCAAATCACATTGACGTGACGTCATCCGCAACTCGATATGTACGCGAATTCGCCGGCCAGTGGTGCTAACAGTACTGAGTGTCCGGCTACGGTTACGTCACAAAAATGGCGGCCAGGCGCAATAGTAATTTGCGGGGATAATAACATAAATGCGGCATTTATTATGAATATGGTTTTCTATAACAGATCCTTTGTAAAACGTTGATGACTAGTGCTCGAATGAACGAGCGCATTATTCAAAGGATGTGTTGCATTAAGAAACCGTCTGTCGTGTCAAGCCGGTCTTCATGTGTTATGAAAGTAGTATTTATAGACTATGCTCACGGATAAATTATATTAATTGTAAATTTACATCATATTACAATAATCTCTATAATAATACACATTACATATAACTATATCCTTGTATTGTCGCTTTCCTAGTAAATAAATTCTTTCTTTCTATATTATATTATATACTAGCGGCCCCAGCAGACATTGTCTTGCTCTGAAAAAATAAAAATCTAGAACCCGATCTCAGCGCCACCTACCGGTTCCAACGGGATAAAAGTATCCTATGTCCGTCTCTTGATTCTAAGTTAACTGTTCACCAATTTTCACCCAAATCGGTACAGCCGTTTCTTTTATATTGTGTATAGATTATATACTAGCTGTCCAGGCAGACGTCATCCTGCCCGGAAAAGCTTCAATCGATATTTAACAAATATAAAATAGGGGTTGATCGTAGAGAGTTGAAAATTTAGGGTTGTATGTATTTTTTTATGCTGTATTATAAAAAATAATCTAAAAAAAAATTTAGCGGTGGACTACCCTTAACATTTAGGGGGATCAAAAATAGATGTTATCCGATTCTCAGACCTACCCAATATGCACACAAAATTTCACGAGAACCGGTCAAGCCGTTTAGGAGGAGTATGCGAACGAACATTGTGACACGAGAATTTTATATATTAGATATTATAGAAAACTTAAGTTATTTATCGTGTTGCCCTCTTATCCCTTCCCCTTCCCTTCCTATCTATCCCTTCAGAATACGAGGTTAATGTAATAATTCCCAAGTTTTCGCGACTAGTATTCTTATATGTAAGTCGTGCGCAGAAGGTTGGCCGATGATAACCCCTCCCGCTTCCTACAACCGCGACCCGCGGTCGTCTAGTTCTTGGTACCTACTATTTAGACAAGCCCCGGTCCCAGTCGTAGCAAGCGGGAGTGGTGATCATCGGCAAACCTTCTGCGCACGACTTAAATAAAAATACGTTTTAACGACAAAATAGACCAATATTGATGATTTGAAAATTGCACATTTTTCAATACAAGAGGTAGATAGTGCGTTCCTTTACTAGACAACGCCCAAAATGCTCCTTAGCGGTTCCACAAGGCGACCGCGTTGTGGTCGTGGCGAAAACGTCACTAATGACGTCATCATTTTCGATCACTCAACGCTCACAACGACCCATGTGAAGAGGTGGGTCGAATAGCCGTTCCACTTGGGTTTACGATTGTAACGCCGGCCAGCAAGTGGAACGGGATAAATCGCGATCGTGAACGTGGTTGTTGTGAGTCCCTAATGGAACGTTGCCATAGTGCAGGGTATATTAAGAGGTGCGTACTGAAAATCAGTGCTGTGGCGGAGTATTTTTCGACACAGCAGTATACTGAGTGGCAACCTCACGAATTGCGGCATACAATTTTTTACCGACTTCCAAAAGGAGGAGGTTCTCAACTTGGCCGGTATGTTTTTTTTAAATGTATGTACACCGATTAATCTGAGATTTATAATCCGATTTATGTGATTCTTTTTTAGTTTGACGCGGAATAGTAGCCATTTGGTCCCCTAAAAATTTAACATTCTTTGGCCCAGTAGTTTTCATTTTATGAAATGTTTTCCGTTCCCGTTTCTTAGGACCTATGTTTTTTAAGGCGCGCGGCACCTTTCGTAGGCTTACCCATAGCTAGACACTAAAAGGTAACAAATAAAAAAAACATCGTTTAAAAAACCGACTACAAAAACTAAAAAGTATAAAATATATATTACTTATATTAGTATATATTAGTACTTATTTCTAAAGCTATTTTTAATTACAATATCTTATTTTTAATATAAATTATGTAAAACATCTTGAAGTCGGTGCAAAGTAAAACATAAAAATTACTATATTTTGAAAATTACTAAGCACCGACTTTAAGATGTTTTACATAATATATCGCTTCATTGCTTCAATAACGTGACATATCTCAATATTCACTTATTTCACTGACTCACTATATTTTGCTAAATGTATCATATTATCACAACTTTCTCATATATTTCAAAAAGCTTAGTAAATTGACACTAAATTTCCAAAAAAAATATACAAAAAAAGTGTAAAATATGTTTGGGTAAGTCTTTTTTTGAAATTTTAAAAGTAGCGTACTGTAAATTTGGATTTTTCAAGATACCACGTTATTGAAGCAAAGAAGCGATATATTAAAAATAAGATATTGTAATTAAAATAGCTTTAAAAATAAGTTATTTTATACTTTTTAGGTTTTTTACTATTTTAGTTATATACTTTATTTGTGTCGCATTTGGCAAATAAACTTTTTTTATTGCGGCAGTTCAGCAGACGGGCAGACGGCCCACTTAATGGAAAGCGGTTATCGCCTATGGACATTTGCAACAACAAAGGTGCTACAAATGCGCTGTTGCTCTCTTAAGGAGATTGGAACCTGGAAATAAATAAGTTTAACATATAAAGAAGAAGAAATCTTCTTCAAATTTTCACAACAATCAGATTTCAGGGGACTAAATCGTTGTTTACATTGTTGCTCATCATTTCTTGACGTAATTTATTATTATAAAATAGCTATTTATAGAATTACAATCAGCGTTACATGTGACAAATCGTACGTGTTTGGAAGTCGCTTCATGTGTTTTCAAATTGAACAGTGTAATAATAGATACTTATTTACTTTGCGTACCTCTCATAAATAATCTAGATTCTCAGAATTTGTTTTGTGTTTTTTCTTATTCTTTTTGGACATTAAATATTCATTATTATGTACATATTTCATTTATTCTTTATTATACACAAAAAAACTTACGTACAAAATCGTTATCACAAGTATTTCATTTAAAACCAAATTGCCATTTACATCATTCGATTTTCCGAATTCTCGATTCTGAACGGAGAAAGAATACAATTCCTGCGGCCGGCGCTATCGTAAGAGGCGACCAAACAACCACAGCAGGTGTAGGCATTTCCGACTGATGGCTACCACCCTGTCTAAAGTATTCGCCATAACAACTGTGTTGTGTTCCGCATTGTGACAGTTCAGTCTCCTTAAGAGAGCAGCGCATTTGTAGCGCTTTAGTCTTGCAATGTTATAGGCGACGGTGACGATTTCCATCAGTGGCCGTCTGCTATCTGCTGAACTCCTGCAATAAAAAAAAAGAATATCTTAGGATATATCGCAGTTTTAAAATAACATCACAGTAAAATAATGATCAAGTACTGCCCGCGCATTGATGATGTGCAAGGGGCTGTCATTAAGATTTTAAAATATTTTCACCTTCTACATAAACAAAGTCGAGGGTTAAAGTTAGATCTTTATCTTAAAACAAGCCTGAACCGCTTAGCTTAGCATTGTACATGCATCGTGCGTATTTGTAAGTAGTTTAAATGTATTATTTATGTATGACGATGAGTGTGCGCAAGGGAATATTTCCGAACAAAACAAGAGGCTATTGTTTCATTATAATGTAGCACAGGTTGACCGTTGTGCTTAATAATAATTATGACTATTGTATTTCAATTATAAATTCCTGTTGTATGAAATTAAATATCATTTTTGAAAACATTCATAGTACAGTATAAATAACAATACAGTAAGTCTATGCCATTTCTTTTGATGCTTAACCAGAGAGCCTTGAAGTCAAAAACTCAATGCAAGTAAGTATATCAATATCAAATTTAGAATGACACATTTATGTCTTTAGCGAATATTTTGTTTTTTTTTTTTTAATTTATTTATTTATTTATTTATTATCATATGCTTACATTATATACATTACATTCACATTTGACTGTGCACAGAACCTCATGGTTATTCGTGCGCAGAGTCGTGTACACTATATTCTTATTTAAATAAATAGGAGCAGAGGCGAGTAGGGGTTATCATCATTAAATATGTACAGCCTTGATTACATTAGTAATATTATTTAAAGAATTTCAAGTGAATTTATTTGAGTATTTGTATAATAGAGAATGTGGCCAACAACAGCTGGGCTGTATTTAAATTATTTTTATTAATTGCGCTTCGGTAGTTCTGTTTACAAAATGCCACACATCTTAAGCGCCCATTATTTACTAATAGGTTACTAAATATTTCTATATTATTAATAAACCATTGTATTTTCTGGTCTTGAAGGTTGACCCTCTTATTAACGTAATGTATTATTGTATGAATTATTGTAGTAGCGTTTTCATATATCCAAATGTGTTTGTACGCGGCATACTTAAACGCGCTTCACGCTACATATGTAAACCACATGCAAGCACAGGATCCGGTGGGAAAATCAGACCAGTCGCTGTAACAAAAAGAGGTTTAGTTTAGACATTATTATGTTAATTCTGACTACCTTTTACTCAATTGCATTGCAGCTTAATCCATACATACTTAACATTATAATGCGTCAAAAAGATCCCGACGAATTGAGAACCTCCTCCTTTTTTTAAAGTTGGTCAAAAATACTCTGTCAGGATAAGTTTTATTCCGGAAAATGGAATAGTTTCCAGTTCCGGTTTAAGTAATTTTTCCGGGGGCGAATAGCACCTAAATAAACATTTAATTCAATGTAACCAGTATTGCTTGCTCACAAAAATTTTAGGTTTCACAGAATTTAAAGGTTATAATGCGCTAGTGGATTTTTGTAATAGCCGATTTAATTAAGTCTAACAATAATTAGCCACCTTAGAGCGCTATTATAACATATGGATTGGACCAAGCCGAGTAGTGGGATAATGAATTCAAACTTTTTAACAACAAATATTTAAGTTATCAGTAGTTAGTAAACTTATTAAGAAGATTCCAAAGGAATGTAATGTTTGTATTTAGATTTAATTATTTAGTTGCGTTTAGTTTTCCCGTTAGAAGTGTCACAGTATAAGATAGATTGAATAATAGTTTTGGTGTGGTGTAACTTACTATTGTTTTCTGTTTTGTTTTCTAGATTATAAGTATCAATTTTCGGTTTAGATTTATTGTTTTGTATTCTTAAATTTATGGAAATACTGTTGGATACTTGTTAATTATAATCTATGACATCTAATCTATCATAATCTATAATGACATAGCAGACATAGCAGACAAACTGCAAGAGTGTCGCTTACGCTGGTACGGCCACGTTTTACGCAGACCGGCTAATTACGTGGGGAACAAATGTCTAGCCATGCGCCTCCGCCAGGTCCGGTCGAAGGGGAAGGCCAAGAATGCTGGCTTGACGTCGTGAAGGATGACATGCGTGCCAATGGTCTCAAACGGGGATGCTGAAGACCGCGCGAAGTGGAGTAGAAAAAGCAGGAAAGCGGACCCTGGGCGTCGGAGTGTACGCTCCGAACGCAACCGGGATTTAACGCTCGGATGATGATGATGATGATGATGACTTGTTAATTATAACCTGTGAGTAAATAAACTCGTCAAAATAATCTAACGCTTGTAACCAATAACATATAACATTAAAAGCGTGTACCTACTTATATTATTAATAATACTGTGAGCATTATACATCAAATAGAGTTAATTGAGTTGAATTGGATAATGCAATTGTGTCTGTCGGCGTGGCGGACATTATAACGGGTTAACTGTTATGTGATTAGAGTTAAGTGTTTGACGCGTTTAATTAAATAACATAACGGTGTACTTTTGTACCGTGGTTTGGATAGATCGGCGTGAGGTTCTTTTCTGATGACATTCGGTCTTATTTCAGAGTTAGTGTCACTTAAAGGCCTGTATCCCATTCTATCTCTTTATGTAATAAAGAAATAATTTTTTTTTTATTTAGAACTACATACAAACCAAAACATACTTATAAATAAAAAATACAACTAGGAAATTAAGTTCTAAATTTATCCTTACTCAGCAAGATGCTGGTTGGATAATTTTATTGATTAGTATTAATTGATTGATTGTAATGACCAGGGCACATTATTAACTGCCTGTGTTATGAAAGTGGATGGCTAGCAACCCTGGTCTAGATTGTGCCGCCATAACAACCTGGAGTCGGGTTCCGGAATTAGTGACCAGATTCCATTCTTCCTTAAGAGAGCAGCAGCGAATTTGTAGCACATTTGGTGTTGCAAATGTCCCTAGGCGATGGTAACCGCTTTCCATCAAGTGAGCCGTGTGTCTGTCCGCTGAACACCTACAATAAAAAAAATAAAAATCTATCCCCGCCACGCTTGTTCAAGACGGCTAGGCATTGGCATATCGGTTATCTCGATGTTTAGGTTTCATCCCGATGTTTTCCTTCGCCGTTGTTAGTACGTGGTAATTGTAGGAATATGCACATTAGGTCAGAAAACAGCCCAAGTGGTGCATGCACGTTCAGCCAGGATCGAACCCGCGCCCTTTGAGGCTAGGACGCGTGTGCAGCCATTACACTACCACTGTTTGACATTACTTGTATTGATCTCATATAAAAATGTAAGTGGTAGTAAGGCAAAAATGTACGGTAAGAATGCTATTACATAATTGGAAAATCTCCTTCATGCCATACCTACATAAGTAGACTGTAGAATGAGTTTTCTACCTCGTGAGGTTTTTCCAGAACGCTACAATATGGAGCTCTTCAAAATGGACAACGCATCGGCTTCCTTAATGTTGCAGATGTCCACTGGTGACGCTCACCACTTGTCATCAGGTAGTAATAAAAAGAAATAAAGATACATAAAAACAACTTGAATACATATTATATATAGTTATATGTATGATAAGAAGTTAAATTAAGTGTAAATAAATAAGAAAAAAAACCACTTGCCATCAAGTGCTCTTGGTAGTTCACTTATAAGCCAACATAATTCAAAAACCTGTCTAAATCGATGATGAGAACTTACTTGCTAATTTCGCTAGTTAACTTACAACATAACTAACGAAAATGTAAAAGCACTTTCATTAGTTGTTAATTAATGTTACTCTTCTCTCTGAGCACTTCACACGGTGTTTAAGCAATGCACAAACTGACACCGCCATGCGTGAAAAATAACAGCATAGCAACCGTGAAATTAACAACCAGTTCAAGCAACGAAACAGTTAATCGTAAACCGTGTCTATGCAAAAAATATAATAGCATTTAGCAAAGTGCTCCCGGTAAATAAAGGTTGATGAACTCGCGAATCTATTAAGAGATGACCAGTGTTAAAATTTGAAGATTTATTTTCTGTTCATTGGTAAATATTTGTTACGTACGAGCAGGGGTACACACTTGAATTGGAAAAAAACAACAGTTTTTAACTAAAAGCTTTTATTAACTTACTCGGTCCGCAGGATTGCCCTTACACGCTCAATCTTAATCATATAAAGTTTATATGATCTAAGATTGAACTGATATTATAAACGTCCGCACAACAAACAACGCGCTGTCCCGACGATAAGATGTCTCACTCTAGAATCATCTATCCCTTTTGAAATGTATCTGTCCTTCTCTTTTTCTTCCAGACTCTTCTACCATTTTCTTAAAGTCTTCAGACCGGCTTACACTCCCAGAAATTTCTACCTTCGGTCGCTACAATATTGTTGTAACTAGGCGCCGACCAAGACAAATTCCACGTACAGATTTGTAGAAGCACATTTTTATTACCCGTCGGCATTTGAACTAATAACATTGAAACTGTTGTAATCCCTATTATCTATGGTTGGACTTTTTGACAGCAGGGAATATTGTTTCATCCCTGTGATCAGGCATCCAAGCGTATTTTCAGTATATGAAAATTTCTCATATACTGAAAGTACGCTTGAATGTAATTTCTCATTGAGATATGAAAAATCATTTCTGTCATGATTATTTAAAAGTTAGATGATAATATTTTATTTTAACGCGTTTTTTACTCAACTCTACGGACTCGGGTTCCGTACAGTTTTAATCAAATTAATTTCGAAGAAAGTTATTAGTATTTATACACGCTTCTTTGTAATTTTTGTTTTTGCGTGTGACATTTATATACAATGATATTTGTGTTCAGAAATCAACGTTTGTTATTAATTGATTCTGAGGCGGTACGAAGTTTACCGAGTTAGCTAGTACTTAATAAGTGTTCGTCTGTCGGGTACAGCGTGACGCCGTACGCAGCCTACAGCATATGTAACAGCTCACCTCCTAAATGATTAGAGATAAGAACTTATATATAGAAAAAGTCATATGTTAAACGTAGTATACAATTGTTTTTTTGCCTTGAAATGCACGATGTATCATTTTTTGCTCGGATTCGCCTATCATTGTTGTTTTTGTTATTTTAACTACGTAATTGCTCTATTGGGTTTCTATGTTTGTTTCACTTTTCATAGTAATTACTAGACGTCATCCCGCGGTTTCGTTCGCGTACATTTTAAATTTAGATATCGTATCGTATCTATCTCAGTTTACGGAACAAAAAGTAGCTTGTCGTATAATAAAACTACTTTTTAACGGTTTTAATCGCGGTAATTTATAGTAAACTAGCTGTCCCGGCAGACGTCGTCCTGCCCGGTAAAAAATAGGGGTTGATCGTAGAGGGTTGAAAATCTAGGGTTGTATGTATTTGTATATGTTGTATCATAAAAAAATAGAAATTAAAAATTTTGTCTAAAAAATAAATAAAAAAAATTAGGGGTGGACTACCCCTAACATTTAGGGGGATGAAAAATAGATGTTGGCCGATTCTCATAGATACCGGATAAGCACAAAAAATTTCATCAAAATCGGTCAAGCCGTTTCGGAGGAGTATGGCAACGAAAACTGTGACACGAGAATTTTATATATTAGATAAGATAAGTATATATCTATGTAATATATAAAATTTCTATATATCATTCATTTATTTATTATTAAAATGTAAGTAGTTCGTACTATAGGTTACCTGTGCCACCATCGCCATTATCATTTCAATTCATTCCTGGGCTGTCTGGAAGAGACCGCTTTTTAGCGATAAGACCGCCCTTTGTAAATAGCTAGATATAATTTAGACTTTAAGTTCATGTTTATATTGGTGTACAATGAAGTGTTTTCTATCAATCTAATTTATATGAATTTTATTATTCAGCTAACAAAATTATAACTAAATAATTAAAATGAACAAGTTGGCGGTAGGCTAAATAAAACTTTAACAATACTCATTGACACTTAACATCTTTGTCCTCTGTAATCACGGCTACTCAAAATTGATGAAACGTCGAAATAATAAAAATCAAATAATTACCGCGCTTAAAACCGTTTAAACATAGTTTTATTATGTACTAGCTGTGCCCGCGACGTCATCCGCGTTGAATAGTTAAAAAATCTCCCGATTTTGAAACATTTTCATTGCTGCTCCGCTCCTATTGGTCTTAGCGTGATGATATATATAGCCTATAGCCTTCCTCGATAAATGTACTCTGAAAGAATTTTGCAAATCGGAATAGCGGTTCCTGAGATTAGGGTGTTTAAACAAACAAACAAAGTCTTCAGCTTTATATAAGAAAGATACAAGTCGCGAAAACTTAAGAAATATTATATAACTTGTAATTTATATATAATTATTTAAATACGTGTATTTTTTGGTTCTTTTATTTAAAAAAATACCCTTTAGTCTTCATTTGGACCCCCTAAGACATCTTGATCTTGGGCCTGTTTAAGGCAAGCTACGCCATACGCATACAATGAAAAAATTCCACGATAGTCCGCCTGAAGCGTGGTCGTTGTATCCAAATGAGTTTGCGAACCTGCTGTGCCCTTTGCAAACACTTACGAGTATTTTGACGTCAGGCCGAGCCCTGTTTGCGAACTGGGGAGTGTTTATCGCTTCTTAACAATAATTATTTATACTACATGGCAACTTATAATCAACTATTACTCATCGAATAGTTGGTTATATTATCCCCGCAAATTGCTATTGCGCCTGGCCGCCATTTGATGATGTTACCGTGGCCAAACACTCAGTACTGTTATCATCACTGGCCGGCGAGTCCGCGTATATATCGAGTTGCGGATTACGTCACGTGAATGTTAATTTGACAAGGTTCCAGCGCATTAGCAATTTGCGGGGATAATAAGCTTTGGCTTTGAGCTAAAGCATCAACGTGAAGTCGCTAGTTTGTTGGTATTCTATATGATACACTTCGGGGAGTGTGCCAAGGAATTACATGAATCGGTTCCTCCTTCACTATTTTACCACGGACAAGCAGACGTATCCACTCACGCCACCGATATGTGGTGGAAATACCAACAAAACGAAACGCTATGCTCCACTTTTATCATACGCACTGCTGAAGTGGAACTCTTTACAGTCTTCTGTTTTTCCTGAAGAACGATCTAGGTGTCTTCAAGTCTCGCGTGAACAGTATCTTCTAGTAAGCTGCTCCACCTTAGACTGTAATTCCGCTGACATCAGGCGCCATGACAGTCAAGCGCGAACCTATTTATTATAAAAAAAAAATTGAATACAAAACCTTTGGCTTTATGACAGTCCCAACTTATTCAGTGACAGTGAATGACCAAAAGTTTTCCCCTGCGAATACAAGTATCTATTAAAACATAAAAGTTTCTATAAATCATTGTACGATTATATTTGTAATACAGTAGGAAAAATGGAATTTATTATGTATAAAGTGTAAAAGTGTGTAAAATTTATTTGATAACGATTCAGTATGTAATAGGTAGATAAGTTAAATTAATAAGTTTCCGTATTATTGTTACAACCTAGGCAAATTTGTAAAAGTAAATTTTATTTCCTGTCGGCATTTGAATTAATTGTAATACTTTTATGATCGTCTCTTTTGTTCCCTTCTTTATTGGCATACGTTTCTAATTATTGTGGAGAATAGCCTATTGTACTCACTCATTAGCATCATTAGCCAGGTGCTGCGGATTCTTTTGCATTTGTGAAGTGTAAAACGACGCCCTGATGGAGAGATTACGATACGGGCGTGACGTGTGTACATTCGGGAATCTAATAGTGACGGACTTTGGGCGTTTTATTGAATTACGCCCTTCTGCATTATGTTTTGATTTGTTGTGGGCGGTTATATTTGTACCTGTGTTATACGTGTTGGTATAAATCTAATAAACTCTAACATAATTCTAACGGCATTTTAATTCGAGTCACGCTACCTCGTAACATTATATTAGTTTAAAATCAATTTAAATAATGTATCCGACTGAAAGACTTTGTATCTATGGTCATGAATAAATTAATTTTAAAAACCCTTTTTTAATCAAATTAGTATTTTCTATGCCGAAAATCACACCTCGTCACTTGTTTAGTAATTTGTTTAATGCTTTCTTTTTCCTCGTCTAATATCCTTATAATGTATCACTAAAACTAATGTAATACTAAGTATTTATTGAATCATTATTACTGACATAATTTTGTTTGCGAAAATATAATTTTAACACTGATGTGTCAGCACGCTTGGATTCCAATATAGACAATAATTTACAAACTATATTATATTATTATAAAATGCCATTAGAATTATTATAAACTTTATTAGAACTATACAAACACGTATTATACAGTACAAATATAACTGAACACAACAAGTTTAAACGTAATGCAGAAAGTCGTAATTCCATAAAAATCGCAAAGTCCGTCACTTATTAGATTTCCGATTGTAGTATACACGCCTCGCTTCGCTCGTGGTTATCGCTCGACTAACTCCTGATTTATACGGCACAGATGCAATATGTCCGCCCGGCCGCGTGGACCGTATTTCCTAGAATCAGCTTGTACTTCAAATCCGTAACACCTGACTAATGTTCACAATACAACAATAGACCGTATGCCAATAAGTAAACAAAACAAGATGACCAAAAAAGAATTTAAATGTTTTTAGTTCAAATGTCGACGGGTAATAAATGTGCTTTGTTTCAGATATGCAGGTGGGTTTTGTGTTTGTCTGGATCTGAGTTGTAACAATATTGATGTATTATTGATAATAATATGCTGTGTTTATTACAATTCTTCTACCGGAAGAGACCGGAAGGCTGGAGCTTACATCGCTCAAAGGAATTAGCCTCTTTATTCAGCGAGGTAATGCTGCCAGCCTTCTAGGTACAATGCCCAGCGACAGCGGTGGGGCTGGTTGGGCTTTAGTATCGCTTTTATATTTTTAACTATTTTATATATATTTTTAAATTAGTTTTATCTTTAGTAGTTTAACTACTGTGTGTCATCTATGTGCCGTCACTAGTTATTACTAATTTGTATTTTTTTCTTATACACTATATGCATCTTAGGTCGATCTATTTTACATATTTTGCCATCACTTTGCAATGTTATTACAATGTTTCTAACTGTTACATGTATTAAACTACTATTATTTACTAATTCTTAAGAAAGATTCTTAAAAAAATACTTCTATTTCCTGGTGTTCTATATGTATGACTGACTGGTTTAGTCAATACTGTAAAATCGGTATTTACAATAATTCTATAGCGTGGTCTGAACGAGGTAGCCAGTGGCAAGAAGACTAATATATGTGCCAAAAAGGTACATTCATTCATTTATTCAAACCAAGTTACGCCTGGATATCCCATCTCACCTAAACTTTTCTAAACCCTTGTGATATTGTAATTCAAATCATTCTATTATCACGTGGTTTAACATATGTATATAATTATTTAAAGATGTATTATTAGAAGCGAGTGGCGGTTAAAATTACACTATTTATCAGTAAGCCGAGATTGTTCTGTGTCTGCGTAAGCCAATGGAAATTCTTCGTATATTGACACAAACTAAGTTAACTTAGAGATAAGAAATATTATTTCTGTGATTAAAAGTTATATTTTTGTATTGTAATACTGCGAGATGTAAATACCACAACACCGTTTAAGAGCGGTTGATAAAGTTTATAATTAAATACAGTATTAAACAACGTAATTACCTTAAATAATGAACTGTCGTTCTCAAGAATCGGCTAATGATACATTAACTTCAGAATTCGCCTATGCAGGAACGGAATAGAATACAATTTCCTGCGTAAGAGGGGAAAAAATAACCCGCAGCCAGGTCGAAGGGTATACCTACGTGGATGGTTACCATCCATGGTCTTGACTAGTCTAAGTATATGCCGCCAAGAGGACCTTGAGTTGTGTTGCGGAATTAGTGGCAAGGTCGTCCTTTAGTGCGCGGCAGCACATTGGTAACCACTTTCCATCAGGTGTGTCGTGCGTGATTGTTGAACTCATGCAATAAAACAAAGTACTGGCTGTGCGGGTGACGGCTCTCAGGCTTTTGCTTGCCCCATCTCGATGGTATTATTACCGAGTGGTAACGCTTCCTCAATTCCTGTAACAACGACCCATGTCAAGAGGTGGGTGTAATAATCCGTTCCACTTGAGTTTATGATTGTAACGCCCGCAAGTAAGTGGTACGGGCAAAATCGCGATTGTGAGCGTGGTGGTTATAATCCTCACATGGAGCGTAACCTAACTGTGTCTAAGGGTTTCTAAGTTCGTTACGTTACATTTCAAATCTAATATATTTAAGGTTTAAACACGAGATTTGAACTATTAATGAAAATTTATAGATTATCTGTATAACAGTGTTTAAATTGTTTAAAAATAATTTAAATGCAATAAAACTGATTACGGAATTGCTATTTTAATTTAATAATTTCTTGACGTAAAATTGCACAATATGTGATATCACACTAGGGAGGGAGGAGTCTCAGACTGTGATCAGCTGTGACAAAGACTGACAAGTGGTCACAAAGCATGACATTAGTGTGACTTAATTCTTGTGCATGGCCTCTAACCATGGAACGAACGAGGGCCTGAAACGAGCCCATCTTACACAGGTCTACACAACTTTTTTAAATTGTAGTATAGGTTCGCGTTTGACCACAATCTCGCCCTATGTAGAGCGAAGATGTGGTCTAGGATGGAGCACTTACCTAGAAGGTACCTATTCACACGGGACTTGAAGACACACAGGTTATAAGTAACGGGAAAGACAGACTCCGGCAATGAGTCCATTCCTTTGCGGCGCGTATGATGAAGATAGATGCAAAGCGGTTCGTTCTTATGGGTGGAATATCCACCATATATCGATGCCGCATGCCGGTGCGTCTGGTTGTCCGATGATGGAAGGGAGATGGCGGGATCAGATTGGAAACGAAATAAACTGGAAAGGATAACAAGTCAGTGGGAGGACTTGATTGGTTCGATGTACGTCATTGGAATAAGACATTTACGTGATTCATTTGATTAAATGAAGCTATAAAAATACCAGCGGTCCTCTTGCCTTTGTTTGGAAACTTAACTTGCATATTAATGGTCTAAAGAATTTTAATGACGTCCATTTTGTTATTTATATAGCGTGTAAGAAAATTTAAGTCAAAGTATATAATGCAAAATATTTGTTATCTATGTAAATTTCTTATGTCTTAATATAGCATCTTTATCGAGCCATTCTCGTATACAAATAATGTATTAATCGTGGCGGCTAAATGATTGATGCGTATACCATTTATTTAAATGTCCTAGATTCGGCGACACATCTACGTTTGATTCGTGAGAAATGGAGAATAATAGCCAGGCGGCCTGTTGTAAGAGGTGACAAAAACATCCCACAGTCAGTCAGTCAGTCAGTTCAGTATCAGTTTTATGGTAGGCTATTTGCTCGTCTGGATAGCTAACATTCACGAGAATATGCCCCCATAACAACATTAGAGCATAGACGGATAAAAACTTTGTTTACCAAGTATGTAACTATTGTCTTGTTGTGCATATTTGTAACTCGTGTTTTGATGAATGAATGAATGAATCATTTATTGCCAAAATGTATGTACACAAGATGTTAGAATATGCTTTGTTTCAATACATTTTGCCCTATTAGGCATGCAATGTCCCAATACATGTCATATTATACTAATACATTCACATTAAATAATATATATAAAATTTTACAATTATACAATATTATATGTTATAAAATATCATTAGTCATGTCCTTATCATTTTCATAATCATTTACCGTATAATAAACTTTTTCCATTAATATTTTCTTAAGTGACTTTTTAAAGAAATTTAAAGGCTGCACTCGTAGCATTTCTGGGAGTTTATTGAATATGTTAGGAGCCATACAAAAGATACTTTTGCGCATCATGGTCGTTTTTGAAGAGCAAATACAGACTCTATGCTGATCTCGGCTGTTCCGAACAACCACATCAGAGACTTTCGGAAATAAGTTCGGGTTACCCTTGACGAATTCCGCAGCTTCAAAAATATATATAGACGGTAAAGTTAGGATCTTATCTTTTCTAAAGAAAGGTTTGCACGAGTCTGTTGATTTAGGATGAAACATGGTCCTTACGCATCGTTTTTGCTGTTTAAACATCTTGTCTACATCTGTAGAATTGTATTGATGAAAAATAAAGTGATATATCCAACTATCTATATTTAGTTAATTCTGCTACGTATATCGTAGGCGTGCAAATGACCAGTGCGCAGGAATGCAGCATTGTAGGTACAATTCTTTATCGTGTCCGCACGTGCTATTTTTAGCATTACGACCATCTATGCACTTCGTATAATTTATTTATATAATAATATGCAAAGTGATGCAATCTTACTTTCAACTTCTATATCGTCGACGCGAATGCAATACATTGAAACTACAGTTTTGATGATATAAATAATATAAAGTTACAATGAAAAAATGTTTAACCTAAAAACGTAGTTACTAGGTCTTGCACTGATGCCGACGATATCTAAACCGATTGTTCAAGTCGATAATACTTCGAGAAAATTTATGAGTATGATAATTATGTATGCAAATAAATGAAAGTGAAAACTTCTATTTAGATATGTAACTTAAAAATATATGAAGAAATACTTACTTACATTGCTCACATGTATCTTAAATCTTTCTTACTCCGTCAGCTCAGCGACCCAAAGGGGTCTTGGCCTGCGTAACGACAGCATGTCACTTTTCTCGATTCTGTGCGGTTTCTTGCCAATTATTGGCTCCTATCTCCGACAGGTCAGCTTCTACTCTGATATTTAGGACGGCCGACCGAACGCTGACCTATCGGGCGTCCCAATTATGCTTTCCTCACGCTCCGCTCTTCTCCCATCCGTTCTACGTAATCGAGCCAATGAAGGCGGTGAGCATTTTATTTCTCCTATTATGTTAGGGTCGGCCACGACATTGTCAATTTCAAGATTGCTTCGAACCCTCCAGCTATTTTCTCTTTTGACTGGACCTAGAATCTTACGAAGAAGTTTCCTTTCCGCTACTAAAAGCTGGTTCTTATTGTATCTTAAAAATAAAAACATATTTTGAGAATTTGTACCATTTTCAACATATTGCTGTGTCGATATAATATCCGTCACAACGCTGACTTTCCGGTAATTTTGTAATTTTCCTTTTAGCATAATTCTAAAACGACCAGATTTTTTTTTATGCGTTTAATTTAAAAACAGAGACATAGATCTTTATATATCAAGATCAATATTTATATAACAGCGCTATGTCTGTCCACCTTGTCAGTAATTGCTAAAAGGAAGTTTCATATTAGATAATTGGCATCCCGCTAACCGTCTGTCCGTCCCACATGACTCGGCGGCAGGAGGCAACACGGTCAAGTGTCGTTAAATGAGTTTTGTTGAAAGAATTGTCTAGTATACTCACCAAATTAGTTACCTATGTATTGTTATCAAATGGAATATCGACCACGGTGCAAGGCCTGTATCACAGCAGCTTGGCCAAGTGGCGTGACGTGACAGGCGTCATTTGTGATCCCAAAATGCCGATTAAATTAAAAGGACAGGTCTATAAATCCATCATTAGACCTGTCCTTTTGTATGGCAGTGAAGCGTGGCATGTACTTAAGCGACATAAGCAAGAACTGCGTGTTACGGAGATGAATACGCTGCGATGGATGTGTGGAGTGACGCAGAAAGACCGTGTGAGGACTCCCGCATCCGCGGCAGTCTTCATGTCCGTGACATAGCAGACAAACAGGAAGAATGTCGCTTACCAAAGAGTATATTTACGCTGCTACGGCCACGTTTTACGGAGACCAGGTAATTATGCGAGGACACATTATGAAGCCATGTCGCCTCTGCCACGTCCCGGTCGAAGGGGAAGGCCCAAGAAATGTTGACTTAACGTTGTGAAGGATGACATGCGTACCATTGGTCTTACAACGGGGGATGCTGAAGACCGCGCGAAGTGGAGTAGAAAAAGTAGGAAAGCGGACCCTGGACGTAGGAGTGAAGTGTGAACGCTCCGACCGCGACTGACATTTAACGCTCGGTTGATGATGATTTTATCATTTTTTGACAAATAAGTAGACTCAGTTCCAAGCTCTTAGAGTGAAATCTGGCTGATCACGCGTTATTGCGTTACTAGTAGCACCTAGTATAATATTAAACAATCTAAATATGTATTACTTACGGGTAGAGGTGCAGCAGTTCCCAGTGGTCACAACATTATTAAACATACACGCAAACACGTGTATCATAATCAATGATATCATAAAACTCTAAAAACGCTGTGGCTGTACATTGAAGCTATTTAAAAACAACTGGAATTTATTTATTTAATTTGTTAAATAAATAAATTCCACTTAAATATAAAACACAAATTAATACATATATCAATCAAGTTTCCACTATAAAATGATTTATATAATATAAATAAAAATTGGCTCAAACAATTAATTACCAAAGAAAGAAATACAATACGAAATAAATACGAAAATTACATAAACTACACTACTTTAAAACAATGATCAGAAAATATTCGTTGTACTTGGAATATCATGACATTTAAATGTATGTACAGATATATTTATCTATAAACATTTATATATTTTTATAGATATGTATTTATGTGTTATGCATATTAAGTATGTCGGGGGAAGCTATAATTGGATGATTATTGTTTGGATTTATAACGCACAATATTATTTGTTTACATTTTAACTACTTTTAAATTTCTTAATTCAATTTTATTTGATTTGTTAAATGTTTCTATAACTGGAAGATCGTTCTAACCTAATAAAAGTTATGAATATTGTAATTTAATAAACGACCAATCAGAGCAGAGCATATGGCTCGGAGCGGGGTCAGACGCTCTCTATACTTGAGTAGTATCTACTTCGGTAGACGGAGGAGTTTTTGTGGCACATTTGGTTGGTGACTACAGGTCGAGTTGGACCTTTGAGAATTGTAAAGAAAGTATTGAAGTTGGAAGTATGAGCGGTGCCCTGAACCCGCTGCTCGGTCTAAACTATGTTAAAATGTCTTTTAAATCTAAATTAAATGTGTATAAACCGTTGGCCTTGTGTTTTATGCTCGCATTTTATCCTGATGACGCCCACTAAATCTGCAATAACTAAAGGAGATGTCGTGAGAACGAAGCTTTCTCCGACAAGTATATATCTATTTAATATATAAAATATACGTATATACTGCATTTATATATTTAAATTTATTTTAGTTAAATTGTACTATGTATTATGTATCGTCATTATAATCTCAACTCATTCCTGGGGTTGTCTGGAAGAGATCGCTTTTAAGCGATAAGACCGCCCTTTGTGCATAATTAGGTATAGTTCTAGGTCTGTAAGTTCTTTTTTGTACTGGTGTAGAATAAAGAGTTATTGATTGAATAATACACTATATGAACGATGGAGAACACGATGCATTTTTTTAGATTTGTCGGTTTATCTGTTCAGGAATTACATAAAAACTACTAAGCCGATTTCGATGATTGACACCAAATTTCTCAGACTTAAAACCTGCGCTACTTTTTATCCTGCGGGATTTTTTCTGGGAATGATTTAAAATGATTCGGGTGGATAAAAATAAGCTTATCCCGACACACTTTTCACTAAAACCATAGCTTACTTAACAGTCCCGGGAATCCCGCGGGAATTTTCAGACAAGCTTGGACGAAGTCGCGGGCATATCCTAGTATCTACTACATATGATTACGCAAACAAGCTTTAATGTTTTTTTAACTTCGTCATGTAGACTCGTTTATTTGTTTGTATAAGAGGGTACCTAAATATAGTTCTTTATGTTGTTTCTTCTATTGGGATCTGGGGAATATTTCCAAACCTAGTTATCTTTTAATTACTCGTTATAAATTTGTTTTTGTATAAAGCTGGCTTTACAATTTATCTTATCGTTGGGTTATAAAGGTACTATATTTGACACTATCATATTTGGGGATTACTTTTTATGTCATAGAAGCAACGGAAGGGAGATGTTAGTCGGGAGTGATAACAATATTTCTGTCTGACGCATTCGTGAAAACACGTCAAAGCTTTTTTTTAGCAGGCCAACAAAAGCCCAATTCTGGTATTACTAGCTCATCAAAATCACCGGTCTTATCCGTGCAGGAACGGAGAAAGAATACAATTTCCTGCCGCCAGAGGGCCTCTCGTAAAAGGCGACAGAATGTTGTAAACCTTATTTAATGTCATAGACAAAAATGTAACTAATGTGTGGAATACGTTTTAAATTCAAACTTACTTCAATAAAAAATGTCGAACAGCTCACACAATCTTTTACTGTAAGATAGTTTCTAACACAGAACAACCCACAGTCAGGTAAGGTATTTACCCGACTGGATGGCTACCGGGTCTAGAGTATGCCGCCATAACAATCTTGAGTTGTGTTCCGCATTAGTACCAGGTTCCAGTCTCCTTTAGAGAGCAGCGTTTGTAGCACCTTTGGTGTTGCAAATGTCCATAGGCGATCGTAACTGCTTACCATCAAGTGGGCCGTCTGCCTATCTGCTGAACTCCTGCAATAAAATAAAAAAATATTTGGTGAACAATGAAGTGTTTTCATTTATTCAATCATGCACTGAGCCAACCTAAAAGCTGTAGTCAAGCTCATGATTCTAGTATAGGTCAATCATATCAAAAAACGACGTACGACGACGAAGTTAATTTCAGATTAATTCTGTATATAATCAAGGAAATGGGTCTATTAATAGGCGAATGCTTCGTAAATTATTCTACATATGCCGGTAGACATATTAATCGGTGTTACGCGAGCCAAGGATATTTATAATGCGGTTTGCTTTATTACGTAGCGATGTGCATGACCATATGTGCCATTATAGAAGACGGCTAAGCTTAGCATTCGATTTTCTCTTAAGTAATTATAATAATAATTAATTATTAATAATAAAATAAAAGAAAACTTAGTAATATTGTATTCTATCCATAGTCCCCCCCCCCCTACAGTCCAGCTATACTCAACCCGAGGCCCGCAGGCCACAATGGTCCGCCAAGATTTTGTAAGTGTCCAGTCTGACATACTAATAGTAGTACAATTACATTAGTAACACCTCTGGTGTTACAAAAGTCCATAGATGATTGTAACCACTTTCCATTTGGTGGGTCGCAAAACTCTTTTATACTCTAGCAATAAAAAAATACCTAACCCGCAGCTAGGTTGCCAACCGTACTATAAAATATAATATCGAACTACATTTTAGCCCATTGTACTATATATTACAGAAAAATTATATAGTACTATATTACTATATATATTAACGCTAATTCCATTGTTGCGATCTTTGTTCAGATACTTACGATTATTCTAAAAATAACAGATCTTTGCTGGCCAAAGCAAATGTAGTAATAAAAACACATGGAAAATGCAATAACGAAGTAAACAAATTTTATAATAAATAATGAAAAATAAATGAGTACTATTTTTTCACCTAAATTTCCCAAAAGTACTGTATATTTACAGATTAAAAACAAAATTCTATATTTTCTTCAAAGAAAGATGGCAACCTATCCGCAGCACCTTATCTAATACATCTATGTGGCCCTTGTAAGGAAAAGGTTGAGTAGCGCTGCTCAGGACTATTAGTAGAATACTGAGCCTAGTTCACCGTTTTCTATGGATAAGGTGTCCAGAAGGTTGGCTACGTTATCTTGCTGGATTGCCATACTTATCCGTTGTCCGAGGTAGGCACCAGCCCTCTGATCTCTTCTAGCTTTAGTCATATGTAAGGTCTCTTTATTGTATTAATATATTCTACGTTAGTCTCATTTTACCGACCCCATGGAAAGTGGTTACCGTCTCTGCATTTACAACACGAGAAGTATAACTAACGTGCTATCAGCCTTCTAGGATTTTTTTTTTAGTTTTCCTGTAAACAATGTAAGTATAGAAGCCCTACCACTCCTACCACCTTTGTTGTGGTCGGTAAAGAGATATATAATGAATTGTAACAAGAAACATCCTGGTTTTTGTATTATTTAACTGGTATAAGCGTAATAAACACAATCTATCTATATGTTGCAATACAAACTTTTAGTATGTCTCGTCATTATTATAACAATAATAATTAATAATATTCTTCTTTCCTCACTGTATCTTTGTCTTACTGAACATGCACTGTTTATAACAAGTCCATGAATTCTTCGAAAAGTAATTTAGTAACATATTTCTGTATAAAACTTATAAACAAAAGCACTTGAGATATAAATAGAATAAGACATATTAAGGAAAACAATTTTTAGCTAGACGTGATGCTAGGGAGTTTCTTGCAGCTTCTTCTTCTTATCAGCAATAACACGTTACGAAGCGGTGTACATAGAATAAAGAAGGAAGTAAAATTAAATTTGAACATTTTTGACCTTCAAAAAGTGTTCTCTAGTGGAACTTATTTGGAATAAAAACTTTTGAACTTGAGTATAAATCCTCAACACCTGGAAGTTATCCACTGTACGTGGCGCTCGCTTTTTTATGCCATACGTGAGCAAGCTATGGAATGAGCTCCCTCCCGCGGTATTCCCAGAGCTCTACAATATGGGGCTCTTCAAAAAGGGCGTAAACAGATTTTTAAAGTCTCAACGAGGTAGGCAACGCATCGGCTCCCTTAGTTTTGCAGATGTCCATGGGCGACGGTAGCCACTTGCCATCAAGTAAATCCGTCTGCCAGTTTGCTCTTTCTGTGTTAGGCGACGGCTAATGCAGAACAGGGTAAGGGCAGCTATTTTGGAACTTGAGTCAAAGTATTTGAGAAGAATCACACCTCCCATGCGCTAATACCTTTTCTAAAACTAATCAATTTGTTGTGTTTACTTGCCGTGGCAAGAACATTACCTAATATACTTAAAACTATGCACCGTTTTTACAAAATTATACAATTTTACACGCTATATATATATACCTATTCTAAAAATATATGTACAGCTTAATTTATAAAAGATAAAAACTACAATTAATAAATAGGTCCCAAATCACCGTCAGCTGGGAACGTTCCCAAAACGCTGGCCGCGTTACCGCGTTGTATAGCAACGCTTATGCGTTGCCCAAAATATAAACCAGCGTTTTGGTTTCGTGAGACATCTATCTAAACTATGCACGAAGGACAAAGCGTTAGCTCTAAAGGTGGAATTTAGTGCCGTGTGCTGTTCCTGCATGCGACCTGAACCGAGCCAGGAGAGAGCGGATCTCAAGAAGCTTCTACTTTTCTTGTGCAAGGATCTAAGTCATATCTCTCCCATACAGTCCACAATTACCGAACCAGCATATTACCCGTGGGTAATAGCGCCTCACACGTACAATAAAAAAAAAACAACTCAATCTGGAGGCCTCGACAACAGTTAAAATAACTTAAGCGCGATCATAGTATCATCAATGGTAATATTCCCCAAGATCTACTAAATATTTATTATTTGTGAACTAATAAAACATTACAATATGTGCCAGACCACCGCACGGATTGACTGAACTGCCACCTGTTTCGCGTATATCTGTGAACTATTTTTAACATATTATTTTAATCTCTATCGTGTGTTTTGTTCAAGGAAAATAGTTTTATTATCAAAAGTTTTGGCAAATATATCGGTTTTTAGATGAGGTTTCACATTGTAAACCTATTTGAATTTACAGTATGTATATTTAATTTTAAATTTCTTTAAGGTGTTTACATTATTTCCTTATACCATGGTATCTGAAAAATGACATAAAACTTTATTAAAATGTATTTTTGAAAGACATTTTAATATTTATTTTAATAGCTTGTCAGTACAAGTTGCAAACAATGGTAGGCAATACCAGTATATATAAAGTACTCTGTGGTAGGCAATGTCTTCAGCGGGTCTTCGACTGACGTCGTCGTTCTTGTGATAACTAGAACAACGACATTTTATTTCTTACAAAAACACATAATTACTACTAAAAAACTGTGCTACAACTATTGTTTATTTTAAAATAATGTTACACATTTTTAGAATATAAGAAGGCTGCATAACGCAATATGCAACACTCTTTAGTTCCCGCCAAAAACTTATCCATAAATATATAGATAAATATTTCTACTTCCAAATAATGTATGTCTTCGCACGAATTACACTTTTGACCAGTATCAAGATAATGAAACGATTTTTTTTCGGCAGGTAACGTTATGGTGCTTGGTGTTATATCTAGCACCTACATTCCCACTATAGAGATGAGATATGATGAATCGGAGCAGATGGCGCCAGAGAGGTATGTGGTTATAGGTATCTTAGCTTTAAATGTGGTTTCCCGTTGATTTTCCGTCTAACTACGATTTGGAGTGGTTTTTTTATGGCGGGTATTAACGAGGATCTTGGTGTTGCAAACGTCTATAGGCAACTGTAACCACTTTCCATTAGGCGTCTACCTGTTTGGTCTACTTAGGCAAAAAAAAAAATTGCGACGTTCGGTGTAGAAATTCTAGGGCCATGGGGTCTTGAAGCTAATCGGTTTTATCGATATCTATCATCGTCTTGATTCATAAATATCTTACGTGATCAAGGACTGGCTTGTACTTGGGGCAACGCACGAGGGTTGCCATCAAGCTGGAAATGCGGCCAGCGTTTTGTTTTTGTTTTTGTATTTTTTTACTAGGAAATTGTACATAAACTTATTTAACTAATTACTTTGTGTTTATAATTTTCAAAATTTATTATCGTAATCATACTAAATTTCATGACCATCGAAATAATGACATTTCCGGAGAATTGCCTAATCATTATAATGTCCATTATAAAAATTAAATAGATATTTTATTGCTATAATAATTCTGTGGGGTGTTCAAACTTATATAATAAATTAAAAAATAGAAATCATAGGGGATAATTCAGACCAGTCAAGACCAGGGGCTAAGTTGTGATAGCGCTAATAGCTAGGGTATGCGTCGCTAACTCAAAGAGCGGGGATACGAATCCTGGCCTCTCGTGCATTTTCTCGCATTCGAATACTTATTTGAACGAATGCGGGCGCCATGCGATGGCCAGGAAAAGGCAAAGGGACGTGGAAGAAGAAGCAAGGGAAGAGTAACTCAACTAGCCACCAGTCCATCGCTCAGTCGTCCCCGAGGGTTCACACACTCACTAGGATTTGTTTAGGGGAATTATTTTAAAATAAAATGGTTTTTCTTTATATTGTGTTCCAACTATCATTTCTATATATATTGCGGTGACAGCACTAACAGAAGACTAATGTTTGTCTTGTTTTGCGTATTCTTCATTTGAAAGTTTATTATTTTTTCTTTTCTTAATAGCGAGAATGGGGAGGAAGAATTTTTAAGAAAGCAAACTTCTGCGCAACAAATGCATGTATTTAATTTGTCAATAAAAATGATATTTTTATTTAAAAGTTATTTTTATTTAATAACTAAGAGTAAAAGAAGTCTTCTTGTGACAGCAAACGCCAGCGTCAACAGCTCGCCCGGAACCCATAGATCTACACCTGAAGGAGGGCAAATGCTTCCACATGCCTCCCTCCATGTGCCCGCAAAAGGGGGTCTGCACCACTCTGGGACCTAACAACATGTCCGTGTTTTGCTGCAACATGGATAGCGCATATTTGAAGGAAATCTCCCAACAATAAGTGAGTAATTGTCATGATACAATTTTTAATTCTTTCATTTAAAGATGAAACTTCACTTGAATCCTAACAATTAACATTAGTATATACGTATAAATTTTATTAGGTATTCCGTATCATATTTATAAAGATGTTTTACATTTTACTGATCATGTTGGTATAAACTCTGGAAGAAAGTTAGGCGAAGATGTTTGACTATTTGCTACGACACATCTTGAGCACGTTAATCGAAGGTAAAGTGCAACCAAGGAGAGGGAGAACATTCATTGGATTAAATAAAGAAAAAAATGAGTGTCGTCTCGTATAAAGACGTAAAACAATAGAGAAGATTGGCAAGAGTACAGTTCTTAAATGATTTTGATGATAATCGTATCCAATAAAAAAATAGGGTATTTTATTAGTTCCTATCATGCTATCTGCCTGTCTGCTGAACTCCTGCAATAAAAAAATAAAGTAAAAAAATAGGATTATTTCGAGTAAAAATTTAATTCGAGTAAATTTGAATATTTTTTTATTTTTTTATTGCGGGAGTTTAGCAGACAGGCAGATGGCCCACTTGTTAGAAAGCGGTTACCGTAGCCTATGGACATTTGCAACACCAAAGGTGCTACAAATGCGCCGCTGCTCTCTTAAGGGAGACTGGAACCTGATCACTAATACCGGAACACAACTCAAGGTTGTTATGGCGACGTACTTTAGACCAGGGGTGGTAGCCATCCAGTCGGGCATGTGCCCTACCACCTGGCTGTGGGTTGTTTTGTCGCCTCTTACGACAGGCCGTCCGGCCGCAGGAATTGTATTCTTTCTCCGTCCTGCACGGATAAAAACGAATAACAAAGCATAGTGAAAATTAAATAATATTAGACACGCGCCGTATCCAGCACACGGCCGCGTGTCGGAATATCGAATTATGCAATTAATGTATAGATGCGCGTGCGCTGCGTTGTTCGCAGCGCGATAAAATATGACCTCTTTATTAAATTTGCCATCGTGGCTTTTGGATCTACTAGTTTATTCATGTTTTTGTTTCTTTATTGCGAAATTGTCAAACTGTCAGACAGCCCAGTTCATGGAAAGTGGTTATTATCGTCTATCCAATGGCAAAGTATACGCGTTGCCAGCTGGATGGGATAAGGGATGACATAGAGGGAGCAGACAGGAGGAGGAGGAATGGGATGAAATGTGGATTGTATTATGGGATGGGAAAGAATATTGATTCATGCGGCCAGGCGGCCTGTCGTAAGAAGAGACAAAACTGGAAGGCTACCACCCCTAGTCTAAAGTATGCACCATAACAACTTTGAGTTGTGTTTCGGTATTAGTGCCTAGGTTCCTTAAGAGAGCAGCAGCACAAGGTGTTACAAATGTCCATAGACGAGGGTAACCGCTGTCCATTAGGTCGGGCTGCCTAGTGATCTCATGCAAATAAAAAAAATAAAAACCTCACAATTAATTTAAAAAAACCCACAAGGCCCAAGACATAGGAGGTAAAAATAGCCTGACATACAACATCCTTACATGTACTCCACGAATGTACTTAAGGATAAGTTATTATAGCACCATTCCGGGAAATGGGAACAAAACAGAGTTGCTTATCGGGCTGTAATGCTGTTTTAATATTGTTAGGATTATCTTGTTTATATTAACAGTGCTGATCGTTAATGCCACACCAAATAGAAAACAGTCATAAATCATACGCTCAAGTTATATTAAACAATGGTTTAACTTTTTGCAGGTGTGTTGTGTGTGTGTCTTTATATTCAGTCAATGTAGATAGATCACACATGTCTTGATTACGTCTATCAGATAGCTTTTTAAATTCCCTTCTCTCTCTTAGTTCATGAAGATGGTTTTATTTACTTTTTTTAATTCTTTCTGTTCGGGATGATTTGATATCCATCGCCCTTAAAAACGACTCACCTCTAATGTCGGCACACAACACAAAGTTGTTATAGCAGCATACTCTATATTCATAGCCATGCAGACAAGCATAAAGACCCACCACCTGGCTATGGGTTGTTTAGTCGCCTCTTGCGACAAGAATAAATTATATTCTTCATCCGTACCTGCATGGTTTGAAATTGAGAGTTTGTACCGTTTCCTGATGAAACGCTTTGACCGTGGGGTCCTGAGGCCATAAACCTCTACCAAAATTTATCAAAACGACTCATTGATTCTTCAACTGATCAGAGGGCTGGTGCCTACCTGGGACAACGGATCAGTACGGCGATGCAGAAAGGAAACGTAGTCAGCCTTCTGGGCACATACATAGAAGACGGTGATCTAGGCTCAGTATTCTACTTAAAGTCTTGGCGGTCTATGGGTACAATACAATATAAATAAATTCATTTTTCTTTTATTGTATTAGTTTATTAAGTTATTGTTTTACTTCTTATAATGTTTCCAAGCTATTGTAAGATTAAGTATATATGTATTTATTCTTGAATTATTTTTTCAGTTCTCCAAAACAAGACGTACTTGCACGTGATAAATGCGAGCATCGATGAGCTGGACGTCTCCCACTCTATGTTCAGGAGACTCGCTTCCATGGCCTTCACTGATGGGAAGATTGGAAAAATTGTTGGTGAGTTGTTATAAGAGATACCACTGCTATTCAAACCTGTTTGACGTAAATATTATCATGTATATCATGATCAGCCATAAATTTCGGTTGAGTTGGGTGACTGCTGCTGCTCCTTTTTCTTACATTCTTTACTTCACTTCGGGTGCTCTTCGGCGTACCTAATTGTGAAACCATTGGCATGCGTATTATTTCTCACGATACTAAACTCTCACGCTCCCAGATATCAACATTGAGTTTATAATAAAATGGTATATATCTAGTTACAAATATTTTTTGTACCTACCAATAGTAATGTTATGTTCTGTTTTTCTTTCGCTGCGATGAAGTGTACCGAAACAGAGAGGAGAAAAAACGACGTAAGTTCAAATATATGTCTATAAAAAAAATCAAACAAAAATAAATCGATTTTAAGAGTGACTAAAAAGCAAAAAATGTCGTTTTCTACAACAAATGGTTTTTGTAACAATGTATATGGTAATTTTTATGTTTTACTTTCACCGATTTCAAGATGTTGTAGAAAATGTAATTTTTTGATTAATAGTTGGTTATTTTTGAAGTCTGTAATGTACTGTATGGCGCTCTGTTGTACGTGCCTACCCCGCAAGGGATTTGGCGTGAAGTTATGTATCTATGTATGTATTTTAGAAGTAGTTTTCTTTTATGTGAGATTTTTTTACACTCTGTTACATATATGGCATGTGAATGTGTCATGAAAATTTAGAATGAAATACATCAAAAACTAAACATTTTGATACAATTTTAACGAATTTTTGCTATATCTTCGGAACACAAAAACAGAAACAAAAAAGGGTTAGACTGAAGAAACACGATAAAATTGCACGACAAATTGAGATACTCCGTTTTTGGAAGTCCATTAAAAAGGAATAAGTTTTAAATTATATATTAATTAATGTAAACTTTCAGGCCAATTCCCGAAATACTCAACAATAGCCTGCTTAAATATTTCAAACAACAACCTGACTAGTGCGAAACTACAGCCCTCGAAGGAGCGGCCATTTGCCTATCTCTTTAACCTAACAGTGTTGGCAGCATCAGCCAACAACCTTACAGAGTTCCCCCTCAGTCTAGTGCATAGCAATCGGCAGATATATGTTGACTTGTCTGGTAAGTAAGAGCTACTCTCTTATTCATAATAGTTACACGAGGTTTATAGGCTCCTTAAAAAGCTAAATTCGTTAATAAAATAATGCGATTGTGAATATGAAGATAGATAGAAAATACTTCAGTGTTCACCACATACACATAAAGTAAATAATTTACAGTCATTTCGTGTCAAGGCAGGAACAAAGGGCGGCCTTATCGCTACGTTAGAGTGATCTCTTCCATGCAACCAGGGCCGTGGATTGTGTGAAAGGAATCGAGCGTGTATGATGGTGGTGTGTAAATCAAATACAAGTAATAAAAATGCCTTCCTATCGACATATTATTGTAAATTAGATATTATTTTTATAATGGTAATTATGACTACGTGTTTCAGACACAAATGGTTGTTGCTAATGAATTAATATAAATAAATATAATAAGAATATTTCTTATTATATTTTTAACGTGCTTATAAACCTCGTATAACTGTGCGGTTAGTGAATATCTAGATATTAACTTCGTATTTTTTTTATTGCGTGAGTTCCGCATACAGACAGACGGCCCACTGGATGGAAAGTGGCTTACCATCTCGCCTATGACACTTGCAACACCAAAGGTGCTACAAATGCGCTACTGCTCTCTTAAGGGGGGCTCATAGTTGAGTGTTTTATACCTTTGTTAACCTATTTCACCCGAACGGAGAGTTCCTGGGTTAGGTTCCTAGAATAGTAATTATAATTATAAGAGAGCATTCCATTATTTGCTGTGGTCTGGGTGTGTTGGACGGCTCCAAAGTTGTCTGTTGTATATTAACCATAACAAGAGTAGTTTCGAAGCGTATAGAGTACATATACAGATAAATAAAATTGAAGTGTCTGTTTGTGACGTCGCATTAAAACTGTGAAAACAATTAGGGAATAACTCGGATCAGGAGATCCGAAAATGCAATTTTTAGAAATTTTGTCTCTTTGGATGTTTCGAGTAATCTCTAAAACGGCTGGACCAATTTCGACGGGACTTTCACTGGCAGATAGGTAATGTTATAAAAAAGAATGAAAGAAAAAAATATTTGAAGTAATAAAGACGTAATTATATTCTTTATACTTTATTATATACAGAGCATAATTTGAGAATTTGTACGCCGCATTAAGTTCGCATAAATTCAGCAAAAAAGATGAAGATTTGCAGTCAGCATATTGCTGTGCCGGATTATACCCGACACAACGCTGATTTTCAGTGCAAATTTCATCATTCATCAAAAGACCCATTTTTTTTAAATCAACAAATAAATAAATTGTGTCTGCGATGAACAGAACCTCCTCATTCATTACAATCTCATTCCATTATTTCATAATATTATTAAAAAATCACTCATGTCACTCGCCTTACATACGTCCAAAGAGTATATTGAATATATGGAGATAGAGTCTTCAATCGGGAGAATCTTACTACTAGCACATCTAGCGAGTATCAATGGCGCTAACTCGTGTATGAACGTACCTAATATATGCACGTGTGTGTGTTCATTTGTAAATGTGTGTATGTGTACGTATAGCGGGTTTGTGTATACTTTGTCTTATTCATAGACAGAGTAAGTTTGAACGCTTATGGTTCCTAAAGAAGCGTTAAAACTTACTGTCTATAAACTGTCTATGAATAAGACCGATATTCTATATATTGTATGCTTAGGTATGGATATTTCTTCCACCATGAATTCCAACTGTATTTAAAATAAAATTTCATATTATTTATAAATTGTATATAATTTCCATTAATACATATCACTGCACATCAAGTTTTGTGTTGATATAATAATCCAATAGTGTGTTTGGTCGGTCGAATGAAACAGATTCACAGGTCACATAATATAAATCAGTAACTTCGATATCCAAAAGCAGTTTTCCTTAATAGATTCGCCAGAGTCCAAAACTACATATAGATCGTTAATAATAATCCACTTAATAAAACAAACAGCAAAACTATTCCAGAAGTTAAATAAGTTGCAAATATAACGAAAGTCGGCACTTGATTTGAATATGCATGTTTATTTAGAAATATTAAATATTATTATATTCGATTAAATAAAAATGGTTTTCATTTGAGTTTTTTTGATAATGTCATTAATAACAAAATAATGCTAAGCAACGAGCTGCAGTCTATGGCAGGTACAATGAGTTTATTATCGACCATGTAAATCCTGCATAATGTAGAACCCATTTCAGTATCGAATAATCGATAATTAATCCTATCAGATATTTGTAAGTTTTAAAGATGATTCTAGGCATAGGTGTCTTATGACTAACATCAGGTAGACGGAATCTCCCATAATAAAATCTAAAGGAAGGCGATTTTGGAATATGAAACCCTATTAAAATTTACCATCGCAAGGATGAAATGCAGAAGTCTCCGATGTAGCGGTCCCACGTCCTTACTTTCTACAAAACGGCTAATTTCTGCAAAACGGCTGATTGAAAAGTTAAGAGGGATATAGCTCATTCGCTCTATGGAACTGTACTACTCCTTTAGCTCAGCAGCGACACGTAACAGAAATTGAGCCGATAATTCTCACTATAGCCCATTCAAGAGCCTATAGAGCTAAAGCGAGTCGTGTTGTGAGACGTAGGTACGACAAAATTCTAGATCATAATATCACTGGCGTAAACATAATATCTTTGATCTATTTTGAAAGAATGAAAGATTTAATATTTATTAACGTTTTTTATCAATAAAAAGAATGTCATCATATACAAAATATATGCTTAAGTCTAGTCTAGTCTTCTCAGTTGTGAAGTTCGTTTAGGTGATCCAGTCTTATCTTTCTAGTGATACTGACTGGTCGCCCCAAGTATGCTTTCTTCACATTCCAATCCTCCTCCATTCGTTCTACGTGACCAAGCCAGCGGAGACACTGAGCCTTTCTCTCTTAAATTATTCTAGGCTCGGCCACGAGGTTTTCTATGTTGGAGTTGGTTTGGAACCCCCAACTACTATCTCCTCTGTTTGTTGGACCCAAACAGTAAACTTGCCAATAACTTATTGTTTTAAATTATGTTTTGATATTTGATTAAGTTTTTAGATTTTCTGAGTAATAATCAAAACTACAGTACAGTTTAAAAAAAGTTGCACAGCTCTTAATGTTTAAATTGGGAATATTTGTGCATTATGATTTCTTTTTGTTGGTAAAAAAATGTAATTTATGTATTAATATAACAAATAGATTATTTTATTAATACATCTTAGTGCGTAAAATATAGCACATAAATATGTAATAACGTTGAAATAGTTTGCAATGGAAACCTTTGTTACCCATGCAGACGCAACCAATGTGTAAACTACATAAGTTAGCGCACATAATATCATTGTAAAGAATGCTTTACTCCATTTAAGAATTTTATTTACGTAGGGTTTGTCGATAAATTAATCGTCAAGGTATCGATTAACTCAATTTAATAAGATATTATTAAGCATCCCTAACTACATTAATAAGTATTGACACTGTCGTAATTTGGCACTTATTTTTTCAAAGACTCCATTTACTTTGGTTAGTTATAAAGAGTCTTAATTAAATGTATTCAAAAATATATTAAATATATATTAAAAAATATTTATTTATTATAAATATTTATGTTTTTATAAATATTTACTTATATATAAATAACTTAGAAAACAAATATATGGGAAGCAAAAACTTAAGGATGCTAGCAGTGCTATCTGTCATGTATAAGTTATTATCATCCTACGAATAACCTGACTAAATTAAAAAGACCGAAAGATCTAAGCACTAACATTAAATTGAAAACATTCATAAATCTATAAGTTAATAGCGATTTTTTTAATTTTTTTTTCACCTTCATTTGTTTTAAGTTTAAACCGCATGCATACGTCTAAATATTATCACAAATATTAATGGCTAATTAAATCTAAAACTACATATAAAACTTGTAAAACCATAAATATATATAAATTCGAAGCAAATTTTTCAATTTCATATAACCACAAAACAAATTGTAATAAAACTAACAATAAAATACTTTGTTACTTTAAAATTGAAATAAATACTCGTGTAACAACTTCTATCGAATCATCTGTTTGAATACAATTCGGTAAGGCGTAACTTAACTTAGGCTGCATACTTTATAGGGTTCCGCGAAAAAAAATCCACGTGGACGAAGTTACGGGCACAGCTAATTTATTATATTTTTCATGGGGATCAGTTTAGCTGCTGCATCCAAATGATAAACAGAAGTGAATCATGTAATATCAGCAAAGTGTGTTTCAGGAAACAACCGCATGCCCTGCAAACATTTCCTGAAGGCTATAGAGATGAATAATAACAGCAATACCCATCTAGTGAACTTCCTGAATTACAACCACACATATTGTGCTTTGGACTTGAGCTTTAACTGGTTCAACGAAGTCCAGATTGTCCAAATCGGATACTTAAAGGTGCAAGAGGAGGTAAGGAGAAACGAGTCTTACATCGTAAGTAAGACGGGACAAAACAACCCACATCTTGTTTTTTTTATTTGATGGCCTTTGTGGTTGAGCGGGCTAAGCCTTTGCCGGCCTACCTACGCAGAGGCTCTGGGTTCGATTCTTGGTATAGTAAATTTCGGAAATGTATTTTCTCTGTTATTTACTATGGGTGTCTGGGATCAGCCCCAGAGTAATCCGTTGTATATTACCCATAACACAAGCGTTACTTGCTTAATTTGGGGATATGTGTTTTTGTCTGCCGATTATTAATGTATTTACCGAAATCAAATCATTTTTATTGCGAACTTTACATAGGTCTTATACAATATAACTGAGAACTTATTATAATGTAATATAATATACTTTATTGCATAACATTAAGATACAATTCAAGAAGTTTCAGTACAGAAAACAATAGGCGGTTTTATTAAAGCAATTTCTTCCAGACAAGCTTCAGAGGGGTTAGAGAAAAATTGTGCAACATGTACATGTGTAACATATTATATTTTGTATTCCGCTGCAACCGAAAGTTGTCAAAGTCAACTGTAATTTACAGGTTGAATCCTATTTCGGGCCTTTGGTATCTGACGCACTGCACAAAATTATACATTTTCCATTGGTATGCATTATGGCTATGAATAAATGATTTTTTATTATTTATACATAGGTTCACTCGAAAAGGTTTTTCAATAACAAATGTTTGATAGTTAAACTATGTTTTAACTAGAAAAGCCATGAATATTTAGCTTGCCGAGTGGTTAAAAAAGTGGCCAAATAACGAATAGTTAAAAAAGTGGCCGAATAACGAATAGTTAAAAAAGTGGCCGAATACCGAATAGTTTAAAAAGTGGCCGAATATCGAATAGTTTAAAAAGTGGCCGAATATCGAATAGTTAGTAAAGTGGCCGAATACCGAGCGAAGCCGAATATTCGTGGCATCTCTAGTTTTAGTTGTCAAATATCTATCAGCTTCAAATTTTTATTTGTTAATCAGTTAGATGGAAGTTGTCGAAAGATAAAACCAGCGAACATTAACTGCACTTGCGCCGCGGAGAGGCTGGAGCTGGTGAAGGATGAGGTCATCAGGCTTGTGGCTGTGGACTGTTCTCGGAGGAATCTCACCCAGATGCCCACGGACCTGCCTCCTCACACTGTCAAGCTGAATGTTTCTTATAACAATGTAATTATTATACACTTCTGTACTGCTTATTTAATTTATTAACAAACTATAAACATTAATATGGTGTTATTGAGGTGTGTAAACCGACACTGATATGATTGATGGAAAGTGGTTACTGGCGCATTTGGACGTTTGCAACACCAGGGCCGATGTCGAAGTGTTGCCAGCATCTAAGATGGAATAGGATAGGAGGATGACATATAGGGACACGAAGCTCACTTACTGTGTTAAATAAGATATCTCAAACCTATTTCACACCAATGTTTTATGACCTCGTAGGTGGTAGACTAATGAATGAGCCCAGTGTCGTCACGTGTTGCCGCCAAAGAAAACGCGTTGTGTAAATTCCTACAAAGCATCATCATCATCCGAGTGTTTAAATCCCGGTTGCCAAGGACCCGTTTTTCTATTTTTACTTTTTTGTTTCGCGTGGTCTTCAGCATCCCTCGTTATGAGACCATTGTATGCCATTCTTCACAACGTCAAGCCAGCATTCCTTGGGCCTTCCGCCACCCCCGGAGGACCCGGCGGAGGCGGCATAGCTAGTATCGCACAAATCAGTTTGAACCGATTTGAACGCGAGACTAGCCTTTCGAGCTCGGTATTTGTTATTTTGATTACACAGAGACGTCAATAGTCAATGACCAAGCGATTATCCCCCTTCTACGTACGATATCGTATATTTAGTTTACATGATGTCACACTAACTCAGGGTTTCGTTGACCAGTAGTGCGGATGATTGATTCATATAACAGTCTAATTACAAATGTTGATATTATTTCATGTTCTTGCCAAATTTAAAGATCTATTTTGCTTGTATTACCTGATTTTGATAGTACACTTGAGCTGAAATAACTTTTTATTTTGTTACTGGTTTATATCTTTTGTCATTAATCTTACATTAATCATTCTTCTATAATATGTTCTATGAATTATTTTTATAACTAACTAACTGTGTATATACAGTATAGTTATATATTTATTATTAAAATGTATGTAAGTAATCATACAATAATTATATATACCACCATCGCCACTCCTTATCAGAATATTCTTGCCACGGGTTGTCTGGAAGAGATCGCTTTTTAGCGATAAGACTTCCCATTGTACCTAATTAGATTAATATTCGTTCGTAAGTTTTCTGTAATGGTGTACAATAAAGTGTTATCTATATATCTATCTAACTGCTGTGGCTCATCCACCCACAATAACTCCTGGCGTCTGAAATCAGAATACTCCACTCTTTTCTCTTCAGCGCTGTCTCCTGCCTATCATAGGCTTCAAGCTCGCACAGATCAGCCTCCACTACGTCACTGCTTCGATATCTGGGTCGATCAATTGGTCGCCGTCCCGTTGATCCTTCCCTATTCTATGTAGGTGGCCAAGCCAGCGCAAGCGATGTGCCTTGCTCTCGCCTATTATATGCAATCGAAGAGCTGGTGTCGAGCTCATTATAATAGGCCCAATATAATTGTTTTTATTTCCCTATTTTTACTTATTGGTAATACTTTTGTACCTCTTGTATTTCTAATCTTGTAAATGTTTCCATGTGGATAAAGCCGTTGACTTCAATATTATCTGATCTTATGGCAACGTTTTATTTTGTATGTTATATTGTAGCTGTTTGTTGTTTCTTTAAATTTTTAAAGAAATTAAATAAAATGATAATATTTTTTTCCTTGCTTTCGACAATCGTATCTTAGAGGCGAGAAACTCTCTCTCTATGTAAATGGCCCTTAAGTGAAGCTTTTAAGTACAATAAACTACCCTTTAAATATTATAGATAACCTCACTTGCTGCGATGGGGGAGGAATCGTATGATAGCCTCCGGCAGCTGATTGCAGACTACAACGATATACCCAACATCCTGGAGTTGGAAGGCAGCAAATTCATTGACAACTTTATGGTCTTCTCCCTTACAAACAATAAACTGAAGACTGTAAGTATTCCATTTAAGCCTGGATTTACACCTTTCTATTTTGACTGTGTAAGCCTCTAAAGCGTGCTTTAATTTTATCCAGCTTGGAACAGGTTTAAAATAAACCGCTCTTAATTAGTTTTAACCGATTTTATTCTACTATTTTGTTCGGAGTAAACCATACCATAACAGGTTTATTCCGCGAGAATTAGTTTTACTATAATATTGTTACATGCCGACAAAAAGTGAATGCACATCTGCCTGCTATAAACCTGGTTCCTTTCCCCACATTTGGACTTTTTTTGTTTACTTTGTGTTTAAAATTGTAATTAAGAACAAAACAAAAACATTATATTGTTATTGTACTTGTTTTATGGCAGTCATTAGGCAGGTCTATCGAAAGAATTCTCGGAAATTATTGTTTTGCGTCGAGGCATATTGTATTTGTACAGGATAAAAGGAATGTCCGAACGGAGGGGTGAGGCAGTCAAGCGAGGCTTACGATACGAGCAAGAAGTACATGCGATAAGCGATATAGTGACGGACTTTGCGCATGTTATTGAATCGTGCAGCTTACACTGGTTGTATTCAGTTATATTTGTACCTGTGTTATACGTGTTTGTATAGTTCTAATAAATTCTATAGTAATTCCAATGGCATTTTAATTCGAGTCCCGCACTCGTAACAATATGATAACTGTTTCTAATATAAACACGTGTTTGTGTGCGTAACCTTACCGGTCTTATTCGTACACGTTAAAAACCTTAAAACAGCCTACAAATTTACTCTTAACTCAATATGAATAAGACCATAAGAATTTAAATCTGCATTAACCGGTTATTAAAAAAAAACTTCATAATAATTATGTATATATGACAACTGTTTTTAATGTGAACATGTGTTTGTATGCAACTGGAAATTTACTGTACCACGTGATTGCGCTTTGAAGGTGTGCAGCAAAAACCGTTTAAAACCAGTTTATTAACCAAAACCTGTTTAACGATCTTTTGTTACCATAAACCGTTAATTGAGGTTAAAGTTAGAATAAAACTGGATAGGCTGTAACAAGTTCGACTTTTTACCGGTTTCCACGACCTGGTTTTAGCAAAACCGGATCCTTTCATTTCATGGCGCCGTCTTGGAGAGGCCTACGTCCAGCAGTGCACTATGAATGACTGATGACGGATCCTTTCATAGCCGGGTCTGGTATTGATAAAACATAGGCTATGTGCCACATGAGACTGACGATTGTGATTTTTCCCCTTTCATTTGCTTGTGGTGTTAGAATCGTAAATTCAAGTGGAACGAATTGGGATTGTTCACTTTTTTCAATTTAGCTATTTGAAAAACCATTTCGTGGAATAGTGTCCCTAATCATTTCCGTCTAGTTAAAATTCCAAAAAACGTACGATTTCTTATATTTTGTAAGAAATGCGCTTGACCTTTATTTGATCTTACTAAATCCAATTAGGTGGGCCGTCTGCCTGTTTGCCTGCTTCAGGTGTAAAAAAATTCTAGCTGTACATTATTTGATTTAAGTTCTGTAACATGGATTTTCCCTAAAGAGCACTTTAAAAATTTTTACGATAATTATACAAAATAATAATGGTTGAACACGAAAAATTATAAGCCTAGCAACAAAAAACACTAAAATGATCACGATACGTAATGAGAGTGTGAGACAGTGACATTTAAATAGTAGCACAGATTACTATGATTATATATACATAAAACTTACTTTAATTATTTTTGTTTTCTAGGCAAAGAAACCAATGTAAACTTGTGCCTTATGACGTCATCGGAGAAATAATTTTAAAATCGAATTATAAAAAAACTAACGCTTAAAATACAAAAATATTTAAATTAATATCTTAATATACCCTATTTTACGTTATAAAAATATAAAATCAGAGGGTAATTTTTTGTGAACAATCCCCATTATTCGACCTCCTTCTTGACATGGGCCGTTCTGAGAAATAATACAATTTTCAGCGGCCGAGCGGCCTGTCGTAAGAGGTGACAAAACCGCTCACAGCCAGGTGTTAGGGTATTTGCCCGTCTAGATGGCTACTACCCTTGGGCTGAGAGTATGCTGCCGTAACAACCTCGAGTTGTGTTCCGGCATTAGTGGCCAGATTCCGGTTTCCCTTAAGAGAGTAGCAGGGTATTTCTAGCACCTTTGATATTAATGTATGTCAGTGTGGTGGGCCGTCTGCCTGTCTGCTGAAGTAATGCCTTTAAAAAAAGCCTTACCAAAATGAATATTTAAATATGTATTAACAAATGACGTATAAAGATATATACACTAATGTAGCTGTAACATTAGCCCAGATGGAGCCCGTATTTTACAGGATTCTTATTTTTTTCTATATATTTTTCAGATACATACATACGTTCTGACCAACAGTTTTGATAATGTCAATAAATTCTCGATTAGTGGGAATATGATTCACTGCGACTGCAACACTGAGAAAGTGCTTAAGGTAAGAAACTAAGGGCCGCTGCATAACGTTGCTTAAATTTATTTAAGAAACACTAAACGCATTTAACGTCCTTAAATACAATTAACGTCTTGCACAACGCAAAAATTGTCTCTAAACATGTTTAAAGAACTGTCGAAGTTAATCACCCAAAAATGGATATTTAACTCCCCTCAATGCATTTAGGCATCGTGCCATATAAAATTGTGTTAACTCGCCAACCGGTACCCGATGGCTAAGCTATAAACTTGTCAGTTGTCGTTTATATTCGATAACCATTATCTAGTTAGTGTAGTGGTTGACAACTATTCAGTAATTATTTTATTTTCAGCCATGGCTTCTAGAAAACTTCAAGAACATTCCAGACTACAAATTTTTACAGTGTCAAGACAACATGGGCGCTGTCGTTGATCTGGTCGAGTCTAAAGTATGCCACACTCCTAGGGACTGGACTGACTACATCTACTATATTATAGGCTTAGAGGTCTTAGTATTAGCATTACTAATCAGTAAAGTGTCGTATGATTATTGGGTGTTTAAAACCGCGGGCTATTTGCCGTGGCCCGCCAATAAGATGCCGAGATTACCTTGTGATTGGTTGTGTGAATGACTTTTTGTTATGATAATATTAAAGATGGATAGTTTATTGTCCAAAATAACAAAAGAAGCCTTTATCGCTGGGAATGATTGTATCCAAATGGGTCTTAATTATAGCGTTAAAAATAATGCCGTTAATAAATAGCTCTATTTGTGTATACATACATTAAATGTTAATATTTAACGTCATTGAAATGCATTAAAACTATCGTAACACCTGCTTGAAATGGTCAATAACTATAACATTATCCCAGATGAAGATTAGAGTCAGAGAACTGGTTTTACAAATATAATACACGCAATACTTAAATGCGTCTCGACTGAAGTTAGGTACATAAGGTGGCGCATGTCCAGAATGTGTCAACGGTTATCAGAAGTTTGAGGCGAGAATGCATTGTATTCAGCGCAATATACCAACTTCAAAGACGCATTTAAATTTTGGACGTTATGGATACACTAGTGTTATTATCCTATCCTTGTAAATTGTTTAGAAAAGAGCTTGATTTTTTTGTCAATACTTTGGTTTTTTTTTAATTTGTGGGAATGTTCATAATATATTGGTATAGCTGGTAGAAACTTTCTGTTTTAATAAGTCACACAAGTGTCGGGGGCCACAAACGTTTTTAAGGCAATATCTATATTGAAAACTAATCGATAAAGTTAAAATAATGCCTGTCTGTAACTCTCGTGTTCGGCCGCTACTTTTGGTCGTGATATTATGACTATTTTGAATGCTTTTTTCAAACAACTTCATTATACATAAATATTATTTTGTAACTGTAAGTTTTGGCGTCGCTTCACAGGGTAATACAATAATTATCACGATGACTATTTGTCATGGTATGATACGGTATGACGAGGCTAGTGTATATGCAGCTTTAGGCTCTGAGGAAAAATGAAGTAACTGTAATCATAGTTTTAAGGCGTCTTTAGCCCGGTTCTACATGTGTAAGTTTCAGCACTCAGTTGTAAAAGGACGAGTCCGGTATTAACAATCATAGTGAGTACTTAACTTTAGTCACTATGTGAGCAAAACTTACAAGTGTACCGCCTGGCTTATATTAAAATATATTCATACTTAAACTAGAGCGTGCCCGTGGCTTTGCTTGCATGAACTTTGGATACAAAATATATTGATATAATTAGATTTATGGAACCGCTCTAGAGGCCTTTACCTAGTAAAAAACCATTGAAATGAAACTGAATGACTTTTAAATGTATAATATTAATAATTTTGATTTAATTTTAGTTTAGCAACGATCTCTAATATAAAGTATAAAAGAGTTGAAAAGTTTTAATATGAATCGTACATTTCTATCTCTTTGATACACGATGTGAAGGTTTTTTTAAATGATCATGATAGCGATACTCCGAATCTCAGTTCTATTTCATTACATAAAAAGATAAATTATGATTTGATAATAAATTATAATCGAGTATGTTTTTTGAAATACCCTAATAAGATTAGTGGGAATTATAGATTTTCTGGAAAATATTTTTTTTGTTTATATCGCAGCAAAAATGAGCCTACGATTTATAGTTTATAATTTACTTCCAGGGCCCGCCAAGGGGCTAGGCCATTTACCCATGGCACTGGCATAAGGGGTGGGTATCCCTGACCATGATGTGGCAATAGCACTTCCGTTTGCGGTGCTAGTGCCACTCCGACATGGTGTGCTAATACGCCGGCCGCGATACTCCACGCAGCTGATGGCGCTCATTCGGATTTCCCCTCGTTAAAAAATAGTCATAATGGTTTGCGATAGGTCGATCTGACAATCAGGGTAAAGAGTAAGGGGGGTGGGGGCAGGTTGCCTCACACACTTAGGGATGTCCATATCGCTCATAAAAATATCGATATTTATGATATAACGGTACACCCGCGCCATGTCTTGTGCAGCATGAGTTCGCATCGACTGCGTTTACGACTCGCTCACGTTGTTGCTCGTATAATAGCTGCGTATTGAAAATGGCTTTGGGTGTCTCTTCGACGGTTAATTTGTTTATCACTTTGCATGAATCAACCAAAACGATCCAATAAAAAAAACTTGAATCGTTCAATGGAATACTGTGTGTCCTGCGACCAAATTGATTCAATTTAGTAGATCCGTCAAAATCAGAATGATATAAAAAGCCTCGATAATCCATTCTCAAGCACGAGTATTATCTAAAAAAGTTTTAGAAAATTGTGACGTTGAACGGAAAAATTGTTATAAATATACAAACACTGGATATGGCTGTATTTCAAAATATTACTTGTAATAAGGTGGGTAGGATTTTATTATATAAAGCCCATGTCTGTCCCATGTCTGGAGGTACTGCTCCCATCTCTGGATTGGGGCACTTATATACCAGTCCCAACGAGGTAGGCAACCCCAACGTCCATGGGCGAGAGTAAATACTTTTCATCAAGTGGATCCGTTTACCATTTTGCCATAAACATAAAAAGGCGGCATAATATTTTTTCTTTCATTTTGATGAGTACCAAACAATTTATCGATATCGATGGCATGTGATATCGCATCACTAGAAAATTGCCATGTCGACCTCTCCCTACCATATTGATTAGAGTGTAGTATAGTATATTATGTATGTTTTAAGGACCAAAATTTTATATGAATTTATGGGGCTTTTGGATAATGTATTAAAAATGTACTGCCTTATAAGTGCCATAATGAAGAGAATTTGGCTATAGATTATATTTATTTCTTAAATTAATTACTGTTTCTTATGTTTAAAATTATAGTGGTTAATATTCACTTTACGGCTACTGAATCAATTTTGATGAATTATAAATAAAAAACCATAATTGATTTTTAAACGATGCCAGGAGTAAAACTAAATAATATAAGAAAAAACGTTATAAAATGCTATTTTTGTACATATTAGGATAGTTAAATGTATCGAAGACTGTATATTTTATGTATATTTAGATGTCTTTATGCCTAATAAATGTTGGTATTTTTTTTCCAAATAACTGTTTTGTTTCTTCATCCACAAATATGAGAAGATCCATTTTTTTTTGAAGCGAGGGAAAATGCTTCTAACCGATTTGCGCACAATCTGGGCCGTTGCTAGGGAACGACACGCGTCGTTCGGGGGCGATAACACTGTAGCAATAGTATGCTCTTGTCAGTGCTCCGTCCGCGATCAACGTTACAGAATAGTGTGGAGACTCCGAGCGTTGCGACACGAGCGAGCAACCCCAATACCCACTAAAAACCCCCTCCTCCCTGTCGACCCTGCGCTTTTTTGTGAAGGAAAGGCTGAGATTTAGAACATAGTTACACCCAGCCGATCAATGAGAAGATCCATCATGTAAACTGTGTCAACTATGCTAATTGCATACCGTGTACATAAGGGCAATAGCGCTTATGTACACGCGGCTGCGGCGTTGTGTACACGCGCGCTTATGATTTAAAGGTAAATAATACATACACGAAGTCGTGGTAGCGTATGGTTAGCGCACGCACCCCCTAAATCGAAGGGCGCGGATTCAATCCTGACCGGAACGCATGCACCTCTTAGTCAGTTTTTGATCTAATGTGCACATTGTAACAAGTACCACGTGCTAAAAACGGTGAAGGAAAACATCGTGATGCAACCTGCACATCGAGATAACCGATGTGTCAACCTGCCAAGCCGCCTTGGACAAGCGTGGCGGGTATACTGTCCGTTCCCCTATATTGGGAGGTCCGAGCCCAGCAGTGGGAGAATTATGGGCTGTAATTATTATATTTATTTATTAATTAATACATACACATCGCACTTTTTAAAACATTTGTTTAAAATAAATCGAATTGGCTGTCTAGAAAATTTCATGAGCGTTCCACATTCTCACGAAAAACAAAAATGTGGAACCCATCCTCTAGTTCACGCGAGAATCTAGACCACCCATTAATGTTTAGAGATTTACTTATTATAAAAAAAATCTACAATTTGGTTGATCTGTGAAATATTTATGCTATTCTCTAGTCATATTTTGAATGTATGTATTCGACACTAGCCAAATCCACAGACCGCAAAAACCATATTTAAAAAAAAAGATTAAAGTAAACACATTCGTAAAAAATAACAAGATATTTATTTCATTTCGCTTTATTACGTAACAAAGGCTTCTTTTTTACTTTTTTAATTTTGTTATCTTTATTTCCTTTAAATTTCTTATCTAGGTTGTTTTTAATTTTATTGTTTTTCTTAAAATTACTTTGATTATCTGTTGTGCCTTCTCGAATTTTCCTTTGCTTCTTGTCTTTCGCGCTTTTTATTTCCTTCGTATCTTTCGATTTCTTCTCTGATTCTTTCAATTCTTCTAACTTTCTTCTGTAATAGTAAAAAAGGTTATTATGTTTTTCTCCCAAATTAGCAGCGGTAGTAGAATTTGCTATAAGGCAGACAAGGGAAATATAGTCTGGCCAACGAAAGTTGACCCTGGAAAATGGCGGCAAATTTAAATAATATACGTATGGCAACATTAACATTATTAGGATTAACCTATTTTGATACTTGGTAGTTACTTAATTATTTATGTTGTATATTTTGTGTGACAATAGATACATCATACTCGTTTCTAACGATAATATTATAAATACTGAAGTTTGTGAGATGTTTTTGTTACTCATTCTCGCCAAAAGTACTGAACGGATTTTTATGAAATTTGGAAAACTTGTTATTACTAACCCTTATATCTCAAATCTAGAATGACCTACAATAGAATATAGACTATCTACTTTTAATTTCGGTAGATAGCAGGAAATCAGTAGTCATTACATTTTTTGAAAAATAAACTGCAATATTCGGAAAAACTTAGTTTTATCCGCTTTAATTAAAATAAGATTTCGTCACGGCCCCCTAGTCTCGACCCGAAAGCCACATACGTACCCACTACCAATGGACACATATTTGCAACATTTCAGGGCCTCCTGGTGTGCAGCAGCAGCCCCGGCTGTCAAAGCTGTGTCCGGAAGATGGGACTCCGCCAAAGTATCAACACAGGCAAATCCACTCACAACCAAACGAAAACCGCCATCTTGATTGTCAAAATTGACGTTGACATTCGTATTAGAGTTGCCATGTAAAAAGTTTGCAAATAATTCCAGGTTCAACTTTCGATAGCCAGACTATAGTATAGTAGCGTAGTTGTAGTGTATATGCTAAAACTGACGCCATTCAACGCAAATCTTGTGAAACACAGTTCTCATTTCTCGCAAAACACATAATTACTACTCAAAAACTATCAATATCCTACAACTATTGTTCATTTCAGAGTATTTTTACAGTTTTGGAAAATAACACTGCATAGCACAGCGTCCGGTTTCGGTTCCAAACTCTCTTTTTCACCTAAATCGAGTAGTCTGTAAAATGAATGAATAAATAAAAAAACATCCGGGGCGCTAATTCGGATAGTAGTTTCAGAAATTTATTTTTTAGAATGTTTCTAAGTTTGCTAGAGAATCACATGAAAACTAATGAACCGATTTAGACAAAACTCCATACAGAGCTTGCTGGATTAATATTTAGGGTACCTCTATCGCCACAGATAACGTCGATAGACGAATATAACCAAAAATATGACGTTGTTTTTCTCTCTTTTAAATCCATTGTACAAACTCGATACCTCTAGCAGACTCATAATGGTATATAATATATTTTTTTTAATATTAAATAATATCTGTATTGTGTTTAATCTATGTTAGTTTAACCTTGTTTGTTTGTTGTGACATCAAAAGAAATCAAAATAGCGAGAAAATTTAATTTAAATTCCATTTTAGGACATTTAACAATATCGTAACATTAACCTTTAAAACGGAACCACCACAAAGTGGTCAAATACAGATAATCGAAACGAACGTTGAACTGATGCTTTCTCCCTCTAACCACATGGAATTTGTATAAGAATAAAAGAGACAATATAATTCTCATGGTTTTGGCGCGGCAATTTTGATGCCAGCTGGAAGTTTGGACAAAAATAAAATTTATACCCTTAAAGGGGGTAAAATTCTGGTACTTTATTGCGATTAAATAATCAATTTAAGTTACATTTCGAAAAAAATAGGGAATAACTTATTTTTGTACGAATTCCACTGACAGACAAGTCAATCCAGTCAGTGATTTGTATTTCGTTCTATTTGGGTTATTTTGTCATATTTCGTTATGTACTACTTTCTTAGATTTTAATGTATCCTTTGGGATATAAGATTCTAGGGATCACTTGATTAGAAATAGTTTAATGTTTAAATTTAAAACTCACTTGTCAGGTCTCTTCCCCAGAATGGTGGTGATGCTGTCTCGGTGAGGCGCTTTCTTCATCAATTTCTTCCTTTTGTTGGGGTTTTGTTTCAATTTCAGCATATATTCTGGCACATCACACCCTGACTGTTTCATCACTGATGCGATACTAGAATATATACCCTTATTAATATTATAAACGCGAAAGTAACTCTGTCTGTCTGTTCTGTTTTCAAGGAAAAACTACTGAACTGATTTGGCTGAAATTCGGTATATATGTAATTTTAATACTGAGGGTGGACAAAGGATGCTTTAATCCCGGATACTGGGATAAGTTTGGGGATAAATTTATGCCGTTTTCGTCATTTTGGTTCATTTCGTCGATGTGGTGGCATAAGTACATACATGATTGGACGGTTATAATATATTTAAGCTTTAAAACACGAAATTTGAAGTATTAATGAAAAACTTCAAAACATTTTCAACTCTATCCCTATAGGCATTGTGTTTAAATAATTAAATATAATCTAGAATACATTAATTCTCTCGCAGGCTTACTCCTAGATTAATGTGTTTATCTCTTTTTAGTGTCGCTTTTTCGTTTCAGCTAGTTTCAAATCACAATGATTCTAAAGAAGTTTTACTTCAAAAAAATAATCCCCCATACTCTAAAAGTTAGCAACTCCCAATGAGTTGCTAACTTTTAAGGTATGGGTAGTGTATGGGTCCTTCCCTGGCGTTGCACACATAGGCAACGGTAACATTCCATTAGTTGCACCGTCCGCCTGTTTGCGAACTTCGCAACAAAAAAAAAGATAAAATCACTTATATTTTAGCGGAGGAATATCAATTACCTTCTTAGATTTCCAACGTCATCTTGCGTGAAGAACGTAATGGCGCGGCCGCGTTGGCCCGCGCGACCCGCACGGCCTATTCTGAAATTAATTATTACATATTATTAATAAAATTTTTATTGCACGAGTTCAGCAGACAGGCAGAGGGCCCACTTGATGGAAAGCGGTTACCATCGCATATGGACATTTGCAATACCAAAGGTGCTGAATGAGCTGTTGCTCTCTTAAAGAAGACTGGAACCTGGTCACTAATGCCGAAACACACCTGAAGGTTGTAATGGAGGTAGTTAACAACCTTCAGTCCAGCATGTAACAGATACACTCTACATTAGTATAAGTTAAGTATTAAAATTAGGAAAAAAATAATTATATAAGTTATTCTTAAAATACACAACACAACACAAAAAACATAAAATTCATGTCACACATAATAACACATGAACAATAAGCGTGTATAAATTCAAAAAACTCTGACAATAATTAAGTTGTAAAAAGGGTACGGAACTAGAGTCCGTAGATCAGTTAATTAAACAAAAAAAAAAAAAAAAACAACCTTCAGTTGTTATAATACTATTACTGTGTTATAATACACACAATTTTGATTGAACTCTAGCAACCCCAATACTATGTCAAGAGTAATTTTGATACTTGCTACACTTTGATTTTTAATTATCTGGGAGTTTTTGGCGGGAACTGAAAGGTGACGTTGTGCTGTGCAGTTTTATTTTCTAAAAATGTGTATAATTACTCTAAAATGAACAATAGTTGCAGGATATTGATAGTTATTGAGTAGAAATTATGTGTTTTTGTGAGAAATGTGAACTGTATAGTCAGATGTGATCTTTCGAGTTTTCACAAGAACTCCATTGAATGGCGTCGGTTGTAGACTGCAATACAACTGCGCTACTATACGAAGACCTATTAACTAACATGTTTCCGACTGAAAGACTTTGATTCTATGGTCGTGAATTAATTAAAAAAAAATTAAAAAATATCTGGACTAAAAAGACAGCTGCGATTGAGCTTGTTTATGTTGCAAGCTTGGAGCGTAGTGTTACATACGTGAGTTGAATCAACAACTCATACAATTCATTTGAATCCTATACAATTTCTATAGGCTTCAATTCAAAGTAGTGAATCGAATCACTCGCACAACTCATTTATGAATACAACACTATGCTCCAAGCTTGCACCATCAAAAGGGTCATCCGAAGCTGTCATTTTAGTCCAGGTAATTAAAAATCAGACCATAGTAACTTTTAGTATTAGATCAAACATCGTACAAGTATCAAGTTGCTTTATTAACCTACGATGTTTACTTTAATCTCATAAGCAGAATCTTAAAAAAATTGTAGTTGATTAAGTAATTATTCGATTGAAATGAGCGCAATGAACCATTACAGAGCTGTCATGTTGGCGGATCTTTGGGAAATGTCAAAATATGACAAAATTATTTCTGCTTTAAAATCCAGTAGTTTAGTAATTTTTAGTGAATCTCTGATTTGGATTAACGATAAAATTAAAATAACATGAATAATAAATAAACATTACCCACAGATAAAGATAGAATGTTGGTAAAATATAAAAAAAATGTTCATGTTTCTAGACATTATGGCCAGGTTTTACTTCCCTTTGTTGGCAATTAACTGACATTACCCGCAAATAAGGCAGAATGTTGGCAGAAGTCAAAAAAATAAATTCTTGTTCTAAAGTTCTAGACATTACGCCCAGGCTTTAAATATTTCTTATTGGAGAACATTACTTAAAAAATACTATTTCACCTGTGAATATAGGATATGGCTGAAGGTGGAAAGTCGTAGTTGACGACGAGGTTCACCCCCCGGAAATCGATCCCGCGACCCATCAGCTCCGTGCAGATCAGCACCCAGATACGACCGACGCGGAACGAGCGCACGACGTTGTCGCGCTTTGTACCGACAACAAAAAAAAAATTATAACCCAAACAACGGGTAGCCTCGTTGTACTATCTGGTACCATTTTCTGTTTGTCTATGTTTTGGCGTACATTAAAGAGTTATCTGAGAGTTTTTGGCGGGAACTGTAAGATGTTGTGCTGTGCAGTTTTATTTTCTAAAAATGTGTGAAATTACTCATGAACAATTGCTGTAGGATATTGATAGTTTTTGAATAGTGGTTATATGTTTTGTGAGAAATATGAACTGTATAGTCAAATGTGGCCTTTTGAGTTGTCAGAAGAACTCTGTTGCATGGCACTATAGTAGAATTATTTTCTCCGTGCAATTTGGGTCATAGATCAAAGTCGGCCTCAGCCTGGCTAGGGCGGTGACCATGTTGCGCGAGCGCAACGCCATTATCGATAAAAACTCATTCTTATCAAAAGAAAGATTATCATTCTTATAAAAATCATTGGTATCTTTTTGCTGTTAATTTTAAACTTAGATAAGTATTTATATTTATTTTTTAATATAACTTGTTACATTCTTAACTATTGTACTTGTAGTTTTTTAATACATACATAGATACCTAATTAATTATTTGATTTAAATCATTATTATTCTTATTTTAATAAATACGTTGTTTTATCTATTTTTTTCTTTCATTTATATCATTAACCCACAAAATGACAAAACTTAATATACTATCGATAACGATTATCGACAACAATAATGCGTATCACTTTCACTATGGCTGCCCATAAAGCCCGCGAGTGGAAGTGAGAGCAAAATACTCGCTTCACTGCTCCGATTATTTATGACCCAAAGTGCACGGAGAAAATAATTCTACTATAGCTGATCACCTACAGCTCAGCTGTGCTACACATAGGCTTAAGAAAATGAAGAAACTATATTGTGAAACTAAGATCTGGCTTAAAAGCCTAGCGGCCAAGCCATAAATCTAAATAAATAGAGTTATCTATTTATTTAAATATCAGAAAATTCTTCAAGTTTATTAGTAAAACAATGGTACAGTTAACAAAATTCAAGAGCCAAATAAGAAAATTAAAAATTGATATAAATGTATAATTGAACAATAATAAAGCACAAAGCAACTGATATTTCTCACAAAAAGATATATACAGTTATTACCCGTTCACGATAACTAGATGCGCGGGGTTAACAAATTCCAAAAAACATCACTTAATATCATGTTATAAAATAGGTTTTAAATAGAGATTAGTACAAAAAGTAGATTATTCATAATCATATTATTATTATGATTGATTACACTGCTCTACAGTGGTTTGATGCCCTAGATATGAAAATGATTTTGGGTCCATTTTTTTTTTATTGCAGGAGATCAGCAGACAGGCAGACGGCCCACTTGATGGACAGCGGTTACCATCGCCTATGGACATTTGCTACACCAAAGGTGCTACGAATGCGCTGCTGCTCTCTTTAGGGAGCCTGGAACCTGGTCACTAATGCCGGAACACAACACAGGGTTATTATGGCGGCATACTCTAGACCAGGGGTGGTAGCCATCCAGTCGGGCAATGCCCTACCACCTGGCTGTGGGTTGTTTTGTCGCCTCTTACGACAGGCCCTGCACACAATTCATGAAACTATCAATGATTTTGTTAGATTTGCTCTGAATTTAAAGAAGAGAAATAAAATAACAGATATATTTATAATGTCAGTAATATTTTAAGAAATTAGGATACATCGAAGCAAATGAAGAGGAAAAAAAGCTTTTCTTTTATAATCTTTTAGGGGACAATCTCTTTTCAAAGACCAGTAGTAATTGATTGCTCAATATATAAGATATGCAAAAATCATGAAAATACGAGCGCGTTGAGAACTTTCATGAATATATTCGTAATGTGGGCACTTGAAAACGTAAAAATTTGCGATTTTTACGTTTGTTTTTCATTTCGTTATTTGAATTTTTTCATCGCAAATAAACTTTCTTTTGTGGAGCTGGAGCTTATTCATATCTTAATTTTTTTTCAGTATTTATCGCGATTTTAGGTGTTTTCCAGTATAGCATTAGGTGTTAACATTTTTAGTTTTAGTCATATGTGAACGGGGAATAAATATGGAATTGTTCGAACTTCATGCGTACATTCAAATATGTCTGTTCCGTTGTCTGATGTACAGACAGACGCAAGACTTTCACTATTACCGTGTGATTTCCTTTGAGTGTAAATGTTACTACGGTTATAGCATTATATTTTTCCCTATAATTCTTTAAAATTTTCCTATTGGCTCCGACTTCAACCGGGATTTATCACTAGGATGATAACTCACCTGAGTTTGGGTTCTGTCTGCATGTATGACGTCGACGTTAATGCCGTCGTATATCAACTCCTTGAACAGCTGTTTCGCACGATCCTTGCTTTGCACAAAGACTGAAAAAAAAGATATAATAAAATAAATAAAAATAATTATATGTACATATATTTAGGAATCAGAAGCGGAAAATGATAATAAAAAGTAGAAAAAGGGGGATCGTAAATAACTGTTTAAGTTTTAGAGCAAAACTGATAGTTTAATTATGAACAAACAATGGAAAATGCCTCTCGATACAACGGGGCGCTTGGTTTTATACTCCAAGCGGATTAATAAAAAGTCAACTACCTCCATTATCGCTTATTATATATATATATATATATATATATGAGAGAAAGGGAATGAGAGAGAGAGAGAGAGAGAGAGAGAGAGAGAGAGAGAGAGAGAGAGAGAGATAACACATTATTGCACAACAAAATATACAATTTACAGCCTCATCGCTTAGAAGAAATTTGAATCAGGCAATGTAGGTATATAATAAAATAATATTACAGACAAGAAATCTGAAAAAAATCATGTTTAGAATTTATTAATTTTAAAGTTCGTGGGTTTGTTAACAAAAAAGGAATATAAGTAAATAAGTGCAAGTGTTCCCACCTAATACTGGAGGCTTGAGTCCTTTCTGGACAAGTTGCCTGAAGGCCAGCAGTTTGCCACTCTCGTTCCCGCAATACAAGAGTTCTTGGTCGACCAGGTCCGTTGCTGCATTTCTAAAAAGTTCATAAAAATTAATTATTTCAAAAACACAATCAACTTTTTTTGCCAGGTGGTAGGGTACTTCCCCGTCTGGATGACTACCACCCCTAGAGTATGCCGCCATAACAAGATTGAGTAGTGCTCCGGTATTAGTGGACAGATTCCAGTCTTGCCTTACAGCATCAGCGCATTGGTAGCACCTTCGGTGTTGCAAACGTCCACAGGCTATGGTAACCACTTTCCATCAACTGGGCTGTATGCTGAACGGATGCAATAAAAAAAAATCTATAATATTATAAAATTCTAAAAATGTCTATGCATTAAAGCTATAAAAAAACCAATTGGAATACATTATATACAATGGCAAACACAATAGACAATTTCTTTTACATTTCTTGTCTGTTTGTTCGTGATTCACGTAAAAACTACTGGGCCGATTTCGATGCGGTTTTCGCTGATCGACAGAAAATTCTTGAACTTGTAATCTGCGCTACTTTGGGTCCCGGGGCGTGACGAGCTGACGGTCATAAGCCATTACAATATTAATTTCTTCCTTCTTTCTCTTTCCTTAATTGCAATAAGGTCTCCCTTTCTTCTTTTTCCTGTCTTTCTTTCTCTCTTTTTCTTACCTTTTATTTTTACGGTAGCTAATGTAAAATAAATTATTTAATATGTGGCAAATGAAGACATGAGTGGATGAAGGTGATGAGTCGCATAATTCCAATTCTGAGTAAATCGAGATCAAAGTTTTACTTTTATTTGAAACTGAACTGAACTTAACACCTTTAGCAACTTTTTATTTTTTAAATGTGCCTTATATCTATGGTCTAAGGTCTGTAGTCATTTGGTATCGACTTACAACATTCATCTACGCAAAAAAAATCAAAAAACCGAATATGCGACATATCACCTTCATCCACTCACATCTTCAAATGATGTTGGTATTGTATCAAGGTAATTTTTTTATGTATAAGTTTCATAATGAGTTGTAAATTCTGTACAATACTGTTTTACTGTCCAAATAAATTAAAAAAAAAAAGATATCACACACCTTTGTCCGACTGTAACATTGATGAGGCCCCGCATGTTGCGCCTGCACCACTTGGCCACGGCCGGCGTGTGCGTGGCGCTGAACATCGCCACGCGCCGCTGCTTGTGCCCACAAGCGCCCATGATCTGGTCCAACTGCTGACGGAAATCAGACTCCTGATCAGCAGAGCCCTCGAACAGTTTGTCCGCTTCGTCGATTATTAGCCAGCGGATTCTGAAAATCAATATTCTTATTATAGGGCCAACTTATATATAAATGTTAGGGGTAGTCCACCCCTAAATTTTTTTATTTATTTTTTAGACAAAATTTTTAATTTCTATTTTTCATGATACAACATACAACCCTAGATTTTCAACCCTCTACGATCAACCCCTATTTTTTACCGGGCAGGACGACGTCTGCCGGGACAGCTAGTTTACATATATTCACAATTGCACACTAACAAATGGGCGTACAGACAAAAGTGCAGTTTTACACAAGAGACTAAATTGTGAATAAAACAAAACTATAGTAGAATTATTTTGTGCGTGCAGTTTGGGTCATAAATAATGGGAGCGGTGAAGCGAGTATTTCGCTCTCTCTTCCATTCACGGGCCTTATGGGCAGGCATAGTGACACGCATTATTGTTGTCGATAAGCGTTATCGATAGTGTATTTAGTTTTGTCATTATGTGGGTTAGTGATATAAATGAAAGAAAAAAATAGATAAAACAACGATTTATAAACATATTTATTTTAAAATAAGAATAATAATGATTTAGAATAAATTATTAATTAGGTATGTATGTATTAAAAATCTATAAGTACAAAAGTTTAGAATGTAACAAGTTATATTAAAAATAAATATATATACTTATATCTAAGTTTGAAATTAACAGCAAAAAAGATAATAATGATTTTTATAAGAATGATAATCTTTCTTTGATAAGAATGAGTTTTTATCGATAATGGCGATGCGCCCGCGCAACATGCTCACCGCCTTAGCCGGGCTGAGGCCAAGCTTTGATTTATGACCCAAACTGCACGGAGAAAATAATTCTGCTATAGCTGATTGTTTAAGGCTGAAATGTGGATTACCTCTCTATTTATGTACACTTGCATGTTGGTAAGTCTTGCTAAATTGTAACATGCATAGATTTTAGTAAACAAAAAATAAAATTGGCATTTTAGCCTATACCGCCATTTGCTATGAAGTTCTCGATTATATGCACACTCACATACATAATATATGCACACTCACTTAGATATATGCACACACACACATACATACACACAATAATTGTGGTTTCAAATAAAAGATAGTAAAAGTTGATTTACATTAATCCAGCTACTGGCTTTAAATTCGAAAGATCACACTAGCATGGTATAAATTGATTTGAAGCACTCCCAAATCTGGCTGACTTCAATATTACCGTTTGAATGTTTTGAAGTTGAACCACTCGCTGCCAGTTGCTGGACAAATGTAAATCCACCTTTCGGTTACTTACTTTTCCAATGTTATATTCACTGCGTCTTGGTTCAGCAAGTAACATAGGCGATTTGGTGTGCTTATTACAATGTCTGTAAATTATATTTTTTTGTTATAACATGTTATTGAAGTATAACAATTAGTTGTGTGAAGTGTTAATTACTCAAAATAATGTGTTTGTTAAAGCATGAAATGTATTATTGAAAGATTACAAAAAAATTGATTTATAAATCATAATAATATATTAAATTCATATTCAAAAATGAACTATCTGCTATTTACTAAGATCTGGGTATTTGGAAGCTACACATGCAGTATCACTCTATCCTTCAGTGATACCGTACTTTGTATACTGATATCATTTACTCTGTATAAAAAAAATTACTTTGACTTTCACTAACTCACGCCGATATACATTGTCAGTGAAGTTGTCTTAACAGAAACTTACCACTCTTCCGAAATGTGGCTTCCCGTTCTTTAATCTTACTCATTTTAATGCTCCTAAGCACGCTGCATCGCAACTGTGTCGAAGCGCTCAGCCTTAATGCCTCTCTATGTATCTGTGCCGCTAATTCTCTTGTGGGGCAAAGAATTAGTGCTCTAGGACCACCTTGCGGAGCCCCTAAAGTGTGGAGTATTGGTAATAAGAAAGCCGCTGTCTTGCCTGACCCCGTAGGAGCACAGGCTAAAATTTGTCTATCCTGTAAAAAACATTTTGCTATGAGTAGAGTTAAAATGGGACTGGATGAGATATACCGTGAGAGATTAATAATAAAAATAAATAGATGAGAAAATGTGGAGAGGATGACAATACAATTGGTGGGGAGGATGATGTGAAAGGCATAGGCTAGGAAGAAATGGAGTTGCTGAAGATAGGTCCTTTCATTGAGTCATAAGTCTGCCAAGTCTACCACTGCGTCCAAAGCAATTTTAGTTACAGTTAAAGGAGATGACTTCCTGCACCTGGGTGGCCTGTCATAATATCTACGCCGGAACAGAGAAAGAATACAATTTCCTATGGCCCGGCGGCCTGTTGTAAGATGTAACAAAACAGCCTGGATGGCTACCACCCTGGTCTAGAGACTACCATATGTCATAAAAATCTTGAGCTGTGTTCGGCATTTATGGTCAGGTTCCAGTCCCACTTTAGAGAGTTATAGCCGATTGGTAACACCTTAGGTGTTTGGTGTCCATAAGGGATGGTTACCACCTACCATCAGGTGGGCTATCTTCCTGTCTGTTGAACTCATACAAAAAAAAAGAAGTGACAAAACAAACTCCCTAGCAACATATCTTTATTTCATGATTAATATTATTTGTCTTATTTTTTTCAATGTAAGTCATACTAATAAAAGGTTTAACAAAGTAATTTGTATGATTGCTGAAAGAGCTTGGTAATAATCTTACCTCCAGCATACAGGGCAATGCTTGTCTCTGCACTGGCGTGGGATCATTATAGCCACACTTTGCCATGGTATCCACCATAGCAGAGTGAACGTTGTATCTGTTGGTTAATTCAGCAAAGTCCTTTAAAGCTGCTGGTATGTGCCGACCCACGGCTTTTATGCCATGCTCATTTCGGAAGTGGTTTTGCTGAAGAGACAAGAAAGATTTCAATTTCAAGTTTTAATACATTAGGACTTAAATTTCTGCAAATTGGCAATACCAACATTGATTCAAATTTAGAACCAGTCTTCAGTCATTTATTGTAATAAATGGCCGTGTTTTTTGACTTTCACTGATTTTGATTTCCTTTAAAATTAATTAAATAATGGAATCATTTAAATTTCATATACTTATTATACCTGCTCCAATTCAAGTTTTTTCTTTAAATCTTCAGGCTTCTCTTTCTTCATTCTTTTCTTTTTTCCAATTTTGACACCATCTATAAGTTGTAATTCTTCATCTTTGTCAGACAAAGTGCAATCTGAATTTCTTTGACTTTATTTTCTTCATTTTCAGATTCTTCCTGAAGGCTCTCATTTTCACTCAGTTCTTCTTGTTTAATATCTGTGTTTTCTACCTTTTCTTTCTTTGAAAGTGTGGCTTTTGATTCTAGCTCCTGTAAATATGTGAAAGGTATGAAACCAATAAGTATCAAAGTATATCTAATGGGTACACTATCATACATTTCAAAAAGACTCATGCATTATTGGAGGATGATGGGCATTAAAAAAGTATTTCTTATGGCCATACTCTTTATCAAAATACATAAAAATGAGAGTAAAAATACAATCTTAAATTTTATAAATGTGTGTATCCTATAATAACTATCTCATATTTCATGAAAAAAAATATATTAAATTTTTTTGCCTATCAAGAGAAAAATTTCTGAAAAAACCTAAAGTGTAGAGGTTAAAAAATATTATTTGTATAATAGTTAAGATGTGGAATATTTATGAATAAATAGTTTTTGGATTTCATAGTCAAATGGTGAACATGACATTCATAACCTGTGTATATAAAACTTTTCTCTGTATATGCACTAATATAGTACACTTTAGACCTCCATGTCACACTTTTGCTGAGTTTTGGAGCCAAACAAAGATTATGTGGTACAAAATGGCAGTCACTTACTTAGAAATTGTTTTAATGTAATTTAAAGAAATCCTAGATTGTATGTTTTTAGTAGTATATTGCCCAACTCTGCCATAAACCTAAACAAATTCCCAGGTTTATGGGCATATAATGTACATAACATAATATGCCCATGCCCAAGCTGCTTACTGATACATTCTCTTGCAGGTATTTAATATAAGAATATTCAGTTGTTTATATTTCAATGTGTAACTATGTGACGATATTATTTGCAGGTTATGACTATATAGTACTTACATTGTTTTTTACGCCTAATACCTTGTGCTTGAATGTTAAACCTTTAGTTAATTTTTTAAATATGTCATACGCATCCATTTATAAATGATTTAGGTATTCTTTTGTATAAAATAACACATTAAATACACATGGAAGGATTAACATTTAAATTTAAATTCTCAATAATTTCACAACTTTAACATTCAGGGTAACCAGATTTAATTCACGAAAGTCCGCACCACTAAAATTAAACCCAAAACGATACTATTTCAGAATTTCCCCATACATATAATATTATTGGAGGAAAACTAGACAAATGAGTGTCAGACCATGCACATTGAAGAATTTTGTAGAGGCGACAAACTTGTGTTATTTTTTCAACCGGATTCAAAGAAAAACAGAAAAAAGGATATTTTCAATTTGATGTATATTATTTATTGTATGCAGCGCGTTCCATCAATAGCCCAAAATGCTCCGTTAGCCGTTCCACAAGGTGACCGCGGTGGTAGTGGTGAAAACATCACTAATGACGTCATCATTTTAGATCATATAGCGGTCATAAAGACCTATGTCAAGAGGTGGGTCGAATAACCGTTCCACTTGGGTTTACGATTGTAACGCCAGCAAGCAAGTGAAACGGGGAAAATCGCGGTCGTGAACGTGGTCGTTGTGAGTCTCTAATAGAACGTAGCCATGGTATATATATTTTGATTTTTTTAACGTTTAGATTTAAATTTTATTAGCAATTTTAAACTGTTTAATATATTATGGCATTTTTAGAAAGGCTAGAGAGTCAAATTTGACCCCAAATATCACACCAAGAAATTCTTGTCCTCAATATTACCCTAACTGCAAAATAATGGATACCCTGGTTACATTAGAAATTCAAATGTCATTGTCAATTTGCCGGTTGTCACAGTATTTTTTAAGATTTATTTAGCTGGAAGCAAGTTCATTGGCTCTAATCACAATGTTCAGGTCCAGTCTAACCAGCTTGAAATTAAAGAATCTTCTAATTGCGTGACAACATCTGCTAAATTCTGCTAGCTTTGTTTAAACAAATACTAAAAATATGCTTACATACTAATTTATATGGATATATGAAATTCAAAAAATAATATAATAATTTCATTTATTTATTCACAACACTTTTCAAAGAAAGTTATTCTTATATTTTTGTGTCGTCTGTGGTGTAGTTTTAATTTGTTTTTTTTTTGGGGCAGGGGCAAATGTATTTCGTACACTACCGGGTCCTTTACTGGGATTAGACCGAAGTAATGAGAGTTAGCTACTGAAGATGGTGCAGATAACAGAGTCAATTGCTACCTTGTGTGAAGACCCAGCAAGGTATCAAATAGGTAACCAATGGGCTAATACTCCACTAAAACCCCCTTCCTCCCATGTGCCCCGCGCTCTAGGTAGAAATAGCGTGAGCCTTAGAACGTAGTTATGGCCACAATAATCTGTGCATCATTGCTTGAGAATGCCCCGGGAGAGGCAAACTCGAAGTGAGTTCAACAGGGGTTTGTTTCTCCGCTCTCCAGGTGCTGGAGGACCCCTGTCATTCTCAAATAAGAATTGTGCCAGCCTTTTGGGTGGAATCCGAATTCATTTAAAATATTTACACGGAAATATTGATTCCGCTCTACTGGCCATTTCTTAACGCACACTTTTCTAGGTTTTCGTTTCTTCTGTAGCCGGATTAAACTTACCGCTACATAGGTATTGAACAGAAGTTCGTTATCCGTTTCCAAAGAAGAATGAATTTGATGCATGCATTGAATTTCTGTGATATCACAGGTCTTTTTTCGCGTACGAATCATAAACGAACAATCGCAACGAATAATCACTTCTATCAATCGTTTCGATATGTTTAGGTCTATGCAAAGTAGAAAACTAGCTTATTTATGACTAAATTCATTGGCTGTTTTAGAATTTTTGTTAACACTTCACTGCTATATATCTATAACCCATTAACATGAAACGTCTAATCTAATAGATAAATAAAATATACTCTGAAAAATGCACGTAACGCAGAAGTCGCTAAATTAGTTTCATAACTTATAGCTAGATGGCGTTAGTAGGTGTTTAATAAGTAGAGGCATGAAACGAAATCAGTTTTTCACGGTATAACGACAAATAATAGGATAAGAATATTACATATTATAATTAATAGATATTTAGTATGCTCTTTTTGATTTTGTAATTTTATCTTAATGTATGTCTTTCGAGACCACGGATCATAAAAATGGCCCGGACATTTGGAGGGCTTGAGGCAGGTAAAGGTCCATTGACAAATTTAATGTAAACACGGCGTGACACTGACCGGCGTTTATCCCTCTACACGATATAATAATGCACCCAAGGACAAGCCCCGGCCAGTGTAGGACTATTCTGGGAAATGAAGCCAAAAAGTACTGGGCTATAGGAATAAACTCCTAGTGGAACTACGGATTAGAGACTATGGGAACTATGGCCTCTGCCCGCCGCAATGTTCATGGAACAGGAAAAAATGGGCAGACGGTGACTTGCTACTCACAGCATCGGCCCTTAAAAATGCCGTACAGGGTATGGAGAGCTGGGGCGCAGGTTCACCGAAACTACAAATATTATATTACTATTATATATTATAATTTATAGTATTTATTTGTAATAAATATTCAGTACAGAGTTTCAAATAAAACAAGTTTTCTATAATAACTAAAACGTGCTTTAATAGAGGTTTTTTATTTTTATTTTTTGCTATTGTATATATATTTTTAAGTTAGTTTTATTTAAAGGATATTATTTTTTTATTTTATGAATACAAAGGACATACACAAATAATTAATGCGGTGCAAATATGCAACCCTCAGTGAGAGTTATATGTTTGTGCCGTTTGCTGTCGAGGCACTTGGACCGTGGGGTGCGGTCCTGAGGCCACGAGCCTCTACCAAAATCTATCGAAACGACTCATTGACTCTTCAGGTGATCAGAAGGCTGGTGCTTACTTCGGCCAACGGATCAGTATAGCGATCCAGTGAGGAACGTGGCCAGCCTTCTGGGCACCTTACCATAGCAGACGGTCATCTGGGCTGAGTATTCTACTTGTAGTCTTAAGGGACTGTAGGTAGAATACAATACAAATAAGTTTTCTTACATTGTATTCAATTGTATGTAATTTTATAATTGTTCTGTAAATAAATATTTCTAAAATAATTAAATATTAATAACTAAAATGTTTACAGTTTTCGTCCAACATAATAAAAAAATAAATTATATTAAAAATAAAGGTAAAATAAAATTGTCTTTTTCGTTGATTTTTTTTTAAACACAGAACTGGGTTTTAAATAAATTTTAAATGAAAGATCATAATATAAGTTTTTAACTAATTACTTTTATTCGCTATAATTACAAACTTAAAACAAATTGTTTCAAAACACTGAAACTTCGGAAAGACTGATGATGTCGACTCCACAGAGCAACGAATAGCAGCTCATCTATCGCCGTGCCACTACAGAGAAGGTTAGGGCTTGAAATACTGGTAAAAATGTAGTATCGTTATTCATACTAATTTCAGATAACGGTAAAAAATGAATATCGTTATAAAACTTACCGTCATTTTACCGGTAAAAATATAACGTTAATACTATTTTTATCCGTAATTTACAGTTATAATTATGTTTTATTACCATTGTGGCTCTTTTTCACTCGCAAATATTATCAAACACCACTGTGCTAAGAGCGCGTCTAATAGTTAGAGTTGTGTTTGTCGAATGTTTCGAAAACATCCAGTCGTCATAAAGCAAATTCTTAAAAATGGCAACGCGCGCCGCCTGAAATAACCGATATGTATAACGTTGTACATACGATTTTTAACGTTATAATATGACGTTAAAATCATTAAGAGTATCAGTAAAAAATACCGGTATGGCAGTATCTTTTTAAGAATTACCGGTAATTACCTATATTTTTAAAGGTAATTATAACATTTTCAAGCTCTGGTTTAGAGAACTCAATTGAAAGGGAATAAAGAACTCAAAGTTACCATTTTATTAAGGGATAAAATTGAAATAACGCACAATCAATGGAATCACTGTGAGTTTATTTTATACTTTTACATTCAACTGTTATACGTCGCATGATAATTATAAATGTTTTCATAATTTATTGTAGAACAAACCTAAAACTGCTTAAAACAACCGATTTAGTAGCATTACCAAGTCAGATTCAAAGATACTTATAGTACTAAGTTTTCCGACTATAATGATATGTACCCTACCAATTTTGGACTATATAACATCGATTTCTAACCAGAAAATAAAAGGTTAATTGTAAATTTAATTTTTATACACAAAAAAGCACTTATAGCACTTTTTTATCTATATTTTTTATTTCAACATTTCTGAAAGTTTGATGATGTCTTTGAAAAATGTACAAATATTACTTTTAAATTACGTTACTTTTAAAAACCACAAGAAATTTTCTAGTTAGTTATCAATGTTAAATAAAATATACATTAGTCCTTCTTTACAACCCGAATTGATTCCTTAACCACATTTATATCAACAACATCAAAACAAGTGAAGACATATTCATTTAAAAATATTCAAATATCAAAACGCTATCTAAATATGTGGAAGCTATCATGGAAGCAGAATATCAGTAATGATAACCGCACAATAAAAATAAAGTACTGACAGACATGCTCATTACTGGCACGAAAGCGTGCCATACGAGCAAAACTAAAATGCGGCCCTGAAGTTCGTACACGCCATTGCGCAGAACAGTATATAACTGTTTACTATAAGGTTCACAGACGGAGCTGAGAGGAGAATGTTGAGTTCTCGCTCCGCTGCTGTTCGTAAGATGTAATAAACATTAACATTTAACTGGAACTGCGCAAACTCACGGAACTATCTTCACTCTAAAAGCATTTAAGTTTTGCGCGTACTGTGCAACAAAATCATATATTTTTTAACAAGTATTTCTAGAGTTGCGTTTTGATGTCAAAATAGCAAGTACTCTTCAACCAATACTTTATTATTAATAATTAAGATGCTGATCTTAGAAAAAGATGCGCCACAGTGCGTTAGAGAATTCAGTAGTATTAAATAATCGAATATAGGTGTAATAGTTTCCAATAAATACATTACTATTAACCAAATGGACGCACACCACGTGTATATGGCATAAGTTTAAGCACAAGACACAAGTTTAGAAAAAATGCTTCACAGCATTTTACGCTTTTCCACGTAAGCTCTGTCGATACTTCTATTTCGTCTAGTATTTATACATATACACTTCTATCAAATCTATGTACCTATCTATGTCTGTATTTTTTGGTGGTGTAAAAAATATTATTTAAATAATAAAATACTGGTTGAAAGTGAAATGGTATTTTTCTATAACAAAATACAAGAGAAGAACGACCTAGCACTCTTTACAAATGAAGAGTTTTTTAGAGTTACATGTTTTGACCGCACGGTGACAGAATAATTATAACAATATAATTTGTTTTAAATTATCTATAAAAAAATAAGTTTTTTTTAAATATTTTTAAATGAATCGTTTTGTCTTCGTACAAACCTACAACAATAGTACTTTAAGTGTCTTTATTGACTTAAACGACAGGTATAGAAAATGTTTTAAAAAAGTCCAGAGGTCAAAATATTAGGAATTAAAAGAATTTGGCACTATATTGAGCTCTAATTTTATATTGACTTGACTATTTATAAGTTCTTAAGTGCAGAAACAACTTAGCACTGTTTATATTTTTCAGTAAATGTTTTTTACAAATTTATGAAAGGTTAGAAGCAATGTCATTCGAATGGATATTTTTATAATTACTCTCTTACTATTGGAAAACAAAATGTTAAGAAAAAAAATACTAGAATTAGTTTTACAGCAATGATTATAATACTGTAGAGTCAAAAATAGTTTCTTCAAACTTAATGTAATCTATTTTTCTGAAAATACTGCGATTTTTCGCTGTTGATGTAACATAATTATTATATAATTGGAAGAAGTATACTCGTATATATGTGGTCTCACTTTTCTGGTAAAATGTGTGAATTTCGTGTTTTGTGAATAGTCAACCTTATTAAGCCAAGGCAAATATAAAAAGTTTTTTTCGAATAAAGAACACTTGCAGTCCGCATGAATTTATATTTCACTAGGATATGCCTGCGACTTGTCCACTTTTGACTTGAATTGATTGTTTCACGGGACACAAAGTGCCGCAGAATTAAGAAAAATGTAATCTATCGTGTTAATGGACACTATATCGGAATAAGCTTATTTTATGTATCCGAATAACTTTAAACCACTTCCAGGAATATTACCGTGGGATTCCCGGGATAAAAGTAACGTTGAGCTCAAGTCTAAGAATTAGCTGTCAATCAGCGCAAACAGACATACAGACAAAATAATGTATCGTGTTCTCCATAGTTTATAATATAGTCTATTCCAATTGTTTTTTTAATAGCTTAAATGTACAGACGCGACATGCTTAGAATTTTATAATATAGATTTATTTGAATATTGAATTTTTATTAAAGTTTTTTTCTCATCATCATCATGATAATCGTCCTTATATTTTATATGTATGCATCATAGACAAAACATTAGAAAATTAAAAGATTGATATACCTACCTATGTTTTCACCTCTATTGATAATTCTTTAGTCAAGTCAATATAGTATTTTTAATGTATGTTCTGGAGACCCGAATAATATCTATGGAATTATTTTAAAGCATTTCCCTTACTTGTTTAGATGTTTGCATTATCTTACAACAATTTTCAAGAGACGCCTAAGGGTCCGCTGAGCACGGCCCAATTTCACACCTAACCTTATTTACTTTTTCCAATTACAAGATACTATTTAAACATTTTTTGTACATCCTCGTAACTACGGACCCTTCCCCTTTTGAGTTTCCAGATTTCCACATTGCGATATCGCCAAACACTACAAAAATCAGGCTATTGTTTTACACAAAATACACATTGAATCATTTATAATCTGTCATTAGAATGCATCTAAATCTAAAATTAAAAAGAAATTCTCATTACTGACATTCAATTTTTTTTATGACATTAAAAATGACACATAGATTAATAAAGTTAGCCGTGTTTACTTTAACAATGTTCAGTAAGTATTTATTAGCAACTCAAAAATATAAATTGAGATTTATGCAAATTAAAAATAAAGATAATTAGTCGCAATGTAGAAATCTAAAAATGTTCTATTAAAAGTATAACAAAACTCATTTTCAACTAAATTATTGTATAAACACATATCTTTCATTCTTTGATCAACGATGGCAAAACTATAACTTTAACACAATATTAGTTAGGCTTATTTCAATGTTCTGTGTTACCAACTCTCAATTAAAAAATCTTGTTTTTTTAAACAAAATAAATTAACTTTTCTGATACGATATGGACCATTGTAAATTAAAGCACTGGATAATTATTGTTTTTTTTAAATTAATAGTTTCATTCGTGGTAGCTAAACTGGCTAAGGCTCTATTCGGTCTTGTTTCAGTGATGCTTGCGTGGCATGCTTAGGTGATTTTTGTAACAATATTTGTAGGCAATAGTTTTTAAGGAAGAATTATGTTTTTGTGTTGAAGATTTAACTGTTTACTAAAATGTAACAATTCGAATCGCTATCTTTAGCGATACTTTGTTGATTTAATTCTACTTATCTCATATTCATCCTACAGTTAAATGCTGGTAATGATCATAGCATGTTTCAGTGCACCGGTTCCTCCAGTCATCATGGAATTCGGTATCCCATATACTTGTATAACACCGACATATTTCTGTATAAAATTTATTTTTTAAAAGTTGCCACTTCTTCTCCTTAACAGCAATAACACGTTACGAAGAGGCGTACATAGACTAGGAAGTAAAATTAAATTTTAACTTATGTATGACCTTCAAAAAGTGTTCTCCAGATGAATTTATTTTGAATAAAATCTTTTGACTTTGAATATAGTGAGAAGATAATCACTTGTAACGCCAAGCTAGCATTACAACTGTTCTTTCTTTATAAACTATAATATTGTTGATATTAAATGCTTTTTCTTTTAGAGGATTTATGATGAATATTAAGAAATATATTAAACAAATCTGAATTGCTAAGTAAACTCGATAAAAGTTAAATAATAATTTAGTGCTATATTTTCACATGGTCCATATTCTTAATTGAGAGTAGTACCATAGACCTACAGCTTAATAAGAAAAAAAGGAAATATAGAATGCTTATAAAACGCAGATCGTGCATTACATTACGAAAAAAGAAAATCTAAACCTAAGTGTGTCAGCAAAAATATAGTGCAGTAAATTAGAATTGCCCCTTAATTAACTTTCACAATATTATAAAATGTATTTTTATTTAATTATCGTAAAAAAATATTTCTGTGTATAAAATGTGTCACCCAAGCATAACAAGTATTGATTGTGAGATTTTATTATAGCACAGAATAATAAGATTTGCTTTTAAATAAATATTATTTAATCGTCATAATTCACAATTAGTATTGTTTCAATTACGTAAATGTATTTGTAAAATCTAAAGCGTTACATTCTTTTTTAAAAATAAATTAGTGATGAGCGCTCGATTATTAATTATTATTATGCTCAACTTCCTGACCAACACTCGATAATGTAACATCGCCTATAATAAAACCTCACAGTCGCTTCAGTTAATCTGTAGATAATTACTTTAATTCTAGTATAATAACCAGTATAATGTATGTCATAAGTGTATATTGTAAATAGTTTTAATGAACGGTAAATCGGGAACAACAATCATTGCTAGACTGGGGAGCCGTATGTACTACTTAGTTTATATAATACTTATTATGTTTTATTTAAATATTTAAAAAATTGTAAGTGCACTTCTGAGTTACGGAACTATAATTAATGTTAGTAGTATTCTATTAAATTGTTCATTTAGCAGATTTTATCATCATAAACTTAGCAAAAAAAACCCGAAATAAAGTAATAAATATAATAATTTGTGAATCTGAAACGTATATATTAATAAGAACTATTCCTTAAAAATCCTTTTGAATAAATATTTTAGAACAAAAATAAATAAATAATGTTTACAAGTTAAACCTATAAAGCTACTGCTTAAATTGTACCAAATAAAATTTTATATACCATAAATTGTTTTGTCGAAAAATCTGCTATCAATGTATGCTTATTGAATAAGAATAATACATAAATATTACTATTATAGTGAGGTATTACTGGCAGATTGGAAACTATTGCTAAAACCGTATCTATTGTTAATAGTTTAAAAAGTGGAAGATACTGATGTAGATATTAAAGCTATTGACATAAGAATACATCGACCTTTTATAAAATAAATTGAAAAATCAAAACTCAAAAGCATTCTGGCAACAATACTGTTAAATATAACAATCTTATTAACTAAGCTTAAATTATTTTAATATTCGAGCTGTCGTAAACTCCCGTTTGCTTCCTAAACTTTAGACAAACAAGATGATTTGACAATGTTTGGATAAAATATTTTGGTATTTTCAGACCAGTTTTTTGAGTTGTTGCTATCGTCGTGAACGTAGATAAAATAGGGGTCGATTTATTCTTAGAAAAAGTGACGTCCCCAATCAAGCAATTTTTAAAAAAGTATTTTATTAATAAATAACTATTGTATGTACTGGTTTCATTCTAATTTTAATGAAGAATAATAATATACTCTTCATTAAAACGTGAATGAAGGGCTATTGCATTTTATCTATGGTAATGGTTCAACAAAAAAAAATGTGTATGGGAAAACTATGTAACAATCATTATATCTTGTTTGACATTTACAATATATTAATTATTTAATATAAAAAGAGTGATTTATCGAAATTTGCTGGAAATATGGGTAGATACAAAAACACATTGGCGAAAACTTCAACATTCAAGCTTATCATGTCGCCTTGTTAAATTATTAATACATTTAGAAATTAAAACGATATTGGAGGTAATACTTAAGATTATAAGAGGTAATACTTATATTTAAAAAAAACATCGTCTCTTAAAAACAGCTATTATTTTGTGAATATTTTTGTGAACATGTGATTTATAAAAAGGTGAGAATAATAGTTGCTTTGGACACTTTCGTGTGTCATGTGCCAATTGAAATCATCCATATTTTACAGAGTATCAATTTTGATTCATCAATAAATTGCATTGGACTCATTGCATTGGCAGTTTTTTTTTATAAATATCAAAACGCTATCGTTGGCTGCTGCAAACAAAAATGAAGTATCATTATTTGTAAACCACATATTGAACGTGAAAAAATATATTTCAGAAATGAGCATGCGTCATCATGTTGAACATTCTTCGTCGAGCATTTGTCACAATGTCGAGCATATTTAAGTCAATGCCGAATCACAATAAATATTCTTTATAGTTACTTTTTCGGGGTTCAATATGTAATTTAGAAGTAAGGTATCTTATTTATTTACCTACTATAGGCTATTGTTAGTTGTACTGTTATAAAGGCATCCCGTTGTTGTTTACTATGTGTATTACACTAATTAGTAACACAGTCGGTTTATAAAGTTAGTTACGCTAATACTTTGAACACTAACTATGAATAAATAATATATTAGAAAATCTATAAATGAAAGTATTTTTAACAACCCATTTAATAACGTTTTGGCGATGACTCAGAATTTATCAATCGTATATATTTCATAGCTAAAATAATATCTTCATAGTAGTAATAGTTAGCGTTCAAAATACTAACTCTTAACATAATTACATGGCGAAGAAGCAAAAATATGTATCAAAGGGTTGCTATACTTTACGGAAAAATAATAAAAAACATATTATAATAAAGAATTCTCACTTTCATTGTTCTTACCATTTAAAAATGCAGTATTTTGGTATAGATTGCAAAAATTATACCTTTTACATCTTTATTATTGTTTCGCTGTTATCGATATACTTTTGAATTTCAAGCGCTGCGACCATTTGAATTTTCGCAAATTTTAAATTTAAAAAATAATTTTGCCGACACATTATCCAAACTTAACACATTTAATGGTTACCTAACAACAATCACCAACGGCTATCTCCGAAATTGGTGCATTTCGCAGCTGTTAACTGAGATCAAACAATTTTGAATCAACAAAGGAACTATTTACACAAAATTTGCTTAACTCAATTACAGAGTTCACGAATCAAATAATAAAGAAATGAGAGACAATACAGACTTAATTTTATTATCCTACCATTGAGTTATGTTCAGACCTTTTAAATTAAGCAAATTCTGAGTAAAACAGTGACCCTCAAAACTCCAAAAACACACAAAACATGGTGGGTTCTAAAATTCTAACAAGCGAACAGCTAAACCAATACAAATAATTGCACAGCGAAAACAACAAACACAAAAAACATTTAAAAAAACGTTATGGATACTAATTCTAAGTTTCACTATTAATTAATCCATTAGTAGAATATATAAAAATTCCTTTTCCATTAATGATTTAATCTATTTACTATTTTTTAGTTTATAATATCACGAGGCTCCCATATGTGCCACGATACTTTATGTAACCACTATTTATATACAATTCAATCTACCCGCATAATTCTCTAAGCTCCAGCTATTTTAAAAAAAATCCCAACGAAATTATTTTATTGCATTTTGTATGTTATAAAAAAAGACTATTTTAAACAGCCAGTTGTAACATAGCAATAAAGATTAATTAAAAAACAAAATAATTATATCTGAGGTATTACGAAAAAGAGAGGTATACGTTGTTATTGTCGGGGATAAGAAGTATTTTTATTTATTACATGAATCATCTGTTTTAACAAATAAGTTTTAAGGTAAATAAAATCATCTTGAATAACACATAGATGATCTGGTGTTGCGGAAATTTTAAGTATAATTATTCGATTTTAATATTTTGACAATTGTTTTTCATTGGACGTAATAAAGTATAAGAGGACTAAACACATGTTGACTTTTGAGTGTACTTAGGCGTTTTAGGGATAAATTGTTATTTTCTGTTTTTTGTGGAAATATTAACAAATGAATTAGTCATTAAGATTTGTATTTAGCAGAAATTGTATTATAAATGTTCACGTTACGGAATATAAAAATTTAAAATAAAAAGATATCACATACATGTTTTATTATGTAACGTTCTGAAAATAATAGTTATACTATAAAATTATATTACAATCTTAAAATAATTACTTAACTGAAAATAAATGCGGTCTTATTAGTGTTTTAAGATTGTATTTTTGGATTTTGATTCACTGCGACACATACACTTTTTTTTCAATAGACTGAAACCTTTCTTTAGCTAAATATAATTAATGATTCATAATTTGACAGCGGTGTTATTCAAATATTTCTTTTTCACGTTTTTTTAACTAAAAAGCCAAGATAAAATTGTGAAAATTACTTTTAACGTTGACAATTAAATGATTAAAGTTATTTATTATCTGTCCTTCAAGTTAAACGTTAGTTAAGCTCTTAGATTGCGGTTCTTTAACTGCTACATTTTTTTAAATATCTTATTATAGCATGACTCTCTGCGTGAACAAATAATTCATTGATTAAAATTTGGTCGCAGTGAAAATGAATGATTTTAAAGTCATTCGATTATTTTAAAAACAGTATATCGCTTAGTGATTATGATATGTTATTAAAACTAAAAGAAATATAGTTTTCTCATTGGTTATTTATAAATGCATTTTAACCAGTTATTATCCCCGTTTCTCATATTTTCTTTGGCTTTGTGAATTATCACGATGTTAAAAGTTTTTTATTATTAAGTCACTATAGAGATATTTTGTGATATGTCGGACATCGATTCTGTTTTATATGATATCAAATAAACAGCTTTAACCCTGAACGGATATGTCTCAATTACCAGACGTATGCGGCTGAAGCAATTTCCTACGATATAAAGTAAATAAAAATATTTTTTTATACAAATCTGCAGCCATCTTATGGTTATGTAATTCTAAGATTTATTATTTTGAGAATAATTAATAATATAATTAATAATCTAATAAATTTTCAATAACGAGACGTTCGCTACGTTGGTCGACATTAAATAAGAACCACTATACACTCATAGAGAGAAATCCAAATGGATACAGATTAAATATATAATTCTATTTTAATACCTAATAACTACGTTTTTTTTATACAGAAGAAATGATTTTTGTTACCATGATTTGAAATCATGCACGTATACGATCGTCGAACAGCTTTTCGAAGACCCCACGTTAGACTAACCGGCGTCTCTATATCCTACTTCTTTTTCGCTCACTCATGACCCTGTATCCTGGGAGCGGCCGTAAACTGGCAACCCGACAGCATTTACCCCGCTATTATTACCATTGGACTATCTACTGCACAGAAACGACGAGTACATTTCTTTGTCATTTTAAAGCGCCACTTGCGTTTGTATTTGGAACTAATATTAGTGCTGACGTAATAACTTTTTAATTAATTGGGCTCGCACACAGTACCTTGCTATCAATGGCAAAATGGCGTCGATCAAACAGGTACAGAAATAAGATGACTAAAGATAATCCAGTGGTAATAATAGAGACCAGTGTTTGTTTACCCCCTTTTCGAATTGTCACCGTCCAGTGATATCTATATCTCGTTCGTCCAATCATTATCAGACACTGTCTTCCATTTGCATTCGATTTGTAGCCCATTCCTATTTTAATGGCATGAAGACGAACGAAGGCACGGCTACTTATACATTGATCATTATATTACTTGAAGCCAAACGCACATAAAATAGAATAATTTTGTTCATATTAGACGTAAAATTTTGTACTTTCGAAATCAGATTCTAAGAAGCTTTATTTTCTTCAACATCAACATTTTGTCATTTACTCTAATATTGTTAATTAACCTCTAAATAATCTGTTATTTTTATTTATTATTAAAATTTAGATTTGGCTTCCCGAAAAAGTTTCATTAAAAAATATTTTCTTTTACTTTTTAAACTGTTTAAAATTTGTACGTTCTTCATCATTTTGTACAGTTACCGAATTCTAATTTGACACTAGACATTTATCGAAAAGTGATTATTAAAAAATGTTTCATTTTTTATACTATTTTCTCTTTTTAAGAAATACAGTTGGCATAATTTTGGCAGTACTAGAAATATTAATACTTTAGTATTGCTCTGGATTACATTGTCATATTGAACACTGTTTGGGCGTTTTCACTAGAAAATGCCGTTGATACACGTCGTGTAACGTTAGTCGAAGCGTTGTCCGATCTTCGAAGCGAACTAAGCGACCCCTACAAGCCGCGGGCGACAATACTGTTTATGTAATTTTAAAACTAACGTCAATATTTTACTAATTATAATACGATTAACCATAAAAATGCGGCTCGCATTTTCCATTGTTTTGGCATTGTCCCTTAATATATTGCACATTATGCTATCCCTTTCGTGTCCGCGCGTCCGTGCCGTATTTCAAATACACTTGGAGTCACATCCAAGGATATTTGGAACAGGGGTTGTTGCCGTTGCCACCGGTTCAGGCCATGGTCTGTGGTCATTGGAGGCCCGGCGGCAATTGCGGGCCGTGCTCGCTGGTCAGGTCGAAGAGGTGGTGCGGCGAGGGCGCCAGCGCGCTGTGCAGCGCCGACGTCTTCAGCAGCCTCTTCAGCATCCCGCTCGAGCCGCGGTGCTGCAGACTCTTGTGCGTGGTCAGCGAGTTCTTCGTCCTGTACCTTCGGTGGCAAAACTCGCATACATACAACGTGTCGGACTGTTCGTGCTTGTCTTGGAAGTGTCGTTTCAAGGAATAGTAACAAGAGAATGTCCTGCGGCAGTATGGACACTCTTGTGGCTCGTTGATACCGCCTGCTGTCGGCGGTGGCATACGGAGGGGCGGTACAGCTGAAATGCAAAAAGGAACGTTCCGATTACCCACACCGGAGATTCAGGGAAACATTTTGTTAGCTGGCAACACGAGATCATGAATACGATATTCGGATGGTTATTTGACAGTTATAAATAAGTACAATGTATGAGGTTAATAATAATAGATAATATTACTAAATAATAATGCACTGTACACATTGACTAACTACACAGTAATAATCACGAGATTTTTATAATAATTCAAAAATCTTAAGGAAATTTCTTTCAACCACATTGACACAGAACACGTGATAACAAAAATGATAGAAGCATGCTCCAAGCAACACAACAACGTCAAAACTGCGAAACCCGACGGGGAGGGGCCATTGGCTTAGAGGGAGTATTAAACAGGAGAAAAATAATAAATAAATTTCAAAAATAATCGTTCTAAAATGAAACGAAAAATAATAGTGAAATGAAAAAAAGGACCCTTAACCTAACTTAAGAGCTATAGGTTGGAAATTATTCATTGTTAGTTTTGTCTTCAAAATGACCTATGTCTTTGGTTTTCTATGAAACAAATTCTAACCTTTGTGAGTGATGCTAAGTACGGCGGACGAGTGTAGGTTGGTTTCATGAAGGTTCTCTTTGCTAGATGAGTGCTGCCGCACGCCGCGCCAACTCCGTCCAAGTAGTCACTAAAAAAACCGGATTTGGTCTGTCTCGCCAGGCCTCGACTTGTGGTAGGTATATATATGAGTCATCAGGGAATTCCTCGAGCAATATACCCTCTCACATATCGTGCATCTGTACTCCTCCTGCCTTTCCGCGTGTTTGTCGGCTATGTGCCGCTTCAGGGACGCTTTCGAGCACAGAACCTTGGCGCATAGTGTGCACGTGAATAACTTTTTACCTGTAAGCAGATCGAAAACAAAAAAAAACAAATGTGGGGTCTGGTCCCCTTACGCGGTTCAAACAAATAGTTACCCTGATTTTCGGGAGTATTTTAACTATGGTAACTTTTAAAGATTAAGTAAAAAAATAAAAGTGACTTAAAAGAAAATTAACATAATAAAACTTCAAAAAATTGGAAAGAAAAAAAATGATGGCGAAGCTACGGTGGCCGATGAAAGGGGTGGTTTTAGAACAAAAGCATGCAAATAAAGGCGGGGCAATTAAATATATTTAGGCTAAACAGTTCTATATGCAAAGCGTGTACGGAAAACAAGACAAATAGAACATGTGCAATACAGATGCATAACAATGTAACGTTTCTCTACAAGCTGTATATAATATATTAAAAATAAACAAAATATTTTTAATATATTAAAAAAACAATATTTTTATTTTTATATAAATAATATTAAAGAAAATCTATTACTAATGGTACTTTCAGGAGGATCTAATAAAACTTACAATTTTTTTTGAATATTTGTTTTTATTAAAAACGCCATTATCATCAATATTAGGATTTATGAATTTCGGTTTAACGATTACAAATTACATTTTATGAGTAGTTTACTTCAATTATTATAATGATTTAATGAAAATAAAAGAAAGAAAGACGTTTAAATAAAAATACAATAGAATATACATTTAAGAACCATTATAAGACGCAGCCCATTTTATGCACTGTAGAAAAAGTAACCCATACATGTTTTTTTTTAATTAATAGGAAGATAGTGCCATTGTTGATACCCCCTCTTAGTAATTGACACTGTACTAATTAATTCAAAATAGTTTTTATTTTATTTAATATTATTCTATGGCTACCAAAAAAGTTGAGATTATCTTAATATTTTGAATAAATTAGGTGTTATTTAATTAGGATTATGGCTTGCCTGCTAGGTTTTTAAGCCAGATCTTAGATTACAATATAGTTTCTTCATTTTCTTAAGCTTATGTATTGCTCAGCTGAACTGTAGGTTCAACTGAAGCCATTCAACGGAGTTCTTGTGACAGCTCAAAATGCTACATTTGACTATACGGTTACATTTCTCACTAAAATACACAATTACTACTCAAAAACTATCAACTATAGTTCATTTTCGAGTAATTTTACACATTTTTAGAAAATAAAACTGCACAGAACAACATCTTTTAGTTCCCGCCAAAAACTCTAAATTAGGTGTCAATTCTTGAGTGGGTTACCATCAATCGTATAAATGACCCTACATTTTTAATTAAATTAAATTATTCACGTAGAACTTCAAATGTTGATACTATAACTACCAATCAATTATTGTATTTATATATTTTATAACATATAAGGATTTCTTCTTCGTTTAACAACAGTTTTTAAAAACATATCAACGCTTCACAAATGTCCAAATTTAATTATACTTAATATACATATTTACGGAAGACAAAATAAAGACTCAATTTTGGCTTAATTTATTTAAAAAAAAGACGCATGGACTGCACAACGATTATGTTAGTTGTCAACAAAAAACATTAGATTCAAATGGATAGAACAATAATTTAAGAGAAAATAAAACATATAAAATTTCTATACAACAACCAATAAATTAATTTAGATTCCCTTATAAAATAAGTAAAATGCCAACAAGAAGTATAAGAACACATTGGATAAAGTCGATGCGCGGGTGAACCCACGAGTGCACGTGAAAACAACACGTTAGAAAAAGATAAAAAAAATTAAAACAGGTCACAGAAACAGTCTTAATCTTGCTAAGATCCTAACTAATATAGTTTTGACAGGGATGTGTTCTGCTCCTTAGAACACGGTGTAGTCTAGCCCTCTTTTACCTTTTCTTTTTATGGCCTCTCGGGCCTTCCGAGATCCGAAAACAAGCTTAGCACCTAAACTTCGACCAAAAAGATCAATAAATCACAATAAAATTTCGAGTTTTTAATTAATACCAAAATGATTCACGCTTATGACTGGTAACGCCGCCTTGCGTTAAATTTTCCAAATCCTATAAAAAATTATCAAATAATTTATAGTAAATAATGTACATTTTTTTTATCTATACAATACGCCTAATAGTGTACAAGTTGAAACGCATACTTACTCTAATCAGTCTATAGCGTTTTTTTAAATTTTGGCAACATTTCGGAGACGATATTCTCGTTATTCGCAATTAAATATTAAGCCAATTTACCGTACTGCCATCGCAGCACATCCCTGTAGTCGTTAAAATAAGACGCTATCACCTAATATGAATTCAGATAAACCTTACATCTAGTTAGTGAACTAACTTAAATTCCCAACCCATGTTAACAAGAAAAACTTACTTACTAAAATTACTAATGACAAATAAAAACAACAATCCTAAGTTTCACATTGAAACATTTACGCATTTGTTATAAGTATACGCAAATAAAAACTTAACATTCACCACATTTTAGTACTTCTCATTAAAGGAATGTTGCGAACATTTCATGTTTCAAAAAGCCATTCTTAATTTTGCAATTTTTTTGACACCTTACAATTTTTAGCACGATTCATCCCAATTTAGCACCAAATCTGTAGTCTTCCAATTGGACAAAACGGTTCAATAAAGCTTACTAAATCACTAAAGAATAATGGCTAAGCTTTACATATCTAGCAATAACAACATAATCTTATAACATATTATAGCATTTAAAATTATTTTAGGAAGCCTCTCTCATAAACGTTATCTAAAAGTAGAGTATTTGAACTTCCATTACACCGAATCTGAACTCCCGTCTGTGTAGTGCGAATGATTTCATATACATTTTACGTGGTATTTATTAGAGGTCTGTGCCTTGTTTGGTTGTCTCGGTGTAATGAAAGTACTACATGACCACTGAAGACACATTTTAACGCAATTAGAATTTCTGAACGGAAAACTTCTTTAGCCGCTTTGGGTACTTTTTGGAAGGGGGAAATCTACAGTTATATACCTGACGTATTGTGCATCATTTCGCTGCATAAATGTTATAACTGGAATTGAATGGATTTAGTGAAAAGTTCAATGTGTATATACTGTGCATTGTTGAAATAGTGTTTTAATTCCAACATTATGAAACTTCGAATTTTAAGACTAAAAGGTTTTCACTTCTATCAGCAGTCTCTATAACTGCCATTTTTTCATGTTAAAATTAAATAGAGGACAGAACTTAAATAAGTTGATAGACCATTAAAGCAAAAAGGCATTCTTACTGAGTTACCAAATATAATGTTCATTTTTAAGCCGTCAAGGAGGAATAGAAAAACAGTTCCCATAAATTAGAATAACACATATAGTATCTATAATCTATATACATCTGAAAACTGTAGAGGTCGAATTTCTGTACAATGGCAATAATTATAAAAACCGAGTCAGGCTGGAGAATCTGAAAGACTGGACCGATTTAATTTAAATTTTGTATGGTGGTCGCTTATATCCCTGGTCAATATACAGAATAGTTTTAATTCCGAAAAATAAAGAGGTCCCGTGGGATGATGAGCAGAAGCTAGTCTATATTAATATTATAAAGGGTAAACTTTGTCTGTAGGAGGTAATCTCGTGAACTACTGAACTGATTTTGAAAATCCTTTCACCCGTAAAAAGCTAAATTATCCTTCAGTGACATAGGCTATATTTGTTTGTGATTAATAATATTTTTTAATTTCGCTCAGCGAAGTGGGCACTGGTTAGCTAGTGTATGTATTAAATTAAATATATAGAGGGTTTGAATGAGAAAATATTTTTTAGATTTTTTCTGTTTTGTCTGTTAGAGGATCATCTTTTTTTTTTTTTTTTTTTATTGCGGGAGTTCAGCAGACAGGCAGATGGCCCACTTGTTGGAAAGCGGTTTCCGTCGCCTATGGACATTTGCAACACCAAAGGTGCTACAAATGCGCTGCTGCTCTCTTAAGGGAGATTGGAACCTGGTCATTAATGCCGGAACACAACTCAAGGTTGTTATGGCGACATACTTTAAACCAGGGGTGGTAGCCATCCAGTCGGGCAAATGCCCTACCACCTGGCTGTGGGTTGTTTTGTCGCCTCTTACGACAGGCCGCCCGGCCGCAGGAAATTGTATTCTTTCTCCGTTCCTGCACGGATGTAGACAGACTTCATCTGAAAACTAGTGAACATATTTAAATGAAATTCAGTTTTCTTGCATTGTATTTGATTATATAAATTTTGTAATTGTATTATTATATGTAAATAAATTTTGTAATAATTAAATTTGACAGAGATCTAGCTGATATCCCGGGTCAACACTTGGGATATTATTTATGCCCATAAATGACGCCGTTTCCGTGGTATAGACGAATATGACCAAAAAGATGGTATTGCGATTGTTTTAGTACTAGTTACGTTGGTATGGCAACGCGAACGAAGGTTTGCTGGTACTGGGCGGCATGTCGCAAGAGGCGACAAAACGACCCACAGCTAGCTACCCCTGGTCTAGAATGCTGCCATAACTTTGAGTTGTGTTCCGGCATCGGTGACCAGGTTCCAGCTTCTCCTTCAAGGCAGCTCATGGATAGCACCTCCGGTATTACTGATGTCCCTAGGCGACGGTAATAACTTTCCATCACAGTTGGGCTGTCAGCCTGTTTTCTGTCCTTCAGCAATAAAAAAAGGTTTTTTTATAAGCTGCAACACGATTCCTGGCCTACTTTGCTATGACTTTGCTTTGGAAACATGTGAAACTTCCAGTTTTTGTGAAGTTTTTGAAGTGAGAACTTCTTATGGGAGGGTAAATTGCTTCGTTCCGTAACGCGTTACACTGCCAGTCTGGCTTCCCATTCTCTCACGCATACGGGCGCGGTAGGCAGGCTCCTCTCTCACTTTAAACTCACGCGCTATATACATAAAATTTAAGTAAAGCTTTTCTGAAACAATTTCAATATTAAATAATTCAACTTAGGTTAGTTTAAGTAAACACTTCTGTGGGGCGTCCCGCGACGTACACGTTTTTGTTTTTTTTTTTAATTTTATTAAGAAGCTGGCGAACAGGCAGCCGGCCCACCTGATGGAAAGTGGTAACCGTCGCATATAAACGCTTACAACACCAGGGACAAAGCTAGCCCGCATAAAAAAAAACTACTAGCTATTTGGTCAATATAGTAATTTTACGTTTCACTTCGTACTGATTTTAAGATGTTGTAGAAGATATTATATCTTTTTGCTTTTTATTGCTCTTCTTTTTGTTAAATTTTTTATAGTATTAAAAAAGTCGGTTTTGTTTTTTCAAAAAATATGTGTGTGTATTTCGCATGCAGTAGAATTGAAACCTTAGAGAATATACTCTCAGATAATTATATAATATATATAATGTCAGCCCATAAATGTCCCACTGCTGGGCTCGGGCCTCCCATTATAGGGCAACGGACAGTATACCCGCCACGCTTGTCCAAGGCGGCTTGGCAGGTTTGACACATCAGTTAAGATAATTAGCTCTAACCTTTATTAATATAAATATAATTCCTTTTTCCTACATTCGTCAACATAATATACTTCAAAATAAACTTCTTAAGTATCACTTTCAAGTTTTCAATGTTTTAATCAAAGAAATATTATTATTAGTTTAATTTCGGTACAAATTGGATTTATGTTTAATCATCGATGTTATTGACTCTAATCTGTGTCGCACAACGTAATTCGTATCTCAGTCTCTCGTAGGCTTAGTCCGATATATTAATTAATGTGTTTATAAAGTGTCATTATTTTGTTTCGTTTCAAATCACGATTCTAAAGGAGTGTCACTTCAAAAACTTTATGTTCGCGTAGGATCTGACTATGCTTTTATTTGTCTGAGGATTAAAGTGGCTGGCTGAAATGCTGATGTATTTAAGATACATCGAAGGCTGCAAACGGGCTACTGATCACAGCCACGGTGGCCAGCAACAAGTTGTTCACACATTTTTACGCCCTATGCGAGCTTCTTTAACTGCGCTCTTGTTTTTTTAGGTAGGTACCCTAGCTAAAGCAATCCTAAGTAAAAGCCTACTTTATTTTATTTAGGGTGATAATAACGCACAAGGACCTTGGTGTTGGTGGACTAATTATCTAATATTTTGGAAGGAAAATCTATTTTTTAAAGAACTAGAACTCAAATACTCGTGCTCGTGCGTTTCCAAAAATATGAGCGCGATGTTATGTCTAATTTAACAGACGTTTTTGATGATACTGGCATGTAGGTACGTATGTGTTGGAATCGACCACTAGGGGACACAGCGAGAACTTATCAGGTGCAAACCGAAAAAATAATCTTCTGCCTGGTCTGGCTATTCTTGCACCTTCCAGAGTCTACGTCCTGTGCCTGGGCACCGGTGGCACCGCCCTATTTACCACAGCACACACTGGCTCGTTTGAGCTCAGCCTTAGGTTTTTTTTAATCGGCAGACAAACACACATATTGTATATCCCCAAATTAAGCAAGTTACGCTTGTGTTATGGGTAATATACAACGTACTACTCTACTCTGGGGCCGATCGCAGACACCCAGACCATAGAAAATACGTGTCAATTACGGATTGCGTAAAAATATGTCTTCACGTGCCGTTTTACTTCCAAATAAGAAGTAAGGGAAATATGTCTTTTTCCACGAAGAACACAAACATGTGAAGCAGGCACTAATAATTACTTACGAATTTATAATAATATTAGTATTGTTTTACAATAAATTATGTGATAACACATTTACAATTATACTTATTGCTATTTTTTTAAAGAAAAATATAACAAGTTTGATATTTTGACAGTTGCTGTCAAATAATAATTATATTATAATAAGTGATGTGATATATGACATAGAAAAATTAGACATTACAACTAAACACTCAACTTTAAATTCAAATAGGTATACAATATTAATATATATATGTATATATGTGTATTATATCAGCAAATCCTAGCACATGCAGTTGAACAGTATGTTATAAGTGAATCAGGCCTAATTTAGTTTTTATGGTGGCGCCTCGTACGCTTTTATTTTTATAAAATACTAGCTGTCCCGGCAGACGTCGACCTGCCCGGAAAAATTTTAATCGATATGCCGACAGCAGCGCCACCTACCGCGTCCAATTGTGAACCAACTCAGAAACCTTCTCTGGCTCATGCACAACAACTTTGCTAAGATCATCACATGATCAAATGTATAGTTTACGATTCTATAAAGGACATACATTTAAAAATTCATTTTTACATATAAGAAGATAAATTTGTCAAAAACAAAATAAATACGTATAGCAGTCGAGTTTGTATAATGGACTTTAAAAAAATCTGAAAAAAAAAAGATTTTTCTTCATCCCCACAGGGCGTTCCATTTGTAGCTCACAACGCCCAAAATGCTCAGTTAGCCGTTCCACAAGGCGACCGCGGTCATTGTGTTAGTGGCGAAAGCGTCACAAATGACGTTATCATTTTCGATCAATAACGCTGACAACGACCCATGTCAAGAGGTGGGTCGAATAACCGTTCCACTTGGGTTTACGATTGTATCACCGGCAAGCAAGTGGAACGGGATAAATGGCGGTCGTGAACCTGGTCGTCGTGAGCCCGTAATGGAACGTTCAAAGTGCCTAAAACACTTTTCACTTCAAAACAAGGGTGTCTAATTCGGACCAGGAGATTGGAATCATTTGATTATTTTGTGGATAATATACAATAGACAGCAGTGCCGCGTGGTGGAAATTCGGCTAGGGTAAGTTGGTTGAAAAAGCATACCGTATGATGCAAGCGCTGACTACACCGCTGTTGAAAAACCGTCTGACGAACTCGCGATATATTATTCTTATATTAATTTATATTTTTAATTTTGCAACCTTATTGCATATTTTAAAACAAAAGCCGGCGTCCGATCGGGTTATGAGTTGCTATTTTATGCAATACTTGTGGAAAACCGTCGAGTGTAAGAGATAAGCGCCAATAATTTCCTAGCGTATTCGACTTTTTGGCGCTACTTAATTTGGAGAGATGTAGTAATACTATGTTTGAACAAAACACGGAAACGCCAATGAATGAATGGCGCTTTCGACCTTTTGGGCGTTAGTCGCTAATTTCTTAAAAGTACCTAAGCTATGGCGAATCGAGTTGTACGAAGTCTACGGCACTGATAGACATACAATAAATTGAGTAATAAGTACTTATTGTAATCATAACATGTAGTCATAAGTACTTACTAATGGCTTATAACCAAAGTATAAAAAAATTGCATTCCTGTCAAAGCGATATATGTAAGTGTAGTCTGTCTGACCACATAATATCTGCGAAAATAAACAATTACAGCCGATAACACAATTTTTAGATTTTTTGTTAGTCTGTCTGCTAGAGCATTACGTGGAAACTAATGAACGGATTTAAATGAAACTCTAAAAGCTAACTTATATCTCGGGTGAAATATTTGGATTCATTAATAAGCTAACGCCCAAACAGAAATTGATCAAAATTACTCTTACACTATTTAGTGAATATTTTTTGAGAATTACGTATTTGAAACATATTACAATCAAACTTCATTATATTCGTAGAAATAATTGTGATTACTCTTTCAACTGTAATCAATAATGCTAGCAGTAATATAAAGATCTGTGAAGATTTTTTGGCAGTAATTTAAAAAAATCACTTTCTAAGCAAAAATAATTAATTAAAATGTGACTTCTCGACTTGCCACAAGTATTCCGATACTTGACGTAAGCTACAGACCTACGATTAATCTTATACTCAATAATTCGGTTCGATAGTTCTTTAGTCTGCATATTTATAATAGAAAATGAATATTTTTTGTCTTGTCTTTCTGTGAAACTACAGATTACATTAATATATAATAATAGAAGAGTTTGTTTATGGATTTGCTGATATAATATGAATATTGAATAAAATTGTTTCGTAAGATCTTTGAAGAAAGTAACTATTATGTCTACATGAAATTTCTCTAATTTCTGTTACGATTTTGGCTTATTGTATTCACTACTACCTACTATTTATGGCAAGCAAAAAAGTTGAGTCTGGTAATATTCTTTTTCATTTAAAAAATTCACACCGTTCAATTTTAGGAACATTCAACACTGAGAAATTGTTAAAACATTTGCATTAGTGTATTGCCTATTACCTAATTATATATTTTATGCATGATTAGGATACATAGTAATAGTAAAACGAGCAAAACTTAATTGCGCTCTTGAAGTTCTTACGCTTTAATAGAATATGCATAGAGCTGAGAAGCGCGCTCGCTATCTAGATAACACACTAGATACAGTCAGGTATAAAACGCTGAACTGGACCTGAAGCTAACTTCTCTCGGTTCACATTTAAGTTTTGCGCGTACCGTTATTCAATTACAATTTACAAAAGAATTATGATAAATATATCTTTTACATAATTTAAGTGTCAAATCAAGTTCATAATAAGCAAAAAGAAATTCTTACCCTAGTAGGCTCAACGAAACAATATATTATAAAAACGAACACAAGAGTGATTGATAAAAACTAAAGATCGCAAAAATTAAAAAAAATCTAGACTTAACTAATATATATAAAATAGCCATAAATCAATGTAAAAATGGCACCTTGCGATTCACTTGCATTAAAAAAAAATATTTTCTATGCATTTTTTCCAAAATATGGCAAAAATAGAAAAATAAAGCAGCAAATGAATAGATCAAAGAGAAAGTGTGATAATATTTTGTTTGTTTTGTGATGTTGTTATACTGTTTTGTGTACTATATCTGTGTGTATTGTATTGTATATCCGGTATTATATTGTAGTGCTTCTGCGGGTAGTTTTGAAAATAATGTTGTATTCCCTTTCTATTGGTGCTATTTTCGAACATTTCAGTCTTACAATGAACAAAGAACACCTAAATAAATGAAAAAAAACTGAAGCCTCATACGCCAATCATATAATCTGTGTATACATTTTTTAAATATTCTTTTTTAGTAATCTCGTATAAATATCTAAGAGTGAGATCATGCAGGTAAAATACAGAATAAATAATTGCCGAAAAATGAACACAATATTGAAAATAATATGCCTCTTTTGTTACTTACACGAACACGGTTCCCTTTTAATATAATTTAAGCCTAATATATAAGTTTACAGCACCAAGATTTTTCATCTTTTCTCAAAATATTTATTTTTTTACTTCGCACTTATTGTCGCATTTTATCATAGTGTAAAAATTCAGGATTCTTTTCTCTTAATATTTTTATACCGCAGTATTGCACTCTCCGGGGCTCTCGACCTTATTGCTTTTTAAGAAGAAAAATATCAACGAGTATTTTGGTCGAAGCCCTCCCTTGTAAATTGGAATGTCAGTGTCCATACAACGTGTGTATGGTTTTAATGTTACGTCAATGTCATGACCAATCCTTTGATTCACAAGTTCAAAGATCAATAAAAATATCTTGCCTGTACAAATAAAAAAGATAATAGAAAATTAAACATGAAATATATCAACGTGAGATAAAAAATTAATATGAAATAGATAAAAATAATAGAATCGTTATTATCGTCGCAGATGTTTAAACGTTGAATTGGTCTTTGAACTTGTAGAAGTCGATGTTGTGGTGGGGCGGATTGATCTTGACGTCTGGCGTGGTGGTCAGGTTCTGCGGCTGCTGCTGCGGCAGGCCGCGCTGCCGGCGATGGTAGATGCTCTTGTGGTTGTTGAGCGAGTTGAGCGTGCGGAACACCTTGTGGCAGAGGCCGCAGCGCGCCGAGTGCAGCGGCTGCAGGTGCTGTTGCTCGGTGTGCCGCTTGAGCGTGAGCCGCGTGGAGAGCAGCTTGCCGCACACCTCGCACCGGTGGCCCGCGCCCAGGGGGCCCACTGCACCACACATAACAACCAACATTAGCGCATTAGTCAACGGCACCGCGGCGAGGGCCCGCCTATCATAAACCAACACCACTGCGACCGCTCCCACCCGACAGGTCCCAATCTGAAGGAACCAATTGGCACAGTACAGTACCACTTCGTTAACTCCCCGCGGGCGGCAATTTTGAACCTGCTGTAGAGGCAATCAACGTGTTTTGACTAATGCGCTTTTTGAATGTTATTTCTAATCGAGTTGGTGGTTATGCGTGATTATAGATGTCCCAATTGGTTCCAAAGGGGCCGAACCGTGCTCGCGTAGCCCCGTCGGCAGACATCGCCGTACCGACGGCCTACGCTCGCACGGCACTCTTAACTATCTCCAATTTATAATTTATATATGTACGATATACATAGATATTATAATATAACGATAGACTGCGATGCACATGCATAACTATGCTATATACAAATGTTAGGAACATGTCGCGGTACATAGTGTATAAATGTTGAAACTTAACAAATAGTAGGGGGGCAAGAGTATGGCGTTTGGGTGGTTAGGTGGATGTGGATGGCAGCTCTGTTTCGTCGTATGGCAACGCGAGGGTGCGCCGGCGCAGCGGGCGCGCGGGCCGCGGCGGGCGTCAGTTGACCGGGTAGAAGGGCCCCGGCGCGGCGGCCGCGGCCGCGGGCGGCGGCTGCTGCTTGCGGTGGTAGATCGACTTGTGATTGCGCAGGCTGTTCAGACTGGAGTACACCCGTCGGCATATGTTACAGACCGGCTCTCGGGAGGGCCTCATGTGTACGTTCTGAATGTGCCGTTTGAGCCTGGTCAGCGACGACAGGCTCTTGTTACACGGGTCACATCTGTAATCTTCTTGGGGGGTGCGGGCGCCACCTGGTCACAACACAAGCAGTTAGCCCCGTCGAAGCTCCGAACGCACTTTTAATGCACTCTCTTTACTGTAGCCTCTCAAAGCACCGCCACCCCCCGTTTATTTCATGATAGCCGGATAGCCGTCGCCGCGTCGAACGAGTATAGCCAAGCGGGGTATTAGTAAATTAGGCCATTCGGCCACCTATCTGTCGGCTTAGTAAAGCTCAGCGATGATGTATTGCGTTGGTGGGTAATTCGTCTGTTTTCATAACATCCCCGTGAGACGAGACGTTTCGTATTTCACCCGAACAAAAGCGTTAATTCCTCAATGACTGACTATTTGAAACGTTTTTATTTCAATAATTTCAAACAAAATCCAAACTACGCTGCCGTTTAGTGAATTCCCATTGTCCGTTCGTTTTGTGTCTCCGACGTTTACTTTTACCACGATATGTCCCGAGACAATGAGAGTGAAATTCGATAGTATATTTAGAATTATGATTCATGGGCAGAGAGCTATATTTTGCAATACTAAATTCATTCAATATATTGCCGAATGCACGATCGGTTTTCTCAGAACCTAATATTTCTCAATCTTCAGTTGTTTACAATTTCGTGTACAATGGTTTTGTAACATCCAATTGGTGTAATATAAGTTCATTAAATATTAAGTTTTATTTGAAAACTAATATGAAGGTGGATTAAAGGAATAAAATTATAATAAAGAAATTTTGAAAATAATAGAATAACTAAGAACAGAATGGAACCTATCGGAGACATGGGAGCGAGGACATCCTAGCACATTAATGTTCATCACATCTAGTTTAAAGAAGCCGGCATATCTGTCTCGTATTATATAAATTAATCTATGTTACAGTACAATAACATGCACGCCACATTGCGTTTTGGTTCAATGATAAACATAACCCATTTTAGTATGCAGAAAGGCCATTTCTTAGAAATTAATAGACATTATGCCTAATAAGCGTCTCCATCGAACCATAACACAAAAAGCTAACATTAATAATTTTGTAAATACAGAACACATAGCACAAAATGAAGACATAAATACAAGAGGTTAAAGGATAATACATATAATAATATATATAATAAAAATAATAGATTATATATGTCACGTTATAATTGCCTCATACATTTTGGTTGTAAAATATAAAAACCTAATAATGATATATAAACCTATAATGACAGAGCAGAGAGGAAGCGGTGATGGTGGCATACGACAGACAGTGCATTAAAAATATCGTTTTTCTCAGTATATGTAGGTAATGCATAAATAAACTTGTTGCTAGACAAGCTGGGACTCACCTTGAGATGTGCTCGCCATGCCGTCTGGAGCCAGGGGGCTTTGCAGACCTGCGAACATCCCACCTCTTAGATCTAGGCCAAAAACATAAGTCACTGTAAGTAATCTGTTCCAAATTCAATATTATTTAGGTCAGGTAGTAGCAATATATTAGTAGATACTAGAAGATCATTAGTAGCTTCGCTGGGCTAGAAAAAATAAAGTTACTCTAAATTAATAACAGCACAGAAATTAATCCTCCGAATTACTACTTAAAATACAATATATTACATAGGCTTATTCTATATTCTATATAGCCTGAATTACATTTGAGTTAATTTGGAAATAAGTCCATCATCATTTGGAGAGATATTTACTTAATCAACGACTTATAAGTAAATTGATTTTTTTGTGTCAATGATAAGAAGAACTTAACTCATCAGTTTTGTAAGTTAAGTTATTACTTAACTACTGCAAATGTAAAGCAGGGTTATTATACATAATTTAAGTGAATAAGAATGATTTAATATCGAATACTCACCAGATAAAGAAGAATGTTGAGTGAGTGCTTCCATTGTAAAGTTGTAGGTATTTGACGGTGTGAAAAGTTTTGCATCGGGCGGGGGGATGAACGGTGATTGCGGTAGCTGGGGCGGTGATGTACGATCTTCTGCGTCGGCCGAGCTCCCGCGGGATGGTGGTCCGCCTCCCTGAGTAATCATAGTCGTAGTTATAGAATAAATTGTCGATTGCTGCTTATTCTTTGAACAGAACAATAACAGGATAAATCAATATTAGGGGGTCTTTCGGGTGCTTTCGCAGATTCGTGTTGCGCCTATGTCAAGTATCAAAGCAAAGCGGAAATTTGTACTATTTTCACTCCTACCAGTATATTTTTTTTATTGCCTAAAGTACAGGCAGATGGCCCACTTAATAGGAAGTGGTTAACATCGCCTATAGACGTTTGCAATACCAGGGATGTTACCAACGCGTTGCCGACTTATGAAAATTTTTATAATGCTTAAAAAACCCCATATTTTAACTCAAGGGCAAAAACCGTGTTGGGAAGTTCCCTCCAGACCATCGTTGTACGCGGAATAAATGTTCTAGAGAACCGTTGCGTAGTTGAGCGTCGGAGCTCTAGAAAATGGGGAGTTCAGTCGCTTTAGGCCTCAAAGACTGAGCGGGTACAGTATACTCAATGGACGGTATGCCTTCACGTTTGTTTAAGGTGGATTGGCGGGTTTTACATGTCGGTAATCTCATTATATCTAGGCTCTATCTGTATTGTTGCGAGTGAAAGAGAGCGACGATAGTATCAACACATAGTTATAACGGTAAAATTACCGATAAAAATATTATTAACGTTATATTTTTTACCGGTAAAAGGCTTGAAATAACGGTAAATTTTATAACGATATTTATTTTTTACCGTTATTTGAAATTAGCTGAAATAACGATAACACATTTTTACCGGTATTTCAAGACCTGCTTGACACATTCGATGTCGCTAAATATCATCGACTTCTTTCCGTTATGTGACTTTCAAGTCAATTTGACAACTTTGTTGATCCGTCTCGCATCAGCATTAGCTTTAGAATTTTTATAAAATTCTTCCTCTGTGGTTTATGAGGATAATGTCAAGTTTTACAAAAGGAATGTACTATTCAAATATATAACATTACAGTTTTAAAACTTACTCCTGTTAATAAAATTAAAAAGAAAAGCATTCAGAAAGTTGGAATTCATCTTTTCACTAATAATAACAGTGTTGTAATTTAACTTTGTAATAAGTAAAGTTTTGTATGAGCAATAAAAAACGCTTTCGTGTTGTAAAATTTGTTCTAAAGATAGTCTCCTAGTTTCAAAAACCTTTATAAACAGTTATTATCCTAGACAAGGATGCAGGAGTTTTACATCTGCTTACATTTTTGGATGATTTTTTTTAGACAATTGTGCCTCCAGGGCCAATTCTAAACTAGGCTAAAAGCCAAAAACATTCAAAAGAGTTTTGAGGCCGATTTTGACGCAAAGTTGAAGGGTTCAGTTTGTACAGTTAAAAAAGGAGACAAAAATCAGATTAGCCAGTTCGGACCAGCATATTTCAAAAATATAATTGTTTCTCTGCCTTTCTGTCATGTTAATTTTCTTTCTTTCATATGCATTACTATCGGTTGAAATTTTACATAAGCTCCGTACAAATAATGTCAAAATTTAACCGGCCATAAGATATCACATGAAAACTACTGAACCGATTTAAACGAAACTCGGCACAGAACTAGAATTTTACTAACTTAGGGTTTTTTCTTTTTATCCCCAATAACGAATACTGCCAGAATGATGGCGCTGCTGCGCAATTTACTAAGAAACGTCGTCATGGCAACGCGAATAAATTTTTGCACTCACAACCGAGTAAATGCGGACATTTCTTCAAATATCTAACCGCGTCCTTGTTTGATTTATTTTTATTTTGAATCAAAATAGGTGATGTCACCAGTGTTACCTGATCAAATTTCTAATAATCGACCCAATTACCCAACGTGCACCTGACCTCGTTGCGACAATAGGATATTTGACACTCGATGAGTTCCGGGTACTTCATTATAGACTGCTAGACGTCTAATAGTCGGTAATAAAAATGTCACTTAAGACCGTGTTGATTTTAGTTGGTATCTACGAGTTACCAGTTACTGTTAGACAAGCTAAATCACTAACAATATTTAAGAATATGGCAAAAAAGCACTACCTGCAACATACTGATGTTTGATATTTCTATGTATATTTATGTGTGTAATATCAATAGGTGTATTTATATATGTCTATTAAGTATAAAATATATGTAAGTATATCCTCTAATATTTATGTATTCCACCTTAGACCAATATAATATGTTTTTATTCCTGCCACGGTTGTCTGGAAGAGATCGCTTCTTAGCGAGATAAGACAGCCCATTGTACACATTTAGAATATTTTTAGGCTATAAATTCAACAGTGTTTTCTGTAATGGTGTACAATAAAGTGTTATCTATCTATCTATTTTATTTAATTTACTCTATTATAGTTACTATATGTGGCCTTCTTGATTTTTATTTTCATACTAGCGGCTAACGGAGCATTTTGGGAGTTTGAGCTACTAATGGAACACGCTGTTAATTATTAAGAATTGTTGGAATTTACTAATAAAAAATAAGCATTTTTATTGAAAATGTTCAAAATCTTAAATTTTGACGTACGTGTACTTAAATGTTTTTCTATGAAACTTGCGATTTGTAAAAGTGGCCGGTGAAGAAGATAATAAATTCCAAAAGTGCCGATCAAAATTTGTATAGTTGTTTTGAGTGATGTGGGTAATAGTTCTTCTTTGATTCATAATTAATTAAGTTTAAAATATAATATTCGTGTTGTTTTTCCTTGAAATCAATAAAATGTTCCAACAAATATCTAATGAACTTTAACATAGTGAGATTGTGAGTTATAATAAAATGACATTTATTGTCATGAATAATTAATTTGCTGATTATTTATCACCGTAAATCATTTGTGATTTGTTTTTGAAAGTTTTAAAGAAAGGAGTTAATAGTCAGAATTACCAATAAATCTGACACTATTGTTAGGGATAAAATGACTTGTAAATATCATAAATTACTTGTAAATAATTGAATAGTGCGAGCAAAACTGATATGCGTCCCTGAAGTTCATACACGTTAACCCAGACGGAGCTGGAGCGGAGTGTTGCGCTCTCGCTCAGCCCTTATCCGGATGAGCATGCCATCTCTTTCACATAAGATATTCTAATGTGTAATAAACGTTAACATTGGAAGGACCTGCTCAAACTCACGGTATATAATTCACTCGAGGCGCATTTAAATTTTGCATGTACTGTTAATAACTAGATTCAATTATTAACCAAATCTCAAACGGTTATTAATCCCTTTATTGTGTTTTGTATATTTCATTTACGTTTTACAATGAAAGAGTTTTCAACAGCTGATTTAATTTAAATTTTATGAATTCATGAACTGCCCTAAAAAGGTATCTAAATTTTACGCATTTTCGTGACGTCACTCGATATTTAACACCTCACATAAAATTATTTAATATTGAGTGACGTACGAAAATATTTAAATTTAGGTACTTTTTCTAGTGCACTTCATGATATCATAAAATTGAAATTAAATTTCTGGTAGTTTATAATTACCAAAAGAAAGATATATAGATATAAAGATGATAAATATTAATGATGATAGTCCGGTTTAAAACATGACTTGTAAGTAAAAGCCAGTTGGTTCTTAATCCAGGATGCTGAAAACAGAAGCTAACAACGAAACCTTCGCATCGTGGTGGTCAAGAAATGTAAATATTACCTAAGTATGTTCTATCAGGTAGGCTGTTTGCTCAGAAGGATATTATAAAATTTTGCGAATCGCGTTGGCAGGAAAACGTCCGTAGGCAGCGGTGACCTTCCATCAGGGGGGCCATTTGTCTATCTGCTAGCGTATGGCAATAAAAAATAAAAATTAGTATAAAAATGCTAACTCACATGTGGTCTTAGATGAGAATGCGGCGGAGTGTCATCTGTGCTCCTGTCAATATCGGGGTTTGATTGGCAGATCATATCCAGCGGTTCATTCTTCACTTCATCCATGAGTCGAGGAGACGGCGAGGAGCTGCTGTTCGATATCCCATTGCCATTATTCCCCGGCTCGTGGGCCCTTGTGTTGTTTACGAAATTATGGTTCTTCGAGAGGTCTGCTGCGTGTAGTTGAGGTTGTTCTGTGTTGTTATTTTCGTGGCGGGGGCGCTTGATGTCAGAGTTGTCAGTGGAGCTGCTCATGCGGCGCGAGGGTAGTGGAATACGGCGCATGATGTGGCTGACGTGGCTGACGCTGGGCGATGGTTGGAGCAGTGCCTCTTCGAGTTTCTCCTTGTAGCTCGGCGTGTGTGGCATATGTGGCGCGTGCACAGGGTGCGGAGGTGTGTGCGGCGATGGGGACGTTGATGAGCGCATTGTTGGGACGAGAGGCTAGTGGAAGAGTTGTTATTAGTTTCATAGTACAAAATTTTTAAAAGAAATACGCAACTACGGCAAGGGTAACGAAATTTATCGAAACCCCAATTAGGAGTACTAACATCTGTTTATAAACTAAATCCCTGGGTCAATAAAAGCGATAAACATAACCCTTCCTTTTGCCTTAGTTGGATTAAAAATGTGGATCCATACCCGGAGCATAATATCGAATCAATTGTTAGCTCATTGGCAGAACAGGCTTAAATAACAAATACACGTACGAGTAGGTTTTAATCTCGCAATGCCTGAAGACGAAAGTGTTCGAGCAGTGCGTCCTCCTCGTCTTGACCTACGGGACGAGACATGGATGGATACTGACGGTAGGACTGGTCCACAAATTTCAAGTCGCTCAACGGGCTATGGAGAGAGCTATGATGGGTGTTTCTTTTATGGAACTCTATCCAATCTCATTTGTTACAGGACCCATGGCTGATGGAGCAGACGAGGCCTGGAGTGTCCGCGTCTCCGTAAACTTAGTGTCGGATGCCCTCCAGCCCAAGCGACTGACGACCTACGCAAGGTCGCTGGTAAGCGCTGGATGAGGAAGTAGAGGACCGTGATGAGTAGTACCGACTTGGAGAGGCCTACGTCCAGCAGTGTACGATGATTGGCTGACGACGTACGAGTATGTAAATTTATACACTAAAATCCTTCCTTTTAGTTTTGCCGTATTCGGGTAGATATAAGATTTTAATGACTGTTTTGCTATTTAGGGTGATGACTATTACTGTAACTACGTGGATTTGTGCAATGTTTAACCCTGATAAGCTTCATGCGCTTTAATTATCATAAAGGATAAAGTGGTCCGAGGAACAGTGTTTGAAGAAGGTCATCGGAGATTACTAAAGAAGTAGTAAGTCTTCATCTTTCTCAGTCAATCGATATTCACTGTTAGGCGTAGGCTAAACTATGTTTGCACCCATTATACGCTATTACGCTTTCCCTTTTTTTTATAACGCAGGGGCAATGTCCCTGGACATCGGCCTCGGACTGTTGGTGGAAAGGCTGAATGCAGCGCAGAAGCACGCATTGAGGGTGTGTGGGAATCTCAGCCACCGGTTCTTCTCGCTAGCTTCAAACAGAAGCAGTCGCGAGAAACCGATCGCCGAACTACCCAATAAACCTAAGCCTGTGCCTCTGTATCTACACTTATACAGGGCGTCGCGGGATCTAGGACGGAGTTATTGCAACGTGATGCTTTGCTCAACTGCCCGGTGGCAGCGGCCCCCTGTCACAGTAATTATGGGAGGAGGAGATGCGCGTTTCGGTGTCTTCGACCGCTGGTCGCGTCCTGCGAACGGCTTCCGTGTACGCGTTCTCCCTAACTTTTTCCGCGGCCTCTTTCTTCCAACATCTGGCAAGCTGGCGTTCTTGCACAGGTCGTCAATCCACGAGGTTGACCGTTTAAAGAGTATAGCTTCAATATTTCACTTACCGCTTGAGCACCATCATTGTGAGTGAGTCCCGACACGCGCAGCACTTCAGCGGTTTTTAGGAATGAGGATAGGCTGTGCTGGTGCACGTTCACCTCACCGTGGTAGATGAACTCCACGAGCGCATGGAGGTCCGTGAACGCCACGTCTTGAAGGACGATCACTGGGTGTTTGCATGGTGTAGACTGCGGGAAATAAAGATAAGAGTTAACTTTTTACCAGCGTACCTTATTGCAGCACAGAGGCTTCGGGTTTGATTCTTGGCATGGTAAATATCGTAAACAAAGTTTTCCCTAGAGTAGTACGTTATATTACCCATAACAAAACCGGATCTTGCTTAACTTGAGGATATGCAATGTGTGTGTTGATTTACCGGTTATTATTATTACATTGTATGTCTTTCAAGACCACGGGCCATAAAAATGGCCCGGACTTATGGAGGGCTTGCGCGGGGCCACGGGAAGGCCAACACGTAGAGGCCCCTTGACAAATTTGGCGTGGTGCCCGGCGATTATCCCTGTCTACACTATATACTAATGCATCCAAGGATAAGCCCCGACCTTTGTAGGACTATTGTGGGGAATGAGAACAAATGTACCGGGCTATTGGGGTGAACTGCTAATGGTATTAGGGGTCTGGAAATGTAAGGAGTATGGCGTCTGCCTGTCGCAACATGGAAAAATGGGCAGACGGTGACTCGCCACTTTATTATTATTATTATTATTAAACTAGAGTTTTACAGGCGGTTATGCTGCAGGTCAAACCCTAGAACATACATTACATAGATAAAAACTTAATTCGATTTTATATATATATATTCCGGTCAAAAATTGTCTAACTGATGGTGAAAATCCCTTAAAAATCCGTTCCGTGATTCAGCGGATATACAGATAGCATAATAATATGATCTGAGACAGATAGACACGCGAAAAGCGACTTTGTTTGATATATGTGAAGATTACATAATTAACTTTTGCCAGGTGGTAGGGTATTTGCCCGACTGGATGGCTACCACCCCTGGTCTAAAGTATGCCGCCATAACAACCTTTAGTTGTGTTCTGGAATAAGTAACCAAGTTCCAATCATTTTTAAGAGAGCGGCAACGCCTTTGTAGCACCTTTGGTATTGCAAATGTCCATAGACGATAGTAACCGCTTTCCATCAGCTAGCCGTCTGCTTGTCTGCTGAACTCATACAATACAAACTCCAAAATTAAAACTACATTAATACAATTGTATTTCTTTTAAATCTGTCAAACTCCATAAATGTACAAAGAGTTTGTTTATGTATTGGCGAATCCAAAAAAGAACAGTTCTATTTATCTATTATTAAAATTTAAACACAAGTGAATGGCGCTAACAACTAATAAATATTTAAAATCGCTTAGAAATATGCTTATTTCACTTTAAATTTATTAAAACTCAATTTAGTTACTCGAATGAAAATAAAGAATTCATAAGCTTTGAGCCTACCGGAATTCAGGGTTGCCAAGTTCATAAATATCTACTATTTATTAGTATAATTTAATTTTCAAGGCACAACTTCTGCAGATTTTTTTGATGCAAGAAGTTGCTTCTAATGTAATGTGTCAATGTTTGTAGCGCAATAAAATGAATAACTAATTAATAACACCTCTCAGTAATGCTAAACAAAGAAAGTTATGTTGAAAAGAAATATGGATTGTCAACACGCGACTAAGTTGAAGTTTTACTTTTCTTACTAATCCTTTTGTGTTATTGCTGATATAAGAAGAAACATCAAGAAACTACACCAATAACTAGCAAAACAGTCTTTTGTTCATGTTGACATTGTATTATATTGGTTCTTAGAAGCAGTCATTCTCTTCAGGTAAGAATATACTATTTTATTTATTTAACTCTACTAGATCTTAATATTTTAATTTTGTTAAGTTTCATTATTAAATACTAAAATAACATACATACATACATACATAAAATCACGCCTGTTTCCCATGGGGGTAGGCAGAGACTATGGATCTCCACTTGCGACGATCCTGACAAACAACTTTCGCTTCACCTACTTTCATTAACCTCTTCATACATGCGCGTTTATTTGAAATGCTTTTTACCTGACGTTTTTTTAACAGTTCTGATATTTGTTCATGGTATGTTCGTCTCGGTCTACCGGCAACAGCTCTACCATAGACAATACTGTCATATACCTGTTTTGTGATTCTATTTTCATCCATCCTCTTTACATGCCCAAACCACCTTAACATTCCTTTTTCAACTCTTGTTATTACATCTTCTTTCAAACCACATCGTTCCCTTAGCACACAGCTTACTAAAATAACATAATTAAAATACAATATTAACATAAAAATAAATTATGTATTAAGCTACACATATTAAAAACTAGAACCAAATAAAATAGGGTATAATTATAGACAAAATATTGGACCCAATTAATTTTAAAGTTTATATTGTATATCAATGTTTATTTCTAGTTTTTAAAAAGAAACTTAACAATATTGAAATAGGCATTTAAGTATTGTACAATTTAACTCTAATAATTTTAAAATTATGAACGCCGGATTTAGTTCTCAAACTACTAAAACATGTTTATTGCTTGCAAGTGTTAGACAGGAAGGAAAATAAAAACCTATTTTTTTATTATTAATTGTTACGTTCATATTATCGCTAAGTTCTGGCAACATTGGTCAGAGTATTAATGGTTACTCAATTTATTAATTGGTGTGTCGCTACATTTTTACTCTTTCGCATAAACAGGTGATTTCGTCAAGTGGGCCTTCAGGACCTAATCCTAAGAAGAAAGAAAAAAACGTTTATCTGGTCATCACACAACGAGACATATGACAATGAATTGTACGGTGATATATACCAAAAAGTCTCGCAATGGTATCAAATAGTGCACCTATTACCGTTGCAATCCACTAAAAAGATATCATCTCCATATAAATAACACTCAATCTTTTCCTGAGTAAGATAAGGGGGAGGTGGAAGTGGCCCATCGGAACTCTTACTCACCGCCTGAAACACAATTAGCTCAAGGGCACATTCGTTTCACGGTAATATTCTTTGAGAGCTTGGTATCATCACCAGTCGAGTCGGCCCTAAAAGCTCCAATTAAGATGACTCCGGAATAGCTCTATCAACTCAAAAAACATGCTAGTATAAGGTTGCGCTCGCTCTTTTATGCTATACGTGAGAAAGCTGTGGAATGAGCGGTTTTCCCAGAGAGCTACAATATGGGGCTCTTGAAAAAGGCATAAACATTATGTTTAAAATATCAACGAGGTTGGCAACGCATCGGCTCCCTTAGTATTGCAGATGTCCATGGACGACGGTAGGCATTTGCCACCAAGTGGACCCGTCTGCCAGTTTGTCTATAAGCAAACATAAAAATAATAGTATAATAATGATAGCAGTGGCATAGACTACAACTTGATTGGCCACAGCCTGCCTGTTGAGAACCAAGCTACCAAAAGATCGAAAGCGCCATAAAGTTCCTATTGTATTACTACTGTCGGTCTGTCGCTTACGCTCGGCTCGCTCGAAAATACATCGCTAATGAAGACGTTGTTTCAACAGCGGTGTAGTTGGCGCTTGCATTATACGGATTTTTTGCAAGCTTCTATTTAACTTGCAATACACTTATGTATGTATGTAAGTTCGGGTTGAATTTGCAAGTTAAATTTGACCAACTTCCCGGTATCCGATTGAGCTGAAATTTTGCACGCGTGACAATGCAATAATATGGTGCCATGGTGCTGTTCTGACAATGGAACTCCTGTACTAAGCTAGATAGACCCGTCGTGTTTGAGCTCGTTTACTTGTCTTGGTTAGCACTCTGCTGCTGCATGATATCCAGGACCTCAAAAGCTTTTAAAAAAAGAGTTGTTCTCAACCGACTTGCCCTACCCGAATTTCCACCACGCGCCCGTGATGATAATGGTGTACAGGTATGTTGGATACCTACCTTTAGTAACTCGCGGAAGTACGGCGAGCATGCTGACAGTACGACTCTATGCGCTTTCAAGCTCTTCCCGTCGCAGGCCAAGGTGACGTCGACGAAGTCCTCGTCATCCCGAAGGTTCTCGAACGCGCTGGTGATGCTGCGCTGGTAGTTGTTCCACCTGAGGCAGAAGTGCTGTGTCTGTGGCTCCACCATTTTTGATTATCGCGGCATGTGATCTGAAAGAATATGAGGCTGTTTAATTTTAACGTTGAAGATAATAATATTTATATTAAAAACAAAAATTAAATATATTTTTCACAAAACATTGTTTTTATACTGTTTAACGAAATAATTTCTTAAGTTTTCGTGCCCAGTACACATAATTCAAACTTCATTGGTTTTAAGCGCAGCATTAAATTTGATTTGTCTACCTACATATATAACATCACGTCTGTTTCCCATAAACGATACGCAAAAACGATGGATTTCCACTTAATACGATCTTCACATACATCCTTTGTTTCATCTACATTCATTAATCTCTTCATACCCCTTTACTATAGATGCCTGGTCTTGGTCATTCTTTAAAGCATGTGAAACTTGATATGGTAAATACTTCGTGGTCTACCGACAATACATACATTTGATTGATTTCATTTTTATTTCGAAATAAATTTAATATTGTATGCAAAAATAATATACAAGCCAAAGACCAGTAGTGGACTGCTTATAGACTAATAAATAATCAAAATAATAGCTACAATTTCAATTAAAATCTGTTAAACCGTTTTAGGACTAGTTCGAGACTAGAGGTCTCAGCAGACGTAGTCTGAAAAAATAAAAATCTAGAATCCGATTCCAGCGCCACCTACCGAGTCTAATAGTGTATCTAAACCACCTGGGACAAACTCAAAAACAAATTTTTTACACCTTGGGTCAAGTTTTAGTAGGGATCTATAATTTTTATAGCAATACTAGCTGTCCGGCAGACGTCGTCCTGCCGGTAAAAAATAGGGTTGGTCTAGAGGTTGAAAATTAGGGTTGTATGTATTTTGTATGTGTATCATAAAAAATAGAATAAAAGTTTTGTCTAAAAATAAAATAAAATTAGGGTGACTACCCTAACATTAGGGGATGAAAAATAGATGTTGGCCGATTCTCATAGATACCGGATAAGCACAAAAAATTCATCAAAATCGGTCAAGCCGTTCGAGAGTGGGACAAAACTGTGATACGAGAATTTATATATTAGATTATAGCTATATTAATCTGGGGTGAACGAATTTTTGAAATTGGTCCAATACAACATAGAAAAATAGTAAAAAAAAAACAAAAATATTAAGCTTTCCTCTTTATAATATCAAGCATAGACAAGCTTTCATACAAACAGACAAAAATTCTAAAAACTGTATTTTATAATTCGACTTTTATATTAGCGGGTTTCTATTAAAATTTGCTGTTTATTTTAAAATCAGAGACAATTCGATTTTGTTTCGTGGTGTATACAGTAGTATAATAGAGCCCACGAAACTCTATGGTCCTCAAGATTAGCATGGGAATAAAGTTTCTTTTATATCGAATATGTGTTTATTAATAATTGTCTTAAACAAATTATAACTAGAGATTGTGAATCAGGTCAGAAAAGATAAAAAATATCACACTACGTTAATAACACAACTATGTATACTATGACTTGTTTATTGTAAGAAAAGAGTTATTGAGTATTTGCCCTATTTTTTAAGTAAAATTTATGAGTTGTTAATGATAAATTTTTCTTCATTTAAGACCTTTCTTTGGACATTTGATTTAAGGGTCATAGCAACGCCAACCTCCTGAAGGATTTTTTGGTATTGATTTTTCAGACGGTAACGGGGATTCCATACACACGGCCGTTTTTCAGATGGTTATTATTTTATTATGAATAAAATAAAGTAGTATTTAATATCAAAAATAACCAATCTATCTCTTTTTAATAAAGATGTAGATATTTTTTTATATCCTGTTCCAAATTTGTTTTTGACTTAGGTTGCCTGGAAGAGATCGCTTTGAGCGATAAGGCCGCCTATTTTATCGCCTAGAAAATATTGTAAATATGTCTGTTTTTGTAATTGTAAGTTTTGGTGTGCAATAAAGAGTTATCCATCTATCTTGTTTTGATAGAAATTGAGGCGATTAAATGCTTCAATGTCAATAAATTGGAGGTGATTCGGGGATTTTTTTCTCAACTTAGAATAAGTATATAAAAATTACGAAAAAACCACGTTACGTCTCATATCGTGAAGATTGACACAGTTTTTTTATTAATATAAATTGTTTTCCATTAAATACCAAAGAAAAGTTGTTCCGGATGAACGCTACTTTCAACCTTTTGCGGCAATAGGAGCCTTAATAAAGTTTGGACGAGGTTCTGATGTTTATGTAATATGTATGTTATATATTATAGTAGTTAATTTAAATTTAAGTTCTTTTTTAATGTATGTGAAAGAGGGTGCTCCGTATAGGATGGAGGAGAGATGGGATTCCTGCGTCTCAGAGGAATATCTTCCAGCGACAGCATTGCTGTCTCTTGCAGGCCCTCTATTATTGTTGAAAATTCGTATATATTCTTTGTACACGTCGGAAATATTTGCGTATTCAATTATTGCACAGCGCCATCTATTGGCTTGTAAGTTTTCCACTTCATATGACATTAATGTGTTTTGTTTATACTATGAATTACAATTTAACATATTTTTGACAGCATTTTTTTATATCTCCACGTATTGTAACAATCTCTTATATTCCAATATATAATGGCGGGAACCTCTACTGCCACGAGTATTTGGTAAGGATATGTAAGATTTCAATGGAGTAATATTTGTTTGGTAGGAAAGAGAAATAAAAAATTAAACATTTAAAATATTTTAATAATATGCAATGCAGCGGTATGTTTGAAAACAATTTCTAAAGGGAAACACTCTTTTAGATAGGTTCATTAGAAAAATCATTTTGTAGTACCATTCCATACCACGAAGTCAAAAAACAAAATAAAAACAAATAAAACCCATTAAACTTTGTACGGGCTAAAGTTAGAGAAATCTGTGAAATTCTTTATAAAAGAAATAGCTTTTATATGTATATAAAAAAAATCTACAACTAAAGGAAACCTGAAAAGTACTGTACTCTAGTACCTCGTTTAAATAACTTGAGCTGTTTAAGAATTTTCGGAAAGTTTTCGCCTAAATATTTTTAATAGAATAATAAGCCACGAAATTAAATCATGCTGGATGGTTCTGTATGACTGTTAAGACTAATATTACATACTAGGATATGCCCGCGACTGCGCACGCTTGACTTGAAATTCTCGCGGGTTCTCGGGCAGAAAGTACCGTTGCATTTAAAAAAGAATGTAATCTATCGTTTTAGTGAAAATTTCTCGGAATAAGCTAACTTCTATGCACCCGAAAAACTATAAACCGCTCCCGGGAAAATATCTACGGGATTCCCGCAATAAAAAGTTGCGCAGATTTTAAGTCTTAATAATTTGATGTCGATCAGCGAAAACCGCATCGAAATCGGCCCAGTAGTTTTTATGTTAATACCGAACAAACAGACAAACGAACAGAGCAGCTGTCGGCTCCTTTGCCTGTTTCAGGCAGTAAAAAAAATGTATAAGCGTTACGTTTTGCCGAAAATATTTAGAAAACCCGAAAATAAGTATTAATTTAAAATGCAAATTAAATTATTTAATTATAATAAACTTGATTGTATCCAGTTACGAAGAAAACAAACATATAAGGTCATGGTTCCAGTTATCTAGACATGCTGTCAAGCTGTTCTCGTCTATAAATAAAAAAAAAATATTTTCCAAGTTTTGGGACTAGTATATATAATAAAAGTACGGTTTAACGGTTTTAAACGCGGTAATTAATTTAATTTGTATTATTCCGACGTTTCGGCCACTTTTCAGTAGGATTTAGTAAGGATTATTATACTTGGGCAAACAAAGAGGAGCATAAAACACAGGTAAAAGAACACATTGCTGAAATGAAACACACAAAGTCTACAAAGTCTGCGATCAGTGAACGCACGCTGGACAAACCCAACCACTATATCAGATTCGATAAACCACAAATCATCGCAAAAGAGAATAGTTTCATACCTAGAATGATGCTTGAGGCTTTGAAAAAAAAAAACACTCAAATTTTAGTAGAGAAGATGGGACCTCCCACCTGCTTGGGATCCGATCATCAAAACTATAAAAACCCAAAGACAGCAAAAACCAACCGCCAGACCTCAAGACACTGTGAACTCTTTCTGCGTGCACCGAAACCCAAACCATCTTGACTGATATGTTTTTTATATTACCTCCTACCCATTTTAATATTATTCAAAACTAGCTATGCCCGCGACGTCGTCCATCGAATTTGTTTTCAAAATCCCCCGATTTAGAAACATTTTTCATTGGTACTCCACTCCTATTGATCTTAGCGTGATGATATATAGACTATAGACTTCCTCGATAAATGGGCTATCCAACATTGAAATAATAATTCAAATCAGACCAGTAGTTCCTGAGATTAGCGCATTCAAGCAAACAAACTCTACAGCTTTATATATTAGTATAAGATTATTAGAGCTAGGTATGTTTGATGAAGACTTTCTTGCGCCGCTTCTTCTCTGCAAGCCACAACATAGGCAAAGCGGTGGTACATTAGATTAGGCTCCCATAGAGTAAACAAATAATATCCATAAACAAAATTTAAAGAAAATAATTAAAATGAACAAGCTGGCCGTACTAATGAAATGACTTTGTCTTCGAATACGGCTAATAAAAACGGTCCAAAGTCGGAATAATTAAAATCAAATAAATTTACATGCTTCAAACCGTTATTTTTTAGGAAAAATTATATAATATGCAATTATCTTATTGCAATATAATTTGTTGATTGTTACATTTATATATTTTATCAGATAAGTTTATTTTTATTTATTATTTATTTTTATATCGTGTGTGTTTGTCTATAGTTTATAATAGGTGGTTTTGAATTTGTGATAGAATTGCATTATTTTAGGCAGTTGTAAGTCTTTTTATTGTGTAAAAAACATATTTACATGTAAGCAATATAGTCCAGATCATTGCCGGTGGGGAGCGTCCCCAAAATGCTGGCAACGCGATTCCACGTTGTATATGGCAACGCTAATCCGTTGCCCTAAATATAGTGAAACTTATACTAATATATAAAGATGAAGTTTCTTTGCTTGAACCCTCTAATATCAAAAACTACTGGTCTGATTTGAAAAATTATTTCAGTGTTAGATAGCCTAATTATCGAGGAAGGCTAATATCATCACGCTAAGGCCAATAGGAGCGGAGCATCAATGAAAAATGTTCCAAAATCCGGGCGTTTGGAAACCAAATTTGACGTGGATGACTATCGCGGGCATAGCTAGTTTCGAATAGAATTTTTGAATATTTGAATACTTAACTAATTCAGATGCAAATCAGACTTAATGCTGTTACACGCCGACAAAGTGAATGCACTTCTGCCTACCACAAACACACTTTATTACCTTTCCGCATTCGGACTTCTTTTGTTTACTTTGTGTCTAAAATTCGTAATTGGAAAACAGCCCATTGTGTATTGTAATCTTTCATGGTAGCCATTAACCAGGTGTGCTACTTAGAAATTCAGGCCACGCGGTCGAGTAGATATATTGTATTGGACAGTATAAAGCAATGCCCTAAGGGAGGGGTGAGCCAGTCGAGCGAGAACCACGATCAAGGCGAGACTTGTGTACATTCGGTGTTCTATTTAGTGACGGACTTTGCGCGTGTTATTGATTCGTGCGTTACGTTTGCACCGGTTGTGTTCAGTTATATTTGCACCTGTATTATCCGTGTTTGCATAGTTTTAAAATAAATAAAAATAAAATTCTATAGTAATTCCAACGGTATTTTTAATTCGAGTCCTGTAACTTCTAACAATACGAAGAAAGGACAACATAATTATGAAGTCAACAGTCAAATTACATGAGAGTACATTGAAATTAATAATAATAATAATCTTTATTGTCAAAAATTCAAATTTACATTATTTATGTTATCTACTGGTCCCAAACTAGGCGAAGCCTGTATTTTGAAAACCAATCTTGATGTATGTGTCACAGCGGGAAGATGTGTGTGTGTGTATGACTAGAAATAAGAAAACTAGAGTGCCATTACAAGTATATCGATTATTTCTTATCTTTTTGATAATATCCGTTATCGAACTTAGAAACTATGATATATTTAAGGTTTAAGTTGCACTTTATCATAAATGATTGTTGCATGTATTATGCGCATGATTAGATTTTCACTCTCTGATAGTCGAATTTATTTTCATAAATATAAAAAAAACAGAGTAATTATGTAAGATTTAGTTTTTCGTGTGATAAGGGAGCGTTATGGTTGAAAGAAGATGTATTGACCAGAGTTGGAAAAGGAGTTTTAAGGTGGTTTAACATGTGGAGAGAATGAATGAAAGCAGAACAACAAAACAAGTATATGACAGCAATGTGACTGGTAGATTCGGTGACGGTTGATCGAGACGTACTCACCATGATAAAATTGAAGATATTTTGAAGAAACGTCATATAAAAAGTAGTTTCAATAAGAGCGTATGTACGAAAAGATTAATGAAAGTTGATGAAGCGTTAAGTGTCAAGATCGTAGCAGGTGGAGATCCATCGTCTCTAACTATCCAAATTGGAAACAGGCGTTACAATATGTATGTAGTTTTTCGGAGATACAATTTTCACAGGATGATTTTTATTCCTATGAATAGGAATTAGCTGTTATATTATCGGATGAAAGAAAGGTAAGGAAGATTCTGGGCCCCGTGTTGGACCCAGAATCTTTCTTACTTACAGAATCTTACTTATTATCAGATACATAACGCTTTATTATACACAAATACAAAAGAAGTCGTGGAGCGTAATGGTTAGCGCACGCGCCCCTAAATCAAAGGGCGCGGGTTCGATCCTGACCGGAACGCATGCACCTCTTAGTCAGTTTTCTGATCTAATGTGCATATTGTTACAATTACCACGTGCTAAAAACGATGAAGGAAAACATCGTGATGCAACCTGCACGTCGAGATAACCGAAGTGTCCAACCTGCCAAGCCGCCTTGGACAAGCGTGGCGGGTATACTGTCCGTTGCCCTATAATGGGAGCCCGAGTCCAGCAGTGGGACATTTATGGGTTGACATTATTTATTATATACAAAAAAATACTAGAATTATATCTAGTTGTGTATAAAGGACTAAAATGCGATCTCTCCCAGACTACCCCAGGAATGAATTGAGATAGTAATAATGGCGATGGTGGTATATGTAGCATAGTACGAATTACTTACATTTTTATAATAAATACACAAATGACATATACTTATACTTAATAGCAGATATGTTATATATTTAGCATCACTACATAGATAATAGCATGCTTATATGATCATTATTACATATAACCTTCCTCTGAATCACTTATCTATAAACCATCAAATTCGTTGGGTAATTGATTTAGGCATAGGATAAGGACAGGCGACTTTGTCTACTGTATTCTAATCCTCTTAAGGTGTCTGGAATTTTTTGTGATAAGAGTATGTCTTCTATTTAATTCTTAAATTGATCTGAATTTATCATAAAGTATATTCTATATATTCTATAACATATATATTTAATATGCATATATACAAAATATATAAATGTTTATAAACGAAAAAAGTGGTGGATACATAAAAATGCTAAAATCAAAGAGCTGGACCATGAACTGAATATCATAGGCGAGAGGCGCTAGGGGAAGATAGCACCGTGAAAAGAGCCTCTCTTTACTATAACGGATGGTATTCTAAGATACTAATCTTAAACCACACTCAACCAAAATGCACTTGGGTTTGAGTTTGCTTTAAGATTGCATAGGATAATTAAGGTGTTTATTGCGAAATCGCTATGACCAGTCCGCAACATACCAGAGTAACCTGATAAGTTATCATTGTTCGTTTGTCTGTTAATGTGGTTACTGGGTTCTATTGTCTAAGTTTTGTTTGCAAACTTGCTGACTTTGACCACGTTACTAATACCTGTGACGAATTTCTATCGAAGTCTTAATGCTTAGATGATACAGTCGTTTTTACAATAATATTAAGTCAATGAACTATTGTTGTTAAACTTGTCGATATGAATGTAAGAAATGCACTAGATCATGGAGAAAGATATGAGGTTATGAGGTTTATGTGTGTGTCATATAACCGTTATAATTTTCGGTAATGGAACATTTCAAAAACTAACGGTTTTTGATAATTTGCTTTAGTCTGTATGTCACTAAGGGGTTATAGTGGTCCATATGTTATCAGAACACAATGTGTTCCATGATTCTATTTTTGTGGGGATCATATTTTTAAGAAGCTAAACTAAGTTTAAAAATAAAATTTAATAAAAAAAACTAAGTTTTAAATAAGTAAATATTAACTGTGTAATAAATCGATGCCAGAGGGAAGCGTGCTTAGAAGTCTAATTTGAGTGAAAAATGTTTACAAAAATTTACAAATTTAATATAGTTTACCTATTTGTGACTGATTGATTTGTATATGGGAAATCGTCTACAGCATAGCCATTTCTTCCGGAGCAAGAACGGTCATAAAGTTCGACATAATCTACTGGTTTTTCATGCACAACACATACATTTTTTTTATTGCTGAAACACAACAGACAGGCTGACGGTCCGACTGTGATGGAAAGTGTTTTTTTACCCGCCTTCTCCTCCATCATAAGTTAAGATGGAGGTTCTTTTATTCTTTTCCTAATTGTTTATCTTAAAGGGGTTCTTTATTTTGTTTCATATTTTTTGTTTCTTTTTAATTATTTTCTTTCTTTCTTGTTTCCAAAAACTTATTGTTACTTATGCTAATTTACATTTGCTTGTTATTATATATTCTTAATTTCTATTTAATTACTAATCTGACTATTTTTATGCATTTTCTTACTACTATTTTACATTGTTATTTTTATCTATTTTATACACGTCTGTGATTTACAGCGGGCTAGTAACGTATATTATAACTACTAGATGGAAAGTGGTTACAGGAGCCTATGGACATTAGCAATACCATAGGTGCTGCCGACCTTGAAGGAGAATCTGAACTCTAGACCAGGGCTGCCAGCCATCCAGACGGGCAAATAGCCTACCACCTGGTAAATTTTTTAGAAAATTATACATAAATCACTTTTTTGACGTCTTTAATCTGCTTATAACAAACCAAATACCTTATGTAATGTTAGTGTGAAAAGTCGACACCTAACCCATTATGTGTACAAAGCATTGAATAGCCTTTAAAAATAGTCAAAGGACATAAATGGGACAAATGTCCCAACACACGGGAGCCGTTTAGGTGTGGTGTGGATCAAGTGTATAAGAGGAGGCGATTTCACAATATGCCTGAACCCATTTTGGTTACGATTGCCCTGTGTGTATGTAGTGTCTGACTTTGGAGCTGCTAATGTACTCGTATAGAACCTACATAACCTATTTACTAAGTAAAGTTTGGTCCAACTTTGGATATTATCTTAAAAATCGCTGAAGTCCCCTAGATTTTGTTACGAGAATAGCAAGTTTGGCGTCATCATTTAAACTTATTTGTTTTAAAATTATTTGAATCATGATATTTTTAATATAAGGTAATGGTATTTTCGTCCCCGTTTTGTTTTTCTAATATATAAATATCTCGTGTCACGGTGTTTGTGGTCGCACTTCTCCAAAACGGCTTAACCGATTTTAATATTTTTTTTTGTATTTGGTAGGTAAGAGAATAGGTCGAAACTCGTAAAGTGTTTTTCGATCTCGTATGTTGTTTTTTTATTTTTAGTTTTGCTAGAACAAGGTTTGCCGGCTCAGCTGGCATAAAAATAATTTAAGAATTTATTGTACATGAATCATCTACCCAATTATTGAATTTAGAAATCTTAGACTTTGGACACATAAAAGTTTGCTTTTCTATTCTTATTCTTAAGCTAACATACTGTAGTGAATAGTGTCAATGGGGCTGATCTCAATAACCTCAATAACACGCAAGTTAGTGCAAAACAAGACCCGCACGTCCTGTGTTCTAGTATTAAAATAATTTAAAAGGTAAAGTTTATACCCGGTGATTACATAACCGAAAACAGATTATTCAAATTTAATCCATTATTCTTAATCAAAATCACGGATATATTTTTAATTAACGATAAAAGTAATTAGTATTCTAGAATTAAATATTATGATGATCAATAATAATGCTTTGATTCACTTAGTATTAAAAAAATAGTAATTATAATATGACAGGCGATTTTCTATCCGTGATTTCAAACTATTTAAGTAAATGTATTCGTTATGCCATTGTAATGTAGAATATTTATTTTATAGTAGGTAAATGAATGCATAGACTTAAATCTATTGGAATGTTGCTAATACAATGCCTATAATATTCGTAAACATTGCAAACACCAGCGACATCGATGTGAAAACTTTCTGAACTAATTTACACTTTTTGTAAATAAGATAAGAAATTTAATAAACCGCTAAAATAAAATTGTATATGTTTCATACGTGTACCGGAACTGTGACTTCTAAGATGAATAATAACCAATCTCTGCAAAGTGTTTATACATTTTCAATAACTGCCAAAACGAACTATTAAAACAACTACTAAGGCATAAACTCTGCTTTCATCATTATGTTGTTAATGCTATATCATGTTTTTTTTACATCTGGAGTACAGCAGATGGCCTTCCTGATGGAAACTGTTAACCATCGCCTATCTGCAGCACTAATGTGTTACCAACGTATAGCCAGCTGCGAACTTTTTGGATAACTGTTAAAGAATTAATTCGAAGCCAATAACATAGTATACATAGTAGAATAATACTGTGTCGCAGTTGTTAGCGCCCACTTCCAGACAACTCGTTTGTTGTACAATTAAAATTAAAATTATTTTAAAGTTTATACATTTGAAATTTTCGTAATATTTTCTTAAGTTTTCGCGACTTGTACACATAATAAAACTACGTTTTAACGGTTTTAAGCGCGGTAATTTATTTTATTTAGGTTTATCCGACGTTTCGGCCGCTTTTTAGTTGCCGTGGTCACGGAAGACAAAGATTACATTTGTCAAACGTGTATTGTCAAAGTTTTTATTCAGCCTACTGCCAACTTGTTCATTTTAATTATTTAGTTTTAATTTTGTTTATGGATATTATTTACTCTATGGGAGCCTAATCTAATTAACCACCGCTTCACAACATGTTGTAGCTTGAAGAGATGAAGCGGCGCAAGAAACTCTTCAGCAAACATGCCTAGTTCTAAAATTTTTTTATATAATATTAAAATGAGTGGAAGGGAAAAAAAAGCCTAAATAAAATAAATTACCGCGCTTAAAACCGTTAAAACGTAGTTTTATTATGAAATTTTCGTGTTAATATTTGTAATGTTAGGTAAAAAGTTAATCACTTAGACCACATTTCTAGGTGTACTACGAGCAACATGTCTTTTGCTAAGGGGTTGTCGCCTTTTTATATCAATGGAAGAATATTCTCTATACATAAATACCGCAACTGTTTTAATAAACAAGTTACGCTTTCAGGGTTTGCCTGCGTTATATGTCGTATTAGTTAGTAGGTATTAATTTATTAATTTAACTAAATCGGCGGACGTACACGCATATTGTATATCTCCAAATTAAGTAACGTTTGTGTTATAGGTAATAAATAACGGACTATTCTGGGTCACAGACACCCAGACTGTAGTAAATAACGGAGCAAATTCGTTTTCAAAAATTACCATACCAGGAATGGAACCTGGACCCTTCGGGTGGCCTGCTTAACCACAGAGCGTTTAAAATAATCCTCTTTTTTATTGTGATGCTGGGAGGTATGGAGACGGCCCAGTTGATGGAAAGTGGTTATCGTCTCCTATAGACATTTGCAACACTAGAGGCGAAGGTGACAAAGCCAACAGGCGACTCGTTTACACCGATATACTATGAGATCGTGGTATTACCATGCGCTAGTGCTAGTGACCTGGTTGTTAACAGCTAAAACATCAGAGAAACTAGATCAAAACAAATAACAGGCCGTAAACGATCTACTGCTGGGAGCGGGTATCCCAGAGTAACGCAAGGTAAGACACATCGGTTATTTCGATGTGTAGGTTTCATCACAATGTTTTCCTTCACCGTTGATAGCAAGTAGTATAATATTATGCTTAGATCTACACTACACTAATTTTTACCATGTTTTTTATAGAGCCAGACATAGACAACACTTTTAAGTTCACCAAAACAAAAATAACAAAAATGCACAACAAGACAATAGTTAGTTGGTAAAACAAAAGGCGGCCTTATCGTTAAAAGCGATCTCTTCCAAGCAACCTGACTGAAAATTTAAAAATTTCCTTTAAGGAAATTCTTAAATTTTCCGTAATTATTAGGCAACAAAAAAAAAGAAATATAAATAAAAATGACATACATGAACAACAGATTACAGTCTAAAAATTATTGTAAACTAGCACATACATTATTGCGTAAGACTAATATACTGATTTCTGAGTGAATTTTTAAATATGGCAAAAGATTTAGCCTTTCTGGCGTCAGTGGGCAAAGAGTTCCAAAGTAAGACAGCCTGCATGGCGTAGGAGTTGAAACAAATTTTGAAGACTATCAGGAGATTATTAGAGGAGCGCTAATTGAGGATATTGTGACGTAAAAATGAAGTTTATAATAATTTATATATTAAATTAGACGCTAGTGGATGTTACATGCCATTAGGCACGATAGCCCACTGTTATCGGCAATTTTTTCAGTAAATTTAGCGTTTTATCAAAGTCCTAGGCTACCTAAATATTTTATCTTATCAACTGTAGTTATTTTTTTTTATTTCGGAGCAATATAAAAATATATATTTTAATAATGTTTTGTTTCAATATATGAGAAAGAAATGATTTTGTTTGCATATTATATGCAGACAGCAGACAGGCAGACATGATGGACACAATGCTAGAATGCCTGCTACTCTCTGCCTACCTGGTCACTATGCGGAACACACAAGGTTGTTATGGCGACATACTCTAGACAGGGTGGTAGCCATCCAAATGTACACTGGCTGTGGTTTTTTGTCTTACGACAGGCGGGCGCAGGAAGTTGTATTCTTTTCGTTCTGACATAAAAATACAGGTCTTAAGTTTTACATATATGAGATCACATATCATTACCTATAGGGTGTACAAATATTACATACTCTTAAATTAAATTAAAGAGTAGTTGTAAGTTTCATCCGTGCAGGAACGGAGAAAGAATACAATTTCCTGCGGGTGTTCTTTTGTAAGAGGCGACAAAACAACCCACAGGTAGGGGGTATGGCATTTGTCTGACTGGATGGCTACCACCCTGGTCTATGCCGCCATAACAACCTGGAGTTGTGTTCCGGCAATAGTGACCAGGTTCACTGTCTATCTTAAGCGAGCAGAAGTATATTTGTAGCACTTTTGGTGTTGCTTATGTCCATAGGCGATGGTAACCGCTTTCCATCAGGTGGGCCGTCTGCTGAACGCATGTAGTATAAAAAAGGTATATATTGTTAAACAACTTAAGAAAAATGTAGGAGGTTCTCAGTTCGTCATGTAAATGTATTTTGTATGTCCGTCATCCATAACCTTTTGAAGTGAATCTTCTTTAGAATTGTTGTGATTTTAAACTCATTGAAACGAATAAGCAACACTACCAACAGATAAACACATAAATCTTTAGAGGACTAAGCCTGTGAAAGAAGGAATGTTTTCTTCATTATATTTGATAATTTAAACACTATGGTCTTACAGCTAGTTGGATATATTTAGAAGTTTTTCGTTAATAATCCAAATTTCATATATTAAAGCTTAAATATATTGTAGATAATATATGAAATGTGACGTCACGAAATTTAGAATCCCTCCCACCCCTTGTCACATTTTGTTTCACTTCTGCTGCGTGTGAACTTGTACACACACTATTTTTCGAAGTGAAACTAGTTCAGAATTGTTGTGATTTGAAATTCGATGAAACGAAAAAATTACACTAAAAAGAGATAACCGCATAAATCTACAGGTCTAAGTCGGCAAAAAATGAGATACGTAGTTTTACATTGTGCAGCATAGATTAGAGAGTCAATAAGACCGATGATTAAACATAGGTCAAATTTGGACCGAAATAAAACTGATAATAATATATTATCTGTACCTAAGTATATTCTCTGAATTTGCACTTCTACTGCGTGTGAACAGCATACACACACCCATACAATTTTTTATTTCAAAACTGATTTTGATGATAATTTTCCTGAATTTAAAGCCCATCACAGACGTAGCTATTATTATATATATTAATAAATCGAGATATAAATTATAGAATAGCAAGCTACCACACATGGGAGCTATACCATAATATATATTTTGTCCTCACTCGGTCTACGGTCAATATGCCAGAATGTACTGAGATATTAATGTCGACATATTTTTGTGATGTCATAGAAATATGTATTATAGCTGCCTCTGTGACGGGCTTAAGGTTTGACATTCCTTCACAGAAGTTGATCTTTACAAGCTACACTGTAGATTGGTGTAATAATAGTGTGTTATTTTTTCAAAATCAGATTATTTGCTCTTTTGGCACCACCTATTTCCAAGTTAGCGATTGTGCCTTTGGTTAATATCGTCTTGCAACCTCGCATGTTGCCGACGCCCGCTCTGCGCGTGAGTCAGTGCGTTGCTAACGTACGTGACGTAGTTTCGCACCCACCTTTATAACCACACATAATGAAGCTATCGAAGATTTGCGCGTCCTGTTAGCTCCTAGGACCTTCGCCTCATCTTATATATAAACTTTAGTGGTCAGTGTATCCGCGTCCCTTGCGCCCCGGGGCTCGTATAGAAGGACTTTGCCACCTTTTGTGGCAGACCCCCTGATCCAGCGCTGTTGTGGGCTGGTGGCTGACTGCGAGATAAGTGCAAGATTCTATATTCTCTGGGTACTAGTTTTTAATTGGGGAATAAGGGATGGCCACAAAATGAGCACATGAACCTCTACCTGCGGAGTCAGAGTGCGTCTCCACAATCCCTGACAATTTTTTTTTCAAAAATTTATAATAATTATACCACTTTCATTTAAATTGACCTAGAGTCCTTTGAGTATTTTTCACTATTTCGTGCACTTTAAGATTCGGCCCGGAATGCCCACTTGACACCTGTATTTATATCTCAAAAATTTCTTTTCGGATAAACTGGGAATTACCGCGAGAGAAACCTAGTGCTATTTTAATACTAATAGTAGTTATCTTAATATAAACAATATATATATACAAAAAAATAATCTCACTGAATACTTAAGTTTTAGACATATCTAGCTTAGTGTCACTGCTATCACTTATGACCTATTTGTTATCACAATCGTCTTAATTAAGTTTTTTTTAATCAGCACTATACCTAACATTGTTATAATATATATTATAGTTGATAAATAAATTTATATGATCTCATACGGGGTTTATAAGGCGTGGAAACGTAATGGCTAGCGTACGCGGCCCAAACTCAAACGGGCGCGGGTTCGATCCAAGGAAAACATCGTGATGCAACCTGCACATCGAGATAACCGATGTGTCAAACCTGCCAAGCCACCGTGGACAAGAGTGGCGGGTATACTGTCCGTTCCCCCTATAATGGGAAGCTCGATCCCAGCAGTGGGACATTTATGGGCTAATATTATTATATATTTATATACAGGTTTATTTATGTATAGATTTTAACAATTTACTCTTTTGTTACAAACGTCAAGCAAAAAGTGTAACACGTAAGTTACGAGTTACACTTTTTATTTGTCATTACTTAGATTCGTAACACAATGACATTACAGTTAGGCCCACCTGTTCGTTCTTAATTGAAGATAAAACCTCAATTTAAAATCAACGTTATACTTGTATAAAGTATTACATAATTTTCAAGTTAAATCAGTCATAAAGTATCGAAACATGAATTTTTCCACATTGGAAAGCAGCTTTAGAACTGAATTTATACATGATGTAAGTGATTTTTAAAAAATAATAAGACGTTAATTGAAAGTTTTAATTGGGATTGTCTATACAAAACATAATGCTGGCGCCAACTGTTATTGCAGTGCGTTACGAGTTACACTTTTTACTTGGCGATTGTCATTCTTTAGTAGTTTATACCATGGTGTTATGTTTAGTCTATTGTAGAGATTATCTCTGGCCTTTATGATTGATGTTTTACAAAATATCACCCTTTTAATTGGGAAGCAGGCAAACAGGCATACGGTCCAGCTGTTGGAAAGTGTCTAGCGTCACATATAGACGTTTTCAACACTAATAGTGGAGCTTACGTGTTACCAGCTATTAGAATGGGATAGCAGGATAAGAAAGAGTGATCGGACAGAAGGAACAGGGAAGATTAAATAGGGGTAGAGGAAGGAAGTGGGTTATCGGAACTCTCGCATCGCATGAAACACGTTTAGCTCAAAGGTAACCATTTCACGTCGATATTCTGTGAGAGCGTGGTATCACACCGATCCAGCTGGTCCTAAGAGCTGATTTAGATAATGATTCTAGTTTCGCTCTATGACATGCAGCGTGGGCGCTGCTACCGTTGGACCCTGAATAACAAAAGCGATGATCAGGTTATCTGGTGCAAACTTGGGGAAGTCCATGTTCAACAGTGGCTATAATTATCTAATGATGAAAAAGTGTAAATTATTTATGCTTCACGTAATCCTAGTAGATAAAACGTATTACATACAGAACATACTTTATCAGTATTTCTTTAATATTTTACGTAGTTATAGTGATTACAAAATCTAGCAAGTGCATTCCAAGAATTTTACATCACAGCTCAAAACTAAGTTATGAACTTTACCAGGTGGTGGAGTGTTTTCCTGTCTGGATGGCTACCGCCCTTGGTGTAGAGTTAGACCGCTATAAGAAGTTTGAAACCGGCATTCGTGGCCAACTTCCAGCTTCTCTTTAAAGAGGCAGGACATTGGTACCTACCACTTTTGTTGCGTTAAATGACCATAGGCGTTGGTAGCCACTTCCCATCAGGTGGGCCGCCTGCCTGTTTGCTGAACCTATGCAATTATAAAAAATGCTATACCATGCAGGGATAGGGATAGCCCGAATAACGTGTATGCGAAAATTCATGATGAATTACAAACAAACGAACTTAGATTTGTATTTATATTATTAGATAGTAAGAAGCTAAGGAAAACAAAAACACAAATATAAACATTTATTTGAATGTTTGTCGTCTCTTTATTTTATGGTGTATTAACAGACTTTAATAAAATATCAAGCATATGTTATTTAGAGACCTAAAAATTACAGGAATGTTTTTAGTTCGAAAACTTATACTTAGTCTGGCCATAAATACTGTTGTGTGTGAAAGAGTGCGTGCTTCTATTGATAACTGGCCTCAACGCTTAAAGGACTGTATTGCAGCCATTGGAGATCACTTCGATTAAGCTTTTTATAGTTTAAATTGTATTGTAATTTACACACTGTAAAACTTAAATTGTTATTTGCAATAGAAAAAATAAAATTTTCTTTGTAACAATATTTATGGCAAGACTAGGTATATTTTCCTCCCTGTTAGAATTGTATGCTAGTGAAAACATAACGTCTGTATATGACCAAAAATACTTTCGATTTCTCAAAAATTCGCGAAACAAGAACCTCATTTTAAAACAAACTTTATCTACCTCAAAATAAGCCACGAATTCCCTTATCCTCGAATTAATTACAATAATCATTAGCTAACCTTAAAATTTACATAACTACCCATAATATTGTCCTTTACAAATCCATTCATAAACGCACACATACAAATATAACGCGCGACCACACATCACACACACTTAGAACACGTGACTGTGATTGGTCGAAACTTTCACTTTCGAATACAGCCTACATGGCCTGAATAAGGTAAGCCGTTCTCCTATTGGCCGTTTCAACTTTGACCTTTTGCGCGATTGGTAATATGTTCATATGAAACACGTTATATACTTCCTATGTGAGGGAAACTGGGACAATAGATGTGCGAGATTACAGTTATTTCCGGAAGTTTAGAATGTTTAGGTATTTTACACTAGTTTCGGGTTCAGTGGGCGTAGATTCGCCCATATACATGTAAAACATGTACATGTGTACAAAAAATTCATTTTATTTATGCAACAACGGAGAAAGCAGACAATTTTCGGCAGCCGGACGGCCTGTCGTAAGAAGCGACGAGACCACCCCTGGTCTTAAGGCCGCCATGACCTTGAGTTATGTTCCGGAATTAGTATCTCATTACTGCTATGGTAATAATATTTTTGTTACAAGTTCATTCATTCTTTAATAAGTTATTTTAATGCAACTACTATATCGAAAACTTCATAACATATAGGCGTATACGCAAAAATGCCATTTTTTGTTGTTTACTAAAATCTATGCATATTACAATTTAGAATGTCTTATCAGTATGCAAGTTTATTCCAAATATCAGCCTTATGCAATAGTTTTGTGTTATTCACAATTTTGTTCCTTGTGTAAAACTGCACTTTTGTCTGTACGCCCATTTGTTATGAAGCCCTCGATATATATTGAAAAAAATATTGAGATAATATATAAATAATTATGGTGAAAAATATTGTTTAGCTACACGTGTTGCTGGGGAGTTTCTTCCGCTTCTTCTCCTTTGAACAGCGATATAACATTGTGAAGCGGACATAGAATAGGGAGTATATATCAATTTTGAAGATTTTCAAAAAATGTTCTCCAGTGGAATTTATTTTGAATACAAACTTTGCAGCACAATCGTGCTGCAAATATCCATAGGCGACAGTAATCGCTTTCCATCTGATGGGTCGTCTGCCTGTCTGCTGAACTCGTACAATAAAAATGTAATGATTGATACAGGCTAATCTGAGCACCTCAGTGCTACATGGTCTCATAAACTAATGCGTTGTCATCTAAGTCTCCTCCTATTATTTTATTTTAGTCCATCCAATCATTGTTAGAATAGCCAACAATGATTGGATGGACTAAAATAAAATAGCTGATTCAATACAAAATAAGCATAAATCACCTTTTTTTTATACAGGGGAAATCCGTTTGAGTATCGTAGGCCGCGCGAGGGGAAAGGTCGCGGCCCGTATGTGGGATTCGCCAGGTCGGGGTGGCACTAGCGCCCCACGATGGCATGTGGAGAGCTATTGCCACACCACGGTTAGGGATACCCACTAAAACCCCTGTCCGATCCCGAGCGTCCTTTGTCCGGGCTGTGGGCTCGCTCGCGCATTCACCACCAGCCCGGACGGACGACGGCCGGCCCCTTTGCGGGCTGGACTCACCATTTTGTGGCCGGAGATCTGGGTCTCTTCGGCTCCTCTTCCTCACCGAACGAGGTGAGAGGGGGCGCGCGGATCGGCGCACGTCCCTCCTCTCCAGCCTTAATGTGCGGGCGGATCCGGTTTCCCCGCCGGTCACCCGCACGGCCGTAGCCTACGGCGGCTGGAGATCGTCGTGCACGATCCTCCGACGCCGCCGCCGGCTCTGGCGGGAGGGGAGCGTGGTGGTCTGCTCCCTCTCCCGCTCCGCCGCCTCCTTTGCGGACATGACGGTCTCGCAGAAGGAGGCGGCTGCGTCTCACGCGTCGGCGCTCCCAACCATGGCCCTCACCACGGCCGGAAGGGACAAATCCGCCCCGATGGCCGCGACGAGATCTCGGCGCTGCTCGTCCCGGGCTGGACACACCTGGAGGGTGTGCAGCGCCGTGTCCTCGTCGCCGCCGACGCAGTGGTGGCACCCTGACGATTGTTCGCGCCTTATTTGACACAGGTACCTCCCGAAGCATCCGTGCCCGAGAGGACCTGCGTCAGGCGGAACGTTAGGGTGCCGTGACGCCTCTACAGCCATTCTGACATAATCGGCCTCACCGCTTGGATGACGGCGAGGCCGGCGCTGGGGTTTTGTAGGCGGTCCGCCCACTCTGCCACCTGGACCTGGCGCAACTCGTCCCTGCGCCCCTCGATCTCACGGGGCGCAGGTCAAGCATAAATCACCTAGCCTACAGTAAATCATTTTACCTGCCTTATATTGTTGAAATCAAAGCAGTCAAAAATCTTCTGAATATTTTTCGAATAGTACTTATATGTATTATCTGGAGTTGCAACTGTAGAATGCGTTATATTTCCAAAAAGCATTTTTTTGTAATATCATGTTAAATGTATGTGTTACTTTGGTCTACATGTAGCCTTATAAAAATGTCGGAAAGGTTAAAAAACTCATAGAAAACAATATAAGGAAGAACATGAACTCTTTATCATAACATTTATATAACAGAAGAGCATTATTTATATGTTTATAAAGTTATTTACTAGTTATTACTTTTTATGCAACAAGTATAATAATAGCTTTTATTTCAGGTGACAGATGAATAGTGACTAGTGGTCGCCCAGTGGTCATAACTCTACCATAATTAATTTAAATTATAAGTTTGAACATTATTAAGGTTCTGTTGTCAAAGACTATACTTCTATAATCACAGATTTCCCGTTACACTGTTAATTGGACTTTACCAATAAACAAAAGATATGCGTGTGTGTGTCAAATATATGATAGTGTGTGTAATGGTTTTTTATTGATTTAATGTATTTACTATATAGTAAGAGCCCAGGACTGCTACACTTTAGTCATTTTATGAAACCTGAAAGTTTTTCTGTACATGTCCCAAATACAGGTAAGTACGACCAGCGGCTGTAAGAGTTTGGGTTTTGGTTACCTGGGCAGGTAACAGGTAGTAAAGGTGTATAAAATAGTACCTTAAATTCGCTAAAGTATAAAGCTCATTTTTTAGCTCATTTTAGCAGTTTTATATTTTCTTCGGGATAGCTTTAGAAATCTCGTCATACATTCCCGGACACTTATGACAGTTGCTACCCCCTGCCAGACACCCCTAATATAGACGTCAATAGCAGAATTCCCCCAGGGCCAAAGCTAATGCGTTGCCAGCCTTTGGGATAGGACAGGATGGGATAAAAAGGACAGACTGGAGGATAGGATAGAGTAGATGGAATAGAAGTTATATACGGAACCCCGCACTGCTTCTACGGTTACCGCTTACCATTTTTATTTATCTACACACGTGACCTCAAAACTAAGAAAAAACGAGCAAAGAATGAATCGTTGTCTTAATAGATAATACTGCATTATATTCATAATAAATATGTACTCATGCTTACTAGATTGTTGACTGGAAGGAACGGGCAAAGAACTTAAGCTAATAATCTTCTTTCACGTTGTTTTAAATACTGTAATATAAGAGTTTTTTTGATTGTACGAGTTTAGCAGACTGGCAGACCAAAGGTCCTACGAATGCGTTGCCACTCTCTAAAGGCAGACTGGAACCTGATCATTAATGCCGGAACACAACTCACGGAGTATTCTATGATAGATGGTAGCCATATTTTTTATTTATTTCAGGAGTTCAACAGACAGGCAGATGGCCCACTTGGTGCAATGCGGTTACCATCGCCTATGGACATTTGCATCACCAAAGGTGCTACAAATGCGCTGCTGCCTCTTAAGGGAGACTGGAACTTGGTTACTTATGGCGAAACACAACTCAAGGATGTTATGGTGACATGCTTTAGACCAGGGGTGGTAGCCATCCAGTCGGGCAATACCTTACCACCTGTTTGTGGGTTGTTTTGTCCCCTTTTACGACAGGCCCCTGGCCACAGGAAATCGAAATCTTTGTCTGTTCTTGCATAGTAGAAGTATTTCTTAGTGTCGTATCCCTCTTATCCTATCCTGGAGGCTGGTGACACGTTAAACGGTAACCACTTACCACGACTGGCTTATTCTTGTTTCTTACTACTATAGTTTGTCCCGCAGCTACGCTGCGTGTTAAACCCCAGGCACTGGCTTTATTTCACTAACTTACGAATTAGTTTCAATTCCGAATCCGTCTATTATAAAGAAAAGACTTCATTTATCGGGTTACAATGTATCCTCAGTGTTAACTCGGTGATAAGTGATGTTCTAACAGACCGATAGACAGACTAAAGTTCTAAGAATTGCATTTTCGGAATCACTTTGTTCGAATTATCTGTGATGATAATAAAAATATAATATAATATTTTTCAAATTTTCATCGTTTACAGATTTATTACAATATTAGGGCCCCAGCAGACGTTGCTCTGGTCTGAAAAATAAAAAATCCCAATTCCAGCGCCAGCTACTGGGTTCAATCGTGATTCTAAATCATTCTCGAATTCACTTGAAAACATACAAAAAAATTACATCACAATGCGGTTTAAAAAAGTAGTATTTTTTAAATTTAAATTAAAATGAAACATATTCTATGTCCTAAGTTGGAATCAATTCAGTAAAATGAAAAAAAAACCATCAAAATCGGTTGAGTAGTTTCGAACTTAATCGCGGTCAAACACTGCGACAGAGTATTATATGTACAAATAGATTGATTCATTTCTCTGCTTTACAATTAATAGAAATTTGTCATGAGGTATAGAGCCTATGTCAAATTTTAATATGAAGCAAATCAACGGCTAGTAATTATAGGAACCTGGCAGTGGACCGCTTTCCTCATTGCCAGCTTTGTATAAAAAAATCATTGATACATATGTGACATATATGTATTATTAAAGAACACGGCAATGCGTTATGGTCTCTGGCAACCCATTACAGCAACACAGTGTTCTTATATTGGTAGCGCAATATATGCATATATGCAGATTATGCGAATTTTTATATGCTAATATACAAACATTATATCAAGTATTAAAAAAGTTAGGCCCTGATAAGGGGAGTGCACTTGACTAATGATTCGACGCAGTCGATATAATTTTCAGATTTGTCGATAAGTTTGTATTTTTTTATTTGTTCAATTAGCGTATGGTATTATAATTGTAATACATCGAACAATTATAAAATTACATACCATTGAATACAATGTAGAATACTAAGCCCACATTGTCCAATTTTTATTGTTATATATTTATTTGACAATTCTAATTTTTGGACTAAGGGACCATTCCCAAATTACGTCAGACAAATTTCCTGATTTTTTTTTTCTAATGTAACATCATATATATTGTAATTTTACATCAAGAAATCATTAAATTAAAACAGCTGTTCCGTAATTAGTTTCATTTCCATTTAAATGATTATTGAATAATTTTAAAACATGTTCATACAGGTAGAGTTGGAAATGTTTTGAAGTGTTTCGTAAATAGTTCAAATGTCACAGCTATGAAGGTTGCCCCCATTGCGAGTTTCTAATGAATGGATGATATTCACTTTATATCCTACTTTAAATATTATTAGGTTCTCATTATATTTCATTATGGTATGTAGGATTTATTACACGTTTGATATGTAGAGCTAACCAATTATTGTGATGGATATACTTTTATCTCGTAACTTGCAAGTTCTTCTGGAATACAGCCATAAATCTTTAATCTTCTTTAATAATCTAGTCTTTATGTTTATATAGAATTCTTCCTTTAGTGTGTATGTCACTGAGCTCCTCCTAAATAGTTGGGCTACTTGTGATAATTTTTTGTGTGTGTGTTCAAGTGAATTCGAGAATGGTTTATATTGAGAATTAGATCCGGTGGGTGGCGCTGAAATCGGGTTTTAGATTCTATTTTTTCAGCGTACGATAAAGACTGCCAAGCCCGCTACTGTTACAAAAAAATTGCATGTTTTTATCGATAATTGTATTATTATGTACCTGATGCACTAGTACACAAAACTAGGGCTGGGCTAGTTATCGCTGCAAAAGATTGCGAACATATCAGAGATAGCAGGAGCCGAATTAGACTAGCTAGATAGTAGATATCACGTAATAAAACAACTAGTTTTTCACTATTTGCCTAAATCGTAAAATGATAAAGTATGGTAATGTTTCCACTGAGATAATTTTTTTTTTGGTACTAAGCAATTTTTTCTCTATCTTAGTATCTATTCTTTCACTTACCATTAGTAGAAAATTGATATTAGTATGTATGGAGTTTATGTCAAAGTTTTTATTTTTTATTTATGTTTATTATCTATATATATAAAACAAAGTCGTGTAAGTTACACCATTTATATATAACTCAAGAACGGCTGGACCAATTTTTTATGATTTTTGTGTTTTTGGAATTTTCTTCCCCCGGAATAGGATAATAAGTGTTAATTAAAATATATGATATTCATCAATAAAAAAATATCATTAAAAACATCAGTCTAGCCATTCATTTGTTTTGACCTTTCCGGCCGATTTCGACTATGGTGACTGCATTTGAACTCATTTTAATTTGTATGATTTAGGTGAATTATTTTTGTGTAAGTTGAAGTGAGCACGGGATTAGATTCAAATTTTGAACCAGGTAGATGGCGTTGCAACCGGGTTCCATGATTTAGGTGAAATTATTTTTGTGTGTTTCAGTGGATCCCAGGATGGTTTAGATCCACGATTTGACCCGGTAGGGGGCGCCGCTGAATACCTCTTTAATGATGAGACCAATTTTGATGTTTTTTCGTTTTTTCAAGTAGATTCGAGAATGATTTAGATTACCAATTGGTCCCGGTTGATAGCGCTGTAATCCGTTTCTAGATTTTTGAAGTGGTAACTTTTTATGGGAGGGTAAACCGCTTCGTTATGTAACGTGTTACAGCGCTAGTCTGCCTGGCTTCCCTTTCACTCACGCATACGGCAGCAGAAGGCAGGTTCCTCCTCTCTCACTCTAACCCACAGCGCTAGCCGTATTTCGGTAATTAGATTAAATAATGATATTAATAATGTAAATACACAAAATTCTAATGTACATATTGATGAATCGTAACTAATACTAAAACATATTTTATAATCAATAAAAGATTTTATTAATAAATAACATTATCATGTATTTATATACAATTTAGGTAATTACCTAAGATTTTCTCCATTTAAACAATTTCAATATTAAATAGTTCAACTTAGATTAGTTTAAGTTATCACTTCTATCTGGCATCCCGAGACGCAAACTTTTTTTTTTCTTAAGAGCAAGACAACGTCTGCTGGTTACAGCTAGTTGTAAATAAAAAAGTAAACAATACAGTGTCATTTCCTTCGCACTACCCGCTCCTAATGTTTTAAAATAAAAGTCGCATGTTTATATGTAATCGATACATAGATTGTGTTTGTTTATCATCTGCCATCCGTGGCTACTAATTTTATAGTGTTATTTTAACAACTTCTCACAAATACTACAGACTACATTACATTATTTCTAGACAAACTTTTAAACTATTCTGTTAAAGTTTTATTTAGCCTATTAACTTATTCAGTTTTAATTTTGTTTATGGTTATTATTTACTCTATGGAAGCCTAATCTTTACCACCGCTTCACAACATGTTATGGCTTGAAGAGAAGAATCGGCGCAAGAAACTATTAAGCAAACATGCCCAGCTTAAAATGTTTATGTAATATTAAAATGAAAAAATAACGCAATAACGTCGGATTCACCAGAATCAAATAAATTAACACACTTAAACCGTAAAACGGTCCCGAAAACTTAAGGAAGTATTCTGTTGAAATTTGATCAATTTCACAAAGCGATTCTTCAAAGTCGACTGCTTAAGGCCCTCTGTACTGATATACAAAAACTAAAATCTTGATGACGTCTTTAGAGGCTCTTTATTAAAATTTAAGGGTCAATACAGCGTATTATCGAATATTGATGTACGCTTAATCGACCATGGTTAATTCGTCCAAAAATATCTTACAACCTCATACGCTAACCGGAGTTTCAAGGTAACAGGCCGCTTCGTTTACGTGATAAAGTCGCCTGTTAAAAAATATTAAAATTAATAATTACCATTTTTGTTTGTATAGGTTTGCGTTTAATCGACATTGCGGCTGATATCAGGTAGATGGAAATAGAAGAAACGTACTAAAAAAAAATCTGCTTTTATCACTGAAATTTTCACTGGAATTTGTCGACCAGTTTTGGAGTCTATTCGAAACAAGAAACAGACAGCTAGACAAACATTTAAAAATGTTATTTGTTATAGGGAAAATGGGATAGGAATGATAGGTTAGGGAAAATGGGATAGGTATAGGGGGATGGTGGCAACGTGGTATCAAACCGATCGAGCCAACCTTAAGAGCTTTAAAGAAGATGTTAATCCCAGCATGTAGTTGTAACATTATGCATATCAGGTCGACAAAACTCTCTAAGTGGTGTATGCTTTTTCCGGTCAGGATTCGACCTACATCATTTGACCTTAGGCGAGTGGCTTAACCACAAAGCTATCACGGCTCCAATATATAATTAACAATTTAATTGAAACGCGCATTATGTTTGTTAGAATGACTAAGCGTGCGATTTGCTGACCCCTAACATTTATGTAATTCCCGAAACATGTCGCGGCGAATTCTTTGACACGATACACACAGACAGAAACAAATACACAGTTTTTTTATAGTCAGCATTCTGATTATACCAACTAACTCGGTCATTGGTGTATTATGAAGGGTTGACGTGAACGACCTTTAAACATGGCTGACACACCTTAGCGCTTTCGTCGCTAAGTCTAGCGCTATTTTAAATCTATTTCGAAAATGGGATCAATGACGTAAAGTATAAAGTATGTATATATATATTTATTTATCGCAGGAGTTCAGCAGACAGACAGATGGCTCACCAAAGGTGCTACAAATGCGCTGCTGTTCTCTTAAGGGAGACTGGAAACTGGCCACTAATGGAAACAATTCGAGGTTGTTATGGCGACATACTTTAGACCAGGGGTGGTAGCCATCCAGTCGGGCAAATGCCCTGCTATGCTACCACCTGGCTGTGGGTCGTTTGTTGTTCCTGGACAGATAGAATTGTATGTCTTTTACGACCACGGGCCTTAGAAATAGCCCGAACTTTTGGAGGGCTTGCGTGGGACATAGAAAGGCCAACACGTAGAGGCCCCTTGACAAATTTGATGTAAATGTGGCGCGACACAGCGGTGATTATCCCTGTCTACATAATAGTCCTACAGTGTAGGACTATTATGGGAAATGAATACAAAAAGTACCGAGCTATTAGGGTGAACTGCTAGTGTAGTAATACTAGGGGTCTGGGAGTATGGGGACTATGGCGTCTGTCCGTCGCAATGTTCGGGGAACATGGCAAAATGGCAGACGGTGACTCACCATAACCTGCATGGGCCAAGATTATAGTATTATAATTAGTAAGGGAAAGAAAGAAAAACTATTTATTTAGGACAATATACAAATATATAATATACAACTAATGTTGTGTCTAATCAGGACACAAGTATTTTGTAGTATTATATAATGTCTAATCGACATATTATAATACTACAAAATGTGTCGTGTTTAAGTTCTTTCTGGCGAATTTGGTGGTCAGATAAGATTTTTTTTAATTAGTTCGGAACCCAAAGACACACTGTAGATGCCTTACCCGCGGTATGTTGTTCCAGCACTTCCATGCAGCGTAACGAAAACTCCCCATGAAGGCGCCGAACAACAGAACAGTATAATATATTTTATATTATAACTAAATTTGATATTTATTTCGAATTAAAGTTTACTATAGCGATTCAAATACGTTTTATAGTCCGGTCAATCTAGACATTCGAAGGTGCATAAATCACAAGCTGAAAATCAGTAAAATTGTTCAAAATATAATTATAAATAAAAAAATAAGTTACCCCTAATTCCCGTGTATGGATTTTTTTTACTCGAGCTCAAAGCTCAAAAAAATGAATTATTGGCGATTTTCATCAAAACGGTAAGTTTTATCATAATTGCACCACAGACAATAATTGTAGATTATAAAATTATCTATAAAAAATGTATCAATACTTTAAAATTCTAGAGATGTATATACGCGGCGTACTCATGCAATTTATGACGATAAGACCTTCTACATTTTTTTGACCTTTGACCTGAGTAAAAAAATCCATACAGGGAATGATGGGGAACTTAAATTTTTTATTCAAAATTATGTTTTGAACAATTTTACTGATTTTCAGCTTGTTGTGGTTTTATGTACCTTCACTCTCAGTTTTTGATCTAGATTGACCAGATTACTATAGATATGTCAGCCATAGTGTCCTATTTGACATAGACTTTAGTAAACACCTTTTTAAATTTTTAACAAACAAGTACTATGCAGCAGCAGTTATTGTCATCGTTTTGTAGTTTTGATATAATATATATCAAAATTTCAATACTCAAATTCTTACTCTCCTTTATAATATGTTATATACTCCTAGTAGTGTCCACTACCTTAAGGAACGTTTTAAATTCCTCTGCATATCCACTGCCCTCAATTTGCGCACTGATTCGTATCGAAAACATGTGACAGTTGCACATACTTCATTGTTTTATGATAACTAGCGGTCGCCCGTGGTCGAAATTCGACTATAATAATTAATTTAAATTATAAGTTTGAGATTGTTAAGGTTCTGTTATCAAAGACACAGATCTCGTCAAGGCTACACTGTTAACTTGACTTTAACAATAAACAAAAGAGTATATTTGCGTGTGTGTGTCAAATACATCGTAGTGTGTTCATTGTTTTTTTTAATTGATTTATTGTATTTTTATGTATATATGTATGTTTAAATATTAGCATTCTCCATAGAAGTGTGCGAAAGTTCATACTCCTCCGCGCAATTTTCGTGAAATCGGGTATAAAGTTTTTGTTGTGTTTTTGTTTCACGTATTAATATAATGTTTTGTTAAAACGAGAAAATCATTATATGATGTTTCGCTAAAATAAGGTTTCACTGTGTTAACATTACGAGCGTACTCGCAGGCGAGTCTTTCACTTTCACAAAAATTTAACTTGCTGTGAATTATACCAAGAATGGACCACACTAGTGCCGAAGGGTCTTGTTACTTGAATTCTAAGATTTCGTGTAATACATAATTATGATTAATATTCATTACACAACAGTATGGAATCTACTGTGTAAACAATTTGTTGTGCGACGGTATGCCTGCCGAAATCATTATTTTTATTTTATTGATAGAATACTGTAGCCAGGTTTTGAGTCCACCTGATGGTAAGCGTGCAACACTAAAGGTGCTAAGAATAGAGGAACCTCGCGACTAATGCCAGAATACAACTCGAGGTTATTATGTAGGCTACTCCAGATCAGGGGTGGTAACCATCCAGATGGGTAAAGACTTTTTGGCTGTGGGTTGTTTTGTCGACTCTTAAAACAGCTACCGCATGTATTAAGTTGGGAAAAGGAATGTTAATAATAATTTTTATACCTGGAACGCCGGACTTATTTTCGTAAAATTAGGTAAAAGCTGATTTACACTGTTCCAACTACTGCCTCCAAATTCGAAGTAAGCCAGTGCCAGAGCTGACTTTATACTGGCATCGTGTAAAAGGGTTTAAATTTATGCAGCGCTACCTAGTTAGCACTGACTTCGAAATTCTCACTTGAATAATTTCAAGTCAGTCCGCTCCCCAAGTCAGTAGCTGGAACTCAAGATCAAGATCATGAATTCAGCTTGGCTGTACCACTTTAAATAGTATTAGCACACAAGTACATAATATAAAACTAATAATATTTATAAGTTAAATAAATTTATTGCGCAGTTTTATTATTTTTTAGACGTCTGTATCCTGTTTAGCTTAATGTTTGGCTGAGTCAAATGCGTCTAGCTGATAAGGGCGTACAACTATGCACTAAAGTGTCTATGAATTATGAATATTTTTTAATACCTCATGTCCTTTTTTTGTTAACTCAGGAGGAATGTCTTTCCTTATGACACAACGTCTTGGTACAGGGCAAGACCAAAAGCGCCGCTTAGTGCCGCGCGCTTCGTGTGCGTGTGTGTCTCTTGCACCAAACCTCAAACGGGATCACCTCCATTAAAGGAGGCCGAACAAACTACCCACTAAGCCTACCTGGGTCCCTATGAGAGCACATATCTATAATGCCAGGGATGTATAACATAGTTAAACACTTCTGACATCCTAGTGCGTCGATTTGGTACTAAAACCCGGGAAGCAAGGCCGAACTTCCTATTTAAATTTTAAACCGTGGTGTATGCAACCGTACCATAATTATTGAAATATAACACTAAAATGAACATTATTTAAAAGGCTACAAAATGCATTTATAAAACGTTGCACATGCATTCCCGATAACACCTAGTATTAATATTAAACTTCATATATGCCTAAAAACAAAAGGGAAATAATTCTAATAAATTAATTAACATTGTAAATAATCGATTAATTGGTCCTAGGTAGGTGTGAGTTTAAAATTGTTTAGTTAGTACGTTAGTAGTAGTTAGTACACATAACTAAAAAACTAAACTAAAACCTAATTAAATTAGGATCCCATAAAGTAAATAACAACCATGAACAAAATATATAAATAATTAAAATGAATAAGTGCCTGTATGGCACTCTGTTGTTCGTGCCTACCCCGCAAGGGACCTGGCGTGAAGTTATGTATGTATGTATGTAAAATGAATAAGTTTAATAATAACTTTAACAGCTAAGACTTGAGCTTCAGGGGTGGAAGTGATAAATGGCATCACATCAGAAGTAGCTTTGGTGAACCTGCAGCCAACTTCTCTACACCTCTTAACCACTCACGTAGGCCATGTCTTCTATAGATTTTTTGGGGCCCATGTAGGGAGTGGCGAGTCACCGTCTGCCCATTATTCCATGTCCCCATATTCCCAGAGCCCTAGTACCACTAGCAGTGCACCTCAAAAGCTCGGTGCTTTCTGTTCTCATTTCCCACAATAGTCCTACACTAGCCGGGTCTTTTCTTTGGGTGCATTATTATAATATGGTGTAGACAGAGATAATCGCCGGTCAGTGTCACGCCACATTTAGATTAAATTTGTCAAGGGGCCTCTACGTGTTGGCCTCTCCCTCCCTCCAAAAGTCCGGGGCATTTTGATGGCCCGTGGTCTTTAAAGACATATCGTTGTCTTCTGTGATCACGGCTACTGAAAAGTGTCCGAAACGTCGGTATAAAAGTCAAATAAAATAGCGCGCGTAAAACCGGTTTAAACGTAGTTTTACTATTTTTATATGTTATTTGTTTTATATATTTTACAGAAATTAAATTTGGATTGAAATACATTTATATAAATAATAATCAACTCGTATATAAACGAATATTGTATATTAATAATATCATGCTTGAATATATCGTAGAAAACAGTTTTGCCTTCAGTAAATCCTTTCAACTCATTATATCTTTGTAAATGTAGTAAAGTGCGAGCGAGACAGTAAATTCCATTTCGGAGCCCCTTTAACACAGCTGTTACTACTAAAATCTAGTATTTTATAGACATAACGTAATAATATTTTTTTATCATTTTGCCAGGCATTGAACCTAGATAACACTGAAGTACCACTAGTAAGCTTACCGAGTATTTAGAAATACACTTGGAAAAAATCTATGTTTACCTAGTACATACCATTTGCATCATTACAGTCTAGCTAGTAATAATGCAAACATATGCATTCCGTGAGCACCAGAGGGCCTAAAGCGGCTGCTTTCGATTCTATCGATTTCAAAAATTCTTTCGCCATTGGAATACTACATTATCTCTAGGTAATATAAGCTATATTTATTACTAGAAAAAATTTGGGATCCCTAATACTAATACTTCAATAATGTAAGCCACGGTGTAAAAAGTAGACATAAAATGTCATTCATCGCATGCGCTGCCAAAACTATGGATGATAGAACAAAAAAATGTTCTCCAACATTAAAGAAAATATCCATATCTGCAAAAAACTAATCGTATACTAATATATAAAGCTGAAGAGTTTGTTTGTTTGATTGAACGCGCTGATCTCAGGAACTACTGGTCTGATTTGAAAAATTCTTTCACTGTTAGATAGCCCATTTATCGAGGAAGGCTATATATCACGCTAAGACCAATAGGAGCGGAGCATCAATGAAGAATGTTTCAAAATCGAGGTTTTGAAAACAAATTCCACGCGGACGACGTCGAGGGAACAGCTAGTACTATATTTCCGACTGTTGTAGTTATTTCACAATTATACTTTCTTTCATACTATAACTAGTTTTTTACATTTTGAAAGTTGATATAAATTCCAACCAAAATCAGACCATGTTATCCATACTTTTGTACTATTATTATATTACAAAACATATTGAGAATTTAAAAATGTCCATCTAAATACTTGGCGCTGAAATCGGGTTGTAGAATTTTCATGATATTATGTGTGTTTGAATTGGTCCCGGGATGGATTAGATTTGTGAATCTAAGCCCGGTAGGTGGCGCTGAAATCGGGTCCTAAATTTTATCAGGGAAGGACAACGTCAGCCAGGAACCGCTAGTACACAAAATATTCGTGCGAATACAACTCGCGCCACACTACGAATGTTGTGTTGAAGAACATATTTTTTCCGTTACGATTTTTAAATCGCAACTATTACATCACCAAGTAGATGTGTATGTTCCCTGTTTAGACATTTATTCTTGTAAATTATTTCTATTTTTTTATATAAAATTTTACAATTGAATTATAGCATGGCAAACAAAACGATAATGCTAGTACTTTATCCTTAACCTAAAGCTTATAATTCAAATTGCTAATAGTCCTGGTTAGTGCTTATGTTAGCAGATTAGTGACGTAGTGATACTCCATCCTCTGTTCGTGCAAGAACCGATGAAGAATATAATTTCCTGCTACCGGAAGGCCTGTCAGGTGGTAGTGCATTTGCCTCTTTAGATGGCTGTCACCCCTGGTCTAGGGCATGCCACCATAACAACCTTGAGTTGCGTTCCGATATAAGCGGCTAGGTTCTAGTGTCCCTTTAGAGAGTGGCTGCACTTTGTAACAACTTTGATGTTACAAATATCCATAGGCGATAGTAACTGCTTTCCAGCAGGTGAGCCATGGTGCCCTCATTCTAAAGAAACACTATAATGATGGGTTATATCGGTGTAATTAATACCTATAGTAGGCCCCGTGAGTTCACCAAGACGCAGATAAAAGGTGGTAAGTTTAGCGGAGTCTGACGACATCTCAAAACTTCTTTAGGGAAGTTGTGTGCAGATCCGGCTTCTAGGAGCTTCACATGCCTTTGTTTAAAGTTTCCCCCCAAGTCCGAGGGGATTTGTAAACGTATTCCCTCACTGCTATAAATTAATTGTGACTGTCACTGCCTTGTATTTTCTGGGGATATGGTTTAGGGGAGCACGATCGAGGCCATTCAGGTCCAGAAGAAGGCGGTCGGACGAGACAGGGAGGAGAGCGCGTCAGCGGACCCTATTCGTAGGAAACGAACGGAGGCGTCGCTACGCGCAACTTCTTTCTCCCGTATTCATCACACGGGGTTGATGAAGAGGGTACCCTACCCCACATGGTACCCTAAGTGATAAGTCAAACGTTGGGTTACCATAGATGTGGTGTCTATGAACTAGTTTCTGTGGCACCCCGTTAAATCATAAAGGAGTGGGGTGCAGGTTAGGTTTAGTGGGTAGTTTGACGATCAACATCGCCCTGTCCTCCACTCGGAGGTCACGGTGGGAATACGGTCATTGAAAAGTCCCACAGAGCCCTTGGTTTTAAAGCATCCTCCAGGCCTGAGGATGGTGTCGCAAGAAGAGATTTGCCCTTACATCAACGAAAAAAGGAGACAATGGAGTAAGGAGATAGAATAGAGGAAGCATGAGGTACGCTATTGGAATAATCTCATCGTACAAAACATGATTAACTTGGGAGTAACCGTTTCACTTCGATATTCTGCGAGAGTTTGGTATCAAATTTAAGTTACACGTGAGATTTAAATTGTAATTGTATTATGACCTTAACAGAGACATAAAAATTTACATTATAATTACGTATGTATTTAATGAATATTAAATATCTTTTTGGTGTATAAGGTTGATTTGAAAACTATTATTTGCATAGCGAACAAACACAGATGTTCGGGCGAATTGTATTATATTTCGGGGCCATTTTCAACAATCTATTAAATTAAATAAGGAAGTATAACATTTCAATAACAAATTAATCCATCTCTAATATTTTTTACCTAAAGTTATGATGTACGCGACGCTTAGAAAATCAGCAATTTACTGGGCGTAACGGAACGCGCGGTTTCAATTTATGTCTTTATTCATATTAGCAGTTTGAAAGCGATTATGAATAACACTTTTATAAAAAAAATACATACATACATAACTTCACGCCAGGTCCCTTGCGGGGTAGGCACGAACAACAGAGCGCCATTTAGGCTTATTCTTACACACCTCACTTGCTTCTTTGACATTCATAGTTCATGTCATGCACGCTCGTCTGTTCTTAAGGCTCCCGACATCACCTTCTGCTAGTTCACGATCAATTTGATCATGGAAGGTGTGTCGTGGCCTTCCGCGACTTCTGCATCCATCTACTTTTGCATTGTATATGTGTTTAGTCATTCTTTCATCATACATTCTTTCCACATGCCCGAACCACCGGAGCATTCCTTTCCTTACCTTCACCCCGACACTCTCTTTCAGACCAACTCTCTTTCTTACTTCGGTATTACGAACGCGGTCCGCGAGCGTCAGTTCGCAGATTTTGCGCAGTGCTCGCATCTCGACCGCGTTTACTCTACTTTCGTGCTCTCTATTCCATACCCAACTCTCGCTTCCATACGTGAGCGTAGGTACCAGAACCGCGTTGTGTATGGCAAGCTGGGCCTTCTGGCTGAGGTTCTTAGCGCCTAGAAGTTTACCTAACGCTCCATTCACACTATTCCCCAAATTCACTCTTCTTTCTATATCAGCGGTGTACCTTCCATCCCTGCTAAAAGCACATCCGAGATATACAAACTCCTTCACTTGTTCCAGCATAACATCATCGACCATTGTCCTTGCATTCGAAAAAAATAACGTCTATAAAGCTCGTATAAGTATCAATACCCACTCATAACTAATTAGATATTATTATATATTTCAAAATATATAATAAATGTAATAGCATGATTATACTGTGTTAATCAGACGTAGCTATTTTTTTTTTGTTGAGCACGTGTTTTGCTGGTGAACGAGATTACCCGAGCCTATATACTAGTCACTTATACTACTAAATTTATACAACCCGAAAAATTTACTTACGTTCTACCAAATATTGTTTCCATACTAAATTATACTACTTTATCTAACTTATATTTAAATACTACTTTCCTATATATAAATCAATTTCGTTAGTCTCGCTAAAAGTCGAGATCGGCTGGGCTGATTTGGCTAATTTTGGTTTTGAATTATTTGTGGATGTCTAGGGAAGGTTTAAAATGTGAGTCAATATGAAAAAAATGCTTGGAATATATTAAAAACAACAATTTCGCTTTCCTTTAGAAATGATTCTGAGGCGGTACGAAGTTCGCCGGGTCAGTTAGTCTTTTATAAATAATTACAAATATTGACAAATTTATTGACAAGGCTGTCCTTCTCACATCGGTGAATGAGGCTCAAGAGACCCCGTCTGTCAGAGCACGCGGCATTGGTGTTGCTTCTACTTTCCTCTAGCCCTGGCATACTACGATGAAAGCAACACTGAGATGTTTTAGTGGGTATCACCGACTCGGGTAGTCAATTGATCATAGGACCTAGGTCTTACATCCCCAACATGGCAAATCCCATACGCGGTGGTAAATCATAAATCAGATTCCCCTTGCAAAAAATATGTTACCCATAACATAATCGTAGCCTTTTTTAAATTTATTGCAGGAGTCCAGCAGATAGGCAGACGGCCCACTTGACGGAAAACGGTTACTATCGGCTATGGATATTTGCAATACCAAGGGTGCTACAAATGCGCTGCTGCTCTCTTAAGGGAAACTGAACCTGGTCACTAATGCCGGAACACAACACAAGGTTGTTATGGCGACATACTTTAGACCAGGGGGTGGTAGCCATCCGGTCGGGCAAATGCCCTACCACTTGGCAAAGTTTAGTAATGATTTTGCTTAGTTTAGTAATAAGTTTAGTAAACAATGTAGACGCCTATTCCAATTAACAGTAACTAAATTCATCCAAAACTTCCTTATACAACTAAAGTAGTAGGAAAAACCGTTCGGCACAGATATCTAGGCAAACCGATGACTGACCTCTTTAAGGTTAAGGCTAAACGATGTTTACAACGAGAATTATCTATTAATAATCATGAATTATATTACAAAGCTTTTGAATAAGTCGCACGCATTCAATTGCAGGCCGGCAAAATTAGAATATGCTGCCTCTTACAGCCTTTAGACAGGCTAAATTCTTGCCGACATTCAGAAAGCTGCCTAAGGGCGCGTTACCACTTGTCGTGACGACAGATAATCGGTAGTTAATGTGGCTATAAAAAGTATCACAAAAAAAAAAGAAACCAAAAAAAGAAATATATTAAGAAAGACGCCACATACAGACGACAAAATAAGAAAAAATGGAGCCTACGCGCTGACGACTTCGTCGATGACAATATGTATAATTTTTTTTAGTAAAGATCATAGTTTTATTAATTTTAAAAGAAAATGTCATTATGATTATTATTTGTAATATGACGGAATAAAGGTTATTCATTTTATTTATTCACAATAAGAATGGCAAGACTTACTGCCGTCTAAGACATTTTTTGCAGTGATGACATTGTCATGACAGTGGAACGCTGGCACGATAGTCGTAAAGCGATAAAAATCGTTACGACTAAATCGTGACGACAAATCTATCGTAGCCACGATAAAAATATTGTCTCGTCGTTTACACGTATTTTCCCTTCCTCTCGCAACTGTAGTAGCTTGCTAATGATGTGTAAATGACAAAGCGACCGCCGTGAAACGATAAAATGTCGTCGCGATCCAATGGGAACTAGATACGATAGTCGCTAAATAATAACAATTTTTGACGACAAACAATCGTTATAATGGGAACAGATAGAGACGACAGTCGTCCAACGATAAATTAATCGTTACGACATAGTGGGAACGCGCCCTAAGGGACGCGTGCGTTCCAGCCAGGATCGAACCCGCGGCCTTTGAGTTTGGTACGCGTGCGTTTGCGCAGGACGCTACCACGATTTAATCAATTAGATATTGATAGGTAATTATTGAATCTTTAGATTTAAATGAATGAAATATATGTAAGTAACTACATATCCTCTAATATTTATGTATAGCACCTTTGATCAATATAATCAGTTTTATTACTGCCACGGGTTGTCTGGAAGGCGATCTCATCCTTCTTAGCGATAAAACCGCCCAATGTGGATATGTAAAATATTTTAGGCTATAAGTTTTTCTGTGTTTACTGTAATGGTGTAACAATAAAGTGTTATCTATCTATCTAGATTTATGACTTAGTTGGTATACAAGTATTTCACCACATACATGTATATCCCCTGGAAATAGTATGTCTTTGACTGACGCAAAACAACGATTATTTTTTAGACAATTTTCTTTAACTCGTATCATTTTTAACTTACAACTCTCATAAAGTATTCAACAAAAATTCAATTTTTGTGGAACAAATCAAAATCCCATTTATTTATCCTTAATTTTTTTCACCATTTTGCTTTGCTTTGCTTGTTCTTGTTTCTCCTGATTTATGCTGAAACAAGCTATCAACATTATATGTATATAAGTATAAAATATATTCTATTTTCCTCGTGATAAATTAAAATTGCCTACACGTATGCAATTCGTAGCTTTAATTTAGTCATGTGTATAGAAATAGGTTTCTATTCTGCTAATTGTAATTAAAATTAACTCCATTATTATTTTAAGGAAAAAGTGAGGATGCCGTCATTTATAACACTCCAAAAAAACCTTAAGACCTGAGCTTGTAAGTTGGAACTGTAAAAGTGATATATAGAACTTTTAATAAGGAATGTATATTCTTAGAAACTGAAGATGTATATATTTTATTTAATTAAAACTACATTCTATCGGTTTCGAGCACGACATTATTTGAATTTTTTTCGGACGTTTCAGGCTCTTTTCATTAGCCGTGATCACTGAAGACAAAGATGTCAAGTGTCAATGAGTAACGTTAAGTTATTATTTAATCTATACCCAACTTTTTTTTTTAAATTTTAGTTATGGTTATTTTTTACTCTATGGGAGACCCTAGTATAATTTACCACCGCTTCGCAACAGGTTGTGGCTTGAAGAGAGAAGTGGCGCAAAAAACTCTTCAGCCATATGCCTAGCTCTAATAATTTTATACACTTTTCAAAAAAAGGTGCAGGTAAAAGAGAAAATTATCAATCAAGTTCAAATCAAGAAATGATGTGTACTAGACACTAGTCACAAAAATTTAAGAAAACGCTATAAAGCAAGATGTAGACAAAAAAAGAACTAGAAATAAGCTAAACGCATTGTCGAGGTCACTTGTTCTTAAAACTGCGATAACACGTTGCTAAGCCGGTAACATAGAGTAAGAAGGAGACTTTATTATTTTAGTGCTCAAGTACTGCAGACAGGCTGGCGACCTGATTGAAAAGTGGTTACCATTGCTTGTGGAAATTTGTAAGACCAAAAGTTACCAAAGATCTACCTGTCGCCTCTCTTGGAAGACTGGAACCTGGCCACTAATGCAGGAACACAACTCAAGGTTGTAACGGTGGTAGACTCTAGACCAGGGGTGTAGTTTTGTCGCCTCTTAAGACAGGCCGTCCGGCCGCAGGAATTAGGCTCGGTTCACAAATAGGGATCTCGCAAAACGCGCGAAGTGGAGACTAATTAGTGGGAAACAATCGGAATTTAACTCTAGGATGATTATGAACATGATAAAATAGTATTCTTTCTCCATATCTATATGTATAACTTTAAAAAAATCTCCAGTGTAACTCATTTGAACAATTTTCTTCAATTTATTTAAGCGAAATGGGTATACAAAAGGTGTTAAATTTAACGTAGTACAACTCTCCGAATTCTGCTTTTCGGCAGCATATGAATAAGTATTTTGCGTTGAGGATGTAAGTTCAAATCCTGACCGTAGAATATTCTAGCCTAATGTGCCGAACGTTACAATTACCACATGAAGAAATGTGAGCAAATAATTGACCAGATTAACAATAATTTATTGTAGGTATGATTTTATGAAATTTACACCATTTAAACTTGCAGGCTGTTAATTAATATAATATTAATCTGGTCTTTCCAATACATTTCTGTAATATAAAAAAATTAATGACCTAATGCGTTTGTAATTTTCCCATATAGGATAAATTATATTATTGTATGCACCCAGTAGGTTTATAAAATACTAGAAAATGCTCGCGACTTCGTCCACGCTTGAACTTCCCGCGGGATTACTGGGACACAAAGTACTGCATCATTTAAAAAATATTTTAAGCTATCGTTTTAGTAAAACTGTGTCGGAATACGTTAATTTCTTTGCACCCGGATAACTACAAACCACTCCCGGGAAAAAATCTGCGGATATCCGCTATAAAAGTATGACACATTATAAAACATTTGCTAGATCAGTTAAAAAATCGCGTTAGATTTATATTTTTAACAATCAGGCCATTTTAAAAATTCTCAGAAAACGTCCCGCGGGTTTCCTAGGATAAAAAGCAGAATTTAAGTCTAATAATTCGCTGTCGATCAGCGAACACCGCATCGAAATCGGTCCATAAGTTTTTACGTGAACCCCCAATACACAGACAAGAAAAAAAATGCATTCTGTTCTCCATCGTTTATATAGTCTATTCAAGTTGTTTTTTTTTAATAGCTTAAATGTACGGGCACGACTTTTTTGGAATTTTATAATATTATAAATAAAACTAGATAATAATAGATCTAAATTTTTTTTTTTTTTTTTTTTTTTTTTTTTTTTTTTTTTTTTTTTTTTTTTTTTTTTTTTTTTTTTTATAAGACTGATAGATAACTAGATCCAAATGTTGATAGTATATATGCTTATGCTATCTTATAAATCAATAATAAGCTAAATTTTAACTGTCTCAGATTACTGTCAGAAGTTAGTTAAACTAACTTGAGTAGTGTAAATATTATTGAATACTGCTCTATCATGGATTCTAGAGACACTCATATCGTAATTTTACTGTTCATCTTGGTAGATCACTAATAATTGCTTTCTTTCACTTTCTCGCAATTTTTTGGGGTCGCTACAATATGTCTTTTCCTTCCACACTCATCTGGCATATATAACATATCTGTATATTTCTATATATAGTATAGTTATATATTTATTATTAAAATTTAACTAATCGTACAATAATTATGTATACCACCATCGCCACTCCTAATCAGCATAATTCTTGCCACGGGTTGTCTGGAACAGATCGCTTTTTAGCGATAAGACCACCCTTTGTACACAATAAGAATAATTACTAGTTAATAAGTTTTCTGTAATGGTGTACATTAAAGTGTTATCTATCTAACCTCTTTGTCGTCTGACAAACATCGTCTGTCAAACGAAAAATCATCATATCATCCTTCTGACAATTCATCCATTTTTTTGGTCTATCTTTACATTTCTACCCATGTCTTGCAGTTTAACGCTCTTCTTGTCACGTGACTTTCATCTCCCTCGCATTATATACCCATACCACCTCAGTCTCCTTCTCAACTTTTCTATCACGGGTGCAACTTTCTAAGATCCCCTTATGTACTCCGAATAATATCAGTCCATAAAAGTGCCACTGCTGGTAGGACCTTACAGTAGTTTAGAGGCACGCGAATTCCATCTACGCATATCCAAAGCGGTTTGGCGCGTTTTCACAGATTGGTAACCTCGTGTTAGTTTTATGGTTTTTATATCCGTGCAGGAACAGAGAAATAATACAATCTGAGCTGAGTAAGAGGCTACAAAACAACCCACAGCTAGGTGGTAGGGTATTTGCCTGTCCAGATGGCTACCACCCCTGGTCTAGAGTATGCCGCCATAACAACCTTGACTTGTGTTTCGGCATTAGTGGCCAGGTTACAGTATCTCTTAAGAGAGCAGCAGCGAATTTGTAGCATCTTTGGTGTTGCAAATGTCCATAGGCGATGGTAACTACTTTCCATCAAGTGGGCCGTCTGCCTGTCTGCTGAACTCATGCACTAAAAATAGATTTTTCTTTCTTTCACTATCAGCACTTGGTAATTGTTGCAATACACACATCAAGTCAGAAGAATTGTGTGGTGTTTAAAAGCCAAGATATTACTCATGTAACAGGGATAAGACGTGATGTGGTAGTCACTAAATTACCACGATTTTAGAGCTCAGTAATGTTTATATGTTATAATTTATGACCGCTTCCGTGGTTCAGCGGGCTTAGCCTATGCCGGCCTACCTCGCTGCAACGCAGAGACTCCGGGTTCGATTCCTGGTATAGTAAATTTCGGAAATATATTTTCCCCGTCATTTACTTATAATCCCAGACACCCGACTGGGATCGGCCCCAGAGTAGTCCGTTGTATATTACCCATAACACAAGCGTAAGTTGCTTAATTTGGGGATATACGATACGTGTATTTGTCTGCCGATTATTATTATATATCTTTAATTTTCTAAAAGTGTAGTTTTTATTTATTAAGTTTTTTTGTTTGTCTGTTTGTTCGAGATTCACGTAAAAACTATTTGGTCGATTTCGATGCGGCTCTGGCTGATCGATAACAAATTCTTGTCATTAAATCTGCGATACTTTATATCCCGGTAATCCTACGGGATTAATTATAAAGCAGTTTTCATAATTTGCCGAATGATTTTATGAACTGCTCTCCGTACGTGTTAAAACTCTTCAAAAGAACAAGTATGGTTGAGTTTGTCTTTAGTAACATTATTAATTCCAGATTTTACGGGAATTTCAAAGATTATTGTATTCTCATTATAAATAGCTCATTTTCCTGCTAGGGAATAAATACCTTTTCTTTTTTAATATTGGTAACACAACGATGATCTTGGTAAAACGCGAATGTTGTCGCGGGCGAATCCCTGTTAAGCTATAATAGGGGAGCGAATAGTGAAATCAACTGAGGCACATTGATAAGCTTACAGAAGTCTAACGGCGCATTATTATTTGAAGAACAATTAAAATTATTTCTATTAAAATATATCAAAAGTTAGATGATAACATATTATTTCAACGCTTGTTAACTAAATTTAATTAACAATTAAACCCATGAATTAATAATAGTTAAGTTTCATTCTAACTATTATCTACTATAACTAAAATTAAAATTCTGTGCTTAGGTCACCGTCTTTTTGTCTACGTACCCAAAAATAAAGGTATTAAATACATAAAAAAATTAAGTTTTACATTTTCTACATAAAAAAAATGCATCATCGACCTCTGTTCATGTTATTAATGAGTAATTTGTTAAAATTGCATACTTATTATTTAATGTTCCGCAAAAAATTGGAAAGTATTTGAATATATGTTTGAGCATTAGTGCTCTAAATTATTTAGTTAAGTGTATATTCGAATTGAAAATTATTTCTCTGAGCGACCCCAAAAAGCTTCTTAAAATAACTAGAAACTTGTATTAAATAATTCTCGTTCATTGCAAATAGTAGGTATAAAACGTTCATAGTTTTATTAGTATATAATAATGTCTAACTTATGTGTATGAATTTCAAACAACGTTCTTTAGATGTCACTTTTTTAAATTGATGACAATTTTTACTTTTTTTTAACTCAGATTAATTATATTTATATTTTATATAAACGTTTAAAAGTTGCATTGCAGTTTGTTTTAATGTCAAATTGAATTTAAAATAATGAGGTTAGTTATGTTTGTAAGAATGTTTTTGGCTACTCTAATGAGTATTAAATATACATTTATAGCTAAATAGTGTTTGCGCTAGTACAATAGCTACGTTGTAACAAAATGAGGTTATCCATATAACTCTAACACATTTTTTTGTGCAAATAATTTTATCAACATGGCACGACCTTGCTCCCAGTGCTATCGCCAAAATTGCCAGTCCTAACGTCACATATGATAAGTCTGCAAAATTAAAAAAAAACTTACCAAATTTCTAAAATCCTAATTAACATAAGTCACAACACTAGAGAAAAGCACTCGGAATTTTTGTTATTTTTTTCACTTAAAAAAAAAGTTCGCGCTCATATTCGTATGCAACTTGGTGTGATAGTGTGTTGCACGTGTCACGCGCGCCGGCTGCGGCCGACTGAAGCGCGCACGCAGTGTGGCCGCGGCCCCCCAAAAGGAACCCTCTCCCCCGCCGGGGGAAAACACCGCGAAAACCTAGCCTTCGACATCGAGGGATGAATCCGGTGGCATTGCCACGATGTGGTGTTGACAGATAAATTGGCGCGCTTCTTGACACGTAACGATCATATTCTTGTTTTAAATGTTCATTTTTTTTAAATATAGCCTTGTACACGTTTATGTATCCAGCCAGTACTAGTATCTATAAATATTTAAATTTTAGAACAATCTCCAAGCGAAGACTTCTATAAAATTTTAGGTAAGACTGACGGCAAACCAAGGAGTTGTCGTGCACGAAAAGTTTTGTTGTTTGTATCGAAAGAGTTTTAACTTCAAGTTTTATTACTTTACAAAACGATTAATTCTAATTAAGCAAATTTGGGTAAGTTTTATATTACAGAATAATTGTATAAATAATCTAAAACGTATTAATATGTTCTTATATTTTGATTTTTAAGAGTATGTGAAAAAGTATTTACAGAAAATATATAGCTGGTTGGATTCCATAGAAAAACATGTCAAACGATGTTCACAATTTATTTCAAAATTGTTTTTATTATTACAACAGAATTAAATATAAAGGCGTTAAAACATCGCTTGTTTCATAAAATTTTATTTGAAATGCTAATTCAAATATGGAATAGAGAAAAAAATAAATGTTGAAACTTTTTTAGGGCAGGCTTCCGTATCCAAACAGCCTACGTTAATTTTTTCGCGGGGGCCACGGGGCCATATCGGGAGAGACTGAAGGGGTGTTCGCTGTATCTCGTAAGGCTGTATGCTAATCCATCGTCCCTTTTTTCCGGGTGGGGGGTGGGGATGCAATTAAAAAGCCGCGCGTGCGTGCCTTGCGATTAGAAAGACTCGAATGAGTTTGTCAGTTTTTTTTATTTTCTAGTCTGCCGTATGGGGGTGACTTGAATCGATGCGTTCGGTACTACTGTATTTCGCTATTCTTTTTTCATTTTTGCGTCTGTGGAGTGTTTAGCAAACCTATTTCGTATAGAGATGCGGAGTCAGTTCAGAGTAAATTCTAATACCATCTTTATTTTTATAATATCATAGAACTAATTTTAATTAGTGTTAAAACTAATAATTCCCCTATTTGATTCATTATACTTCTATAAACCGTATATAATTCTATGGTTAGATTTATGGTAATTTTTTGTAAAATATTCCCGATTTATATTTCAATTTGAAAGTTTTAATTCTGTATATAACATTTAGGTCTCCGGCTACATGGCATTCTATAATGATGAATTGATTTGTTTGCTTAATAGAAAGCAGAGGTCCCAAGTTTGAATCTTGGCTGGGTGAATATCGGGGTATGTTATGGGTTTCCCTTTAAAAAGTTATCAAATTAAATTCTGATTTTTTGACATGGATTTTGGCTGCTTCAGCCTAAATCCTTTCTCGAGATACAATCTAAGTCTATTGCAAATTTTATCATCATCTGTTCAGATGTTTAGATAACTGTGAGAGACTTTCTTTTGCATTTATAATATTTTATATAATTTCTAAAGGAATTATATCTAGAGTACAATATAACTTACATTAATTAATTAGGAGTAGTTAAAGTTAAGTCTTGTTCTTTGTATTATAGCAATTAGGTATATAAATATAAGTAAGTAGGCCTATACGCTATTTATAAAAACTATTTTGTCCAAAATAAATGAAGTAAATGATAAGAAAATATACTTGTAAGTATGATTAGTTAGAAAAGTGTAACTTTATAAGCTTTTAGATAATTTTCAAAGATTTCAATATCGAATGTTCCGTTTATTCTTAAATAATTTGTTAATTAACTGATATTAGATTCCTTAAAGTTACTTTCTTGAAGTTGTTTACAGAATCCCTATCTATGGCTGTATACAGAAGTTAAAAATGATTAAATACTTCGATTTTGTTACGAACACTTTCCATCGGTTTTTGTTTATTATCCCGGGAAAAGGTATTTCGTGCAAATTAAAATTATTGATATTAAATATATTTGTATGTATTTCTTTGTATTTTATTGTATTGTAATTGTATGAGTATATGTGTATATACGTATTTTTTTTCCTATAAGAATTTTAAAAAGTGTAAAATGTTTAAACGTGACCAATTATTTAAAAAACAACATTCAACAAATATTTGTACAACGTATTGTTTAAATTTAGAACCACTTGGTTTGTAGCAAAAATACCATGGATTTGAAGTTTGAAATTAAGACCATAAACAATAAGAAATACTTATTAATCTGTACTAGTGGTCACCCGCGTTCCAAATTCGACCATAATAGTTAATGTCAAAGACTATATATACTTCTATGATCACAGATTTCGCCAAGGCAACAATAAACAAAAGAGTATATATGCGTGTGTGTGTCACATACATGGTAGTGTGTGTAATAGTTTTTTATTTATTTAATGTATGTTTTATGTATAATTAATAAAAAGTAGCATTCATCGCTTTTCTCTATATAAACTATAAGTGCGAAATTTCATACTCCTCCGTCCGCGCAGTTTTCGTAAATAGGGGTACAAAGTTTTTGTTTGTTTTTTGTTTAATGTCCCTGCTGAGATAATATTAGTGTTAATAACTGTAGCCAACTACGTCTTATTTATAGTGTTAAAAATATCGCTGTTAATGATTAGTTATATTATTGGATATACGTTATCTCACAATGTTTAACGGCACTAACAGTTAACAACAATATCGCATCACAAATAACGCATTAAGTCTATCGCAAAGTGCGTAACACACACACCAACACTAACATCATCCCAGATGGAGTAGAGACATAACTACGGCGTCAGTGGAGAGCCTTACTATATGTAAGAAATTTGCCAAAAAAAATGTAGTAACAAGGTCAATAAATACATTTCATTGAAACTTTAACTATGACGATGACTGCAACAACCGTCTTCAAATTCTGCCATATTAAATTAGGGTAAACACAATTTAGCGTTTCTAAAAATGCAATCCAGTTTCCGAATGAGGTGAGTCTATGGTTATTTTTTTTTCTTTTGACAATGGACAATAGGGCCAGTTGGACTAGACGAGGGGTCGGTTGCAACGATTAGGATGCTGCAAGCTCACCGCTGCTCACGAGACCTTGCAGTTGTGCGCGAGTATAGCGCGAATGTTGATGGTAATACAATAACGCGAATGTGACCACGCGCGATATCTTTTGGATGTTGTTATATTTTGTTTTAAATTAAATGAGACATATGCGCTATCATACATTTTAGGCCCAGATTTTAAAAAGATGATTGTTAATTTAAGATTTCTTTTTATTATTGTTATTTTTATGATACTAGTGGGTATAATTTATTTGGAATTAATCCATTTTGTGGTGTGAACGTTTTAGTATTTTGTTGGAATTTCATAATTTTGAATAATTTCTTTTATTTCTAAGGATTTATCGTCTTCCAGATAGAATTAAGGACTGATGTTTTCCATTCTGTATTAGACAAATATAACGCTTTTTTTACCCTTACATTTCTTTGGACCAAAAGTCTCCGCTCTTTTAACCTTAAGTTTCTCAAAGCTTAAATATGAATAAAGTATTGTCTCTGTGCAGTTTGATAAAAATATATTTTATTGATCACCTTCTTGGCAATACAATAGATGTCCTAAAGCGATCTCTTCCAGGGAAACTAACTTAAGGTAATTCATAGCTAATCTGATATTTCTCAGCATCTTACCTAAGCTTATATATTTCATGTCACTCTCATAATATCTTAATTATGAATGAGTTCTGTGGTCTCTATAGGTCTAACAGTTAACCAGACTGAATGAATGAATGAAAACTATGTATTGTTCACCATAATTTAAACCTAGACATTTAATATGAGTACATTTAGAACAATGGGCGGCCTTATCGCTTATTATAATATAGCGATCTCTTCCAGACAACCCAGTGTCTAAAGTGACATTAAAAAAATATTTGGTGGCTTAACTAAATTAAGTAATAATAATAATAATAAACTACCATAGATATACATAATGAAATAGATGTACTCTTAGGCAAAAGTTAGGGGTTCAATTCTGGATAAGTATTAATAGTAAAAAAAAACAAGATATTTTTGTCACTTGCGTCTATTTGGGCTATGATCGGTGAATTCGGAATACTGCGGCGTATTTTTGTGAGGTCCTTGAAACTTGAACGTTTAAAATTTTTTTAACATTAATTAATTTAAAAACAAAATGGATATTAAGTTACAGGATATTACATTTTTTTTCGTACTTAGTTACTTAGTATTTCAAATTAAAGATCTACAATTTGGGGCTAAATGGATCCAGTTTAAATAGTAATGAACACTTATCGCTGGCTAGCTAAATAAAGCGTCAAAGGCATGCTTAAAAAAAGGATATGTTTCGTAGCTTTGTGACACTTGTACAGTTGTCAAAAAATAATGCGACGTATTATGGTTAAATGTAGAATTTTGGGACGTTTTTTAAAATTTCTGGATATATATTCTATTCTATATTGAAACTGTTAAAATACATAAAGAGCTTTAGTCATAACTTAACGTATTTATTGATAAAAAGAGGTCTTATAGTTCAACCACTTTTATCTTCTAACGTGTGCGCGTACTTCCACGAATGTTACATGCTAATCAAAAACCGTGAATGTGCGGCGACAGCTACTTTTTTTCTGTCTGGAACTTTTTGGTGTCTAATGTCTGGGAGGCAAAGGGATGAGGAATAGCTATACTTATGAATCACGCTCCGGTTATTTTGATACTTTTCAAAGGTATATTTGTTTGTTCCTCGTTCAAGTTTCGTTTAATCGATTAATCGTTATTAGGATATAACAAGAGTTGCTTTGCTGGAGTTATGCGGAAAAATGCTATACTCACAGACGATTTAGATACGCTTAGTGTACGCTGTGTGTGTCTGTTAGCGTTCGGAGAGACTTCGCGTCTCTCTGCATATTCTACCGACTATACTCGTACAATTAGGAGTACAACTGTTCAGAATAGTGCCTTCGTCTTCTTTTTACCACCGCACCGGACGCCATCGGCTGGGCGTTCATTCCACTTCCTTGAGCCGCTTCGCTCTTGTGCTCAAGTGCTCTCTAGAACGTCTCTCTTGCGCACCGTGGGGATTTGCAATGAGCTCCCAGCCGTTGTTTTCCCACAGCGCTATACAAACGGGTTCTTATGTTATAAACCCGGCGTTTACAGTCTGGGTGCCGTCTAGGCCGGTCGTTTCATCGTACCTCTCTGCTGTACTCCAGCATTATAAAAAGGTTGTTATGGCGACATACTTGAGACCAGGGGTAGTAGCCATCTAGACGGGCAAATATTCCTATGACCTGGCTGTGGGTTGTTTTACGACCTATTAAGACAGGTGGTCACAGTATGATTGTATTCTCTGTCCGTTCTTGCACGGATAAAACATTGCCTGTAAATCTGATATATTAGACGGATTAACAAACTATGTTTATAAATATCACTGATTCATTCATCCAAATTGAAAGATAAATGAATCGTGTGATATCTGCTTGAAATTTAATCGCTGTATTCGAGTTAGAACAATACAAAATATTGTACACATTATAAACGCAGTGAAACAATCCTAGTGCAAATTTCTAACTATCCAAGCAAGATATCAAAATAGTGTTTATCTTATCTAGCAGTTTTTTTATCTGTGCTAATAAGTAATCTATGTCAACGTATTTCATTTTGCGCACGTGCTATAAACTCAATGTTCTAGAAGTATGTCAATCTTGTCTATGATATTAGCATAGTCTACTATTTCGTATTCCACAGGATTTGGTCATTTTATTTGTGAACTATATAACTTTTAAAAAGATCGTGCACACGCAGTAGAAGTGAAACTTCAGAGAATATGCTCACAGATAATTCTTCTCTAACTTTCATTAACATAATTACAATTCCTTTATGATGGAAATACAAACTTTTTGTATATGTTAAATTTGAATTTATTTTTGTGGAATGCGTGGCTGTCTTCAATTTGTTTCTGCTACCAATGAAGTAACACTTGAAACTATGTCTTGTAAAGACGAACACCTCTCGTATTCATCAATCTCGTCTTCATAGCCCTATTTTAATAAAGATATCTTAGTGGTTAACGCATTCGCGTCCCTAATTTAAAGGGGCAGGTTCTAATCCTACCCGGAAAGCATGTACCATTTAGTAGGTAGTTTGGCAGTTTTCTGACCGCATATGCATATTAATTACATTGTCAAATCAAACAATTAGCTTTGGACAAGTTTGGCAGGTATACTGTCCATGCCCGTGTCAATGGGAGGCCCGAGCCCAGTTGTGGGCTGTTTGTAGGATTGTTATTATATTATTATACATACATATATACCCCTTGCGGGGTAGGCACGAACAACAGAGCGCCATTTAGGCTTATTCTTACACACCTCACTTGCTTCTTTGACATTCATAGTTCTTGTCATGCACGCTCGTCTGTTCTTAAGGCTCCTGACATCACCTTCTGCTAGTACACGATCAATTTGATCATGGAAGATGTGTCGTGGCCTATATTATTCTTTTGTTGTTATTATGAATAATATTCGTTATGAAAGGATATAACGAAAATGTCATGCCGCCTCCGCCAAGTACCGGAAGAAAGAGTAGCTTGACGTTGTGAAGGATGAAATGCGTACCCAATGGTCTCAATACAAGGGATGCTGACGAAATAATGCGTTATTGTAATTCTTAAAGAAATCACGTCATATCTTGTTATGCTCGTACAAAATCCTGTACCCATACTTCGGCGTTTCGTAAGATGAAATAAAATGTTTCAAATTAATTGTTTGTACTCTATTACTTATAGTAAAATCTCAGTTGTATTCAGAGCGTCTGCTTTGGAGCCCAAAGTCCATTTTGGAATAGGAGTTCTACTTATCCTGATTACTGATTCACATAATTATTTGTGACGTTTGGAGTCGAGAATGTAGGCTCATGGTGTCCCGGATCCTATTAGTTATTTTGAGACCAATCATCTCGTTTGGTAGAAGTCTCGCGTGATTAAGTGTCCGCTGGGCTGTAGGGCAACGAATCGGCGTTGCCATCCAGCACGGAAATGCGGCCAGCGCGTACAGTGTTTTGACCACGTTCCCAACCGACAGTGATTAGGGACTTACATATTATGTATATGTATTTTTTATTAGGAAGTTGTACATAATTTCATAATAATCCAAGCCGCCTAGGACAAGCGGAGCGGGTATACTGACCATTCGCCCTACTGTGGGAGGCCGGAGCCCAGCAGTGGGACATAAATGGGCTCATATTATATACATTTAATCCTTAACAAAGGTCTCGCATAACCACAGGGCTAGGCTGTATTTGGGGTAACGAGCGTTGCCATACAATGAGGAAATACGGCCAGCATTTTGGGAACGTGCTCAAGTGACGGCGATTTGAGACTCGTATATTGTTTGTAAATTACTTTATTACAGTTTTATATGTTAAAGATGTATACATACTTTATATATACTTTAGCTTTCTACAATTTAATTAACTTTATTGTTTCTTTAGTTTTTGATTATGATTTAGTTAATGTCTATTTGACTTAAATTAATGTAAATGAATGATTGGGACATTAATTACTCAAGGGGACAAACTACTAATTAATATGCAAGTTGTTTTCTTGGTTGAGGTCAAAAATTGTTGCAGAAAAGCTCGGCCCTTCACTTTTAAGAACATTAACATAATAATGGTCATTCTGAAGACCCCTTTGGGATCTTAGCAAAGTTTGATATCTATATGTAAATTAGGTAAGAATGTATAATAATATAATAATAATAATAATAATAAACCCGCAGGGGGGCTTTGTGGCGAAGCCTTAGGTGAGTGGCGACACCTCGTACCTGACTCCGGGGGCCAAGACAAGGCCCCCGCCTCCGTGCTTGCCTTAACCAGCCGGCACGGAGTGGAGATCGCTAGAGCTAAGACTCAAGCTCCAGGGGTGGAAGTGATAAATGGCCTAACGTCGGAAGTAGCTTCGGTGAACCTGCAGCCCACCTCTCTACACCCCTTAGCCACTCACACCCATGTTGCCCCTGCCTTTTACGGCATTTTTAGGGGCCCATGCAGGGAGTGGCGAGTCACCGTCTGCCCATTTTTCCATGTTCCCTGAACATTGCGACGGGCAGACGCCATAGTCCCCATATTCCCAGACCGCTAGTACCACTAACAGTTCACCCCAATAGCCCGGTACTTTTGTCCACATTTCCCACAATAGTCCTACACTGGCCGGGGCTTGTCCTTGGGTGCATTATTATATGGTGTAGACAGGGATAATCGCCTGTTAGACATATTTAATTATGGTTGGAATTTGGAACCAAAATACTATTCATTTTAAGATGTCAATAAAGTGTAAATCCGAATTTTTGGAATACGCTTTAAAAGGAAGTATTCTTAGTCAACTTTGTCATGTAAATTTCTTTGGAAATTATTTTAATTTATGATAATATAAATATAATATTTTTGTAGTGCGGAAGTAAGTGACTGTATATGTAAAGCTCTGGCCACATTTATATCACTAGGTTGATAAAATGGTTGCATTGAAATAGGTCGTATGAATGAATGATGACCTTTATTATTACCAAAATTAAAACTACGTTTTAAAAACTAGATACAATAAATGTTGAACAAAAGGCAGCCTTATCGCTTAAAGCGATCTCTACCAGGCAATCCCGTAAAATAAGCAAATATTTAAACACGACAGTGGCGGTGAAGACAATAAATGATATAAAAAATTCAAAATATATGAAATAAGAAATAAAATCTTTATTTATATTATATAAACAAATCATAATACAAACAGATTAAGCAGCACTATTATACCTGAGAGGACCAAAAATAATTATATACCATCATCGTCGTAAATATTTATGTATTATTGTATATACTTGAAAACAATAGAATAATAAAGATAACATTTTTTTAAAGTCCACAAGTAAATCGGTATCTTTATGGATATGGAATGCTTTTGCAATGTTGTCTCATTAGGTTGGTTGATAGGAGACCTTTGCTGCGTTAGAGTGTGATAGAAAGACCATATATCATTGTAATAGAGCAGATCATAAATTGACCATGTGTTGTAAGCGATCGAGTAATATAAATTGAATATTTTTTAAAGAATAGACATTAGTTTGTTGGCTGGCTAAGGCTCCAGCAATACAAATGTAATAATCATCATAATCGCAGACAAACACACACATTGTATATCCCCAAATTAAGCAAGTTACGCTTGCGTTATGGTAATATACAACGGACCACTCTGGGGCCGATCCAGACACCCAGACCATGGTAAATAACGGAGAAAACACGTTTCCGAAATTTACTATACTAGGAATGGACCCAGAGCCTCTGCGCTGCAGTGAGGCAGGCCGGCAACGGCTTGTCCCGCTCAACCGTCAGTGGCCGTCAATGTTTGTCTCATTAGGTTGATAAGATCATCACTGTATAGAATGATCGGATCGAATACTCGTAGGTCAGATATTTTTGGCGATGTATATGATCGAGTAAGTTTTACAGTCTAATAGCTCATCGGTGCATTAATCATAGACAATACAAATGTGCATGCCGCATAAAGGATTCTCGGCAAGGTTTCAACATTTTTACAAGCTTTCATTTAACTTGCAATAGAACCTATGCAACTTCGGGTGGAACCTTGAAAGTTAAATTTGACCAAGTTCCCGGTTTCCGATTGAGCTGAAATTTTGCACCATGTACCATGGAGCTGATCTGATGATAAAGTCGAATGGTGGCCTCAGGAACTCCTATACTAAACAAGATAAACCCGTCATGTTTGGGCTCGCTTTACTTGTCTTGGCTAGCACTCTGCGGCTACATGATACCCAGGACCTCAAAAGCTTGTATTTATACAGCTTAAACAATTAAAATAAAATGCTTATTAAAATGACTAATGTAATATAATTTATCTTAAGTTATATGTATTGTACATAATGTTATTATCTATTATTAAAATGAATTGACAATAGGGTATGTGACAGTCAAATCTAATATCTTTTATCATCATACGCAACGTTACAGCCTCCTTAATTGTAAGCGTGTACTACATAACGAAGTCATAATTATTGTAATGAGTCAAATAGCTTATTGATTAAACAGTCATTAAAAAATATTTTAATGATGAAACCTTGCTATCATATTACTTTTAAAAATTTGTCATACTTTAAAATAAATGCTAGACACAATATGTATATAAAATGCATGTTTTTAAATAAATAAATAATATTTTGTTATATTAAAACCCGCACTTTTTTAATTATATTGTGTTTACCATATATTGTAAAATAATCCAATTGTGGACTTTGGTAACAGACGATTTTAATAATTACAAAAAAAAAGAAATACTTAAAAAAGTGTAGAAATTAGAAGTATTTATTTTTTGTGACAGAATACCTTTAAGTTTTTTATGTTAAAAGATATTAATTAATTGCCTTAACAGCTACTTAAACATGAATTCATAATTCAAAATCTTAAACCATAATTTACTGCAGTCTTAACAAAACTCTTAAAAAATATAATTAAGAAAAACCGTACTCGAAAATATGTACTTTTATTATCAAAAATTAATTTTATATTTAAATTCAATTAAAAACGAATGATTTTTAATAAGGTATTTTTTAGGCTGAAAATTATTGTAATTATTTTATTTTACTTTATTTGGGGCCTAACAGCTGTATGTAGTAAAATCTTTCAAACTAAAGTTACAGAGATAATATTCATAGACCTCAACAGATGACTTGATTATCTAATTTAATACTTAAAAAAGTATTATTGAAAAATTTAAGAATAAACTTGTTAACAATTATTAAAAATTTGCCTTTTCACTTATATTAAAATAATATCCAACTTAATTAAACCAAAATGTTAAATAGTAAATCCATTTTAAAACCTAAACAGCTAATTAAGTAGTTTAATAGCAAGTTAATTAATTTAAAAAGTGTTATTTATTAATTGTCATTTTTACTACAAATAAAATAGCCAAAACCGATTCAAACCTAAAAAAAACTTTATAGAATTAAAACTTACCTTCGAACCCGACCGGACACAGTCTTCGCCAAAAAGTTGATAGCAAATTTGAAAAAAATCAACAAAAACAAACACCAAACAGGTCAACGTCCGAAGCGGCGGCAAGCGAACACAGTGAACAAAAATCAACGAAAAATATAACCGGTTGAAAGTTTCGCGCGTCGATGTCCACACACGTGAAAAACTTCAGCCAAAGTTCCACAGAAAGTTTTCGACGCGTCCCGATAGTTGAAACTGCACAAACTTAAAACTAACAAGCCCGGAGTATTTAATTGAAACATAAAATCTATTTATTTTTAATTTATAATTATTTTTAATTAAACTATTTTTTTTTGGAATGCGTTCACCCGTCCGTCCGTCCGGTCCGGGCCGGCCAGTCTGCAATATTAACACGAACGGCGGCCACCTTTTGTAAAGTAACGTTCACACATGCTTCCGCATTACCGTACCGATGCCATCAATAATGAAACCGGGCGGGAAAAAACAAAACGGGGCACCTCTCCCGTCGAGGCGGGCGCCGGCACTACAGCCTCCACGTCAAAGATCAGAATTGCATATCTGGGTTGCGTTAATGAGTGGGGGGTGGGCCCCCAGTTGGGGGGTCGAAAAAGTGGCACCGCTCGCGCGGGAGTATAAATTCATCGCCAAAAAATCATTACGCGGGGGGTGGCATTACGCTGTGCGCGGGTTCGTATAGTTTTTAAATCGGCCTCTCATTCGGGCGCGAGGCGCCGCGGCGGGCGGAAGCCGCCGACCGACTGCACCAGCCACCAGCCGACCTTCCCCTCACTGTGCACATGCAGCCGATTCACGCATGCACCTCGCGGTCGCCTTGTCTCTTACGATCAGCCAAGAACAATATCCAAGACGCTATTAACTAATGCCAATACTTCATAGAGTAAACACCAGCTTAAGATCTAGACTTTCCAAGTAATTAACACTTCTTCTTTAATTGAAATTGTTAATTGAATGGTACTTTTCTATTCCACTGCTATGCGACTAATCACATAAATCAATCTGTATCAAAATGAAATTGTCATCATACAAAAAACATCAAGTCCATGGTCTGTCAGATGCTGAAAGCGGCGTCTAAACTCAACCGACGCTGGACGTCAATTGTTGGATTTGTTAATTGACGTCAAAGAAAAATGATTGCGGACGCGACATAAGACGTAATAGGCCAACAATGTAGAATGAAAGGAGTCTATAGTTCATGATTTTTTTGTCCAGTTAATTGAACATTAGCACAAGTGTGAAATTAGTTGATAGTTCAATAGTTTTTCAGTATTGGATACCCTCCCAGTTCGGAAGATGTATATATATATATATATATATATATATATATGTGGTTATATATCTATAAAAACGCGCGTTTCCACGTGTATGCAAATTTCTCTTTTCGACGACGATCGTAATCAATTTGTGCGTAGGAAGCAGGAACAGTTGGAGCGAACACACACATACGCGGTGTGTGTGACTCAAATTAAATCTAATACAAAATTGCGTTTTATGTTCGCGCTAGTGCGTGTGCTTGTGTGTAGGAGGTACAATGCGAACTCGCGGATGTACAGTCGCATGCAGATGGTAAAGTTACAAAGTAGAAAAACACATTCGACATTAGAGAATTGAAAGAAACTGAGTATGTTTTCAGGTATTGAAGTAAAATCGTTGTGATATTAAACTCTAATCAATAACGAAAAAGCGACACAAAAAAGGGTTAAACACAAATTTATAGGACTAAGCCTGCGAGAGAAAAAGATAGATACATTATAATTAACAATTAAACACAATGCTTATATAGATAGATTTGGAATTGTTTTGAAATTTTTCGTTAATACTTCTAATGCGTAGGAACTGTACACACACATTATTTTTTTAATTGTCGGATCGGGTAATCAAACAGAAAGTCTACTTGACGTGAAGTGGTTGCCACATCGCCTAAGGACGTTTACTACACCATTGGCGTTGCCAACGTGATTCCAATCCGAAATAAATGCATATTCTACCTTCTCCCAAAATACGTATTTTGCCACATCAATCGAAAATTGTATCTATTTTCATACAACTTATAAGACAAACAAATTAGCAAAAATAGTCGATAGTTGGCGAACAAGTGCGATAGGTGTAGTGTCCAGGCTCCTAAGCAGGAAATTTCAGGAATTCGCGTCTACAAAACCGCTATTAGACCAATTTTGATGTATGGCTGTGAGCCTGGACACTGACACTGAAAGAGGAGGACCAATGGACAATGTCACAGAGAGGAAGGTTCTCAGAAAAATCTCGGGCCCCACAATAATAGAGATGGCAGCTGGAGGGTCCGAACCAACTCTGAAGTAGAAGACCTCATGGCCGAGCCAACATGATTGGGGAGATAAAATCGCACCGTCTCCGCTGGCTCGGTCATGTAGAGCGGATGGAGGAGGATCGGGGAGTGAAGAAAGCATACTTGGGGCGTCCAGTCGGTTAGCGACCGGTTGCTCATCCCAAGTATCGCTGGAAGATAGAGTGACTGATCTGACCGCGTTACAAGTCCAAAATTGGCAAGACACTGCGCAGAGCAGAGGGAAGTAGCGTGCTCTCGTTTTGGAGGTCACTTCGTAAATATTGAAATTATTGTTCAAATATTGAAATCATACCGACAAAGAAATGCGCACTTGGTTTATTACCCTTCCCGCATTTGGACTGATTTTGTTGACTCTGTGTTTAAAATTTGCAATTAGACAATAGCCTATTGTTATTGTCTTCGTTTATCGCCGTTCACAAGATAATTAACCAAGTGTGCAGATAACGTTTTTTGTATTGTACAGTTTACTATAAAACAATGCCCAAGCGGAGGGGTGGCACAGTCAAGCGAGGATAACGATACGAGCAAGACGTAATTCGATAAGCGATACAGTGACGGACTTTGCGCGTGTTATTGAATCGTGCAGTTTGTACTAGTAGTGTCGAGTTATATTTGTACCTATGTTATACGTGTTTGTATAGTTTTAATCAATTCTATAGTATTTCTAACTGAATTTAATTGAGCCTGTAGCTCGTATAGTGTGGCATAGTTCATCCATTAAAACATGACTACAACTCAAAATTGCAAATAAAAAAAGCCATACAAAACAATGTCCAACCGAATGTACTTTAAAACACACACAAGCTTATAGTTAAAAATGAATTACCAACACAGAAACGGGCCCCCACGCTCATTTTCATTTCGATGTTTTTGGGTTTTTGCGCAGAACAGGGGTGGTGAACTCATCCCCCTCGGGGGGTGAATTCGCCCTATGAAAATAGGATATATTTTTATGTTTTATTTGCCGGAAGCCCGTAGCTTAGTTGCATGTTTATTAGAACTTTTTTTATTAGTAGAAACAAAGGCTGTGTACAGAAGTACGTTTGTACGATGATTTGCGACCGATTTGTATAGGATAGGAACTTGTCACGGCATCATGTTTTGATATTTATCTATTCCTTCGATTTTTTATTTAGTTCATTGGGTTAGAAGGGTGTACCTTCCTTTATGGTTAATTTCAGTTACGTTATTTCAGGGTCTATATTCAGGTATGTATAGTATATCGAATTTCATGTAACTACTAAAATTATACAAATACCGGCTGTGCCCACGGTTCCAGTCGCGTGGTGATGGAAAATCGTAATATTTTGTATGATTCCCACTATATCTTTATAAATTATAGACTTGTGTTATTATCAGAGTGTAAGGTATATTATTGGAAAGTTTCATCAAAATCTGTTCAGTCGTTTTTGCGTGACGGAGTAACTAAATATCGCGTTTATAATATTTATAGAGATTACAAAGATTATAGAGATATAGAGATTTATAGAGACAGATAAATATTGCACCTAGTTTTTGTCCGCGACTTCGTCTACCTTGGCAGGTATCATATAGTACAGTTGTTTTACAGTATTTAAAATCAAAAGAATATTTCTAGCAAGCCAATACAAAAAAATGTGAAAATACAATAATCCCGGAAACTCCCGTAAAAACTGGGAATAATATATGTGATTATAGGCTTATATAACTATAACTGTTCTACTAAAGATGTCCAATAGAATAGAAGAAATAACATTGCATTGCATTGCACAATGCAGTGTGCATTGCACAGTTGTATCTTAATGACAATTCAAGAAGTTTAAATACAAAAGACAATAGGCGGTCTTATCACTAAAAGCAATTTCTTCTAAACAACCTTTTGCAATATAAATAGAATAAAAAGTTTATATATAAGATTTTTAAATGGCAAGTATAAAAAGACAAGGAAATAAGACAAATATATACATATATTGATATATGTAAGTAAATAATAATCATAGTAATAATGTATAGAATTACATAAATGTGGGAGAGATGAAGATGTTATTATGACTTTAAAGCCCGAGGTAATAATCCTTCACGAGTCCGTTGAACGCCTGAAGAGAGTGGGCACGCCTGATTTTCAAAGGTAGCGCATTCCACAGGCGCACTGCATCAATTGTGAAAGATTTATTGTAATATCGCGAGTGATTTACAGATGCTTCCAGACGTATGTTTTCCGATGATCTGAGGATTTAATATACATAAAATTTAAGTAATAACCTAAGCTTTTCTCAAGTTAAACGTTAATCATCATCATCATCCGAGCGTTAAATCCCGGTTGCGTTGGAGCGTTCACTCCGATGCCCAGAGTCCGCTTTCCTACTTTTTCTACTCCACTTCGCGCAGTCTTCAGCATCCTCCGTTTTGAAACGATTGGCACGCATATCATCCTTCACGACGTCAAGCCAACATTTCTTGGGCCTTCCCCTTCGACCGGGACCTGGGGGAGGCGGCATGGCTAGACATTTGTTCCCCACATAATTAGCCGGTCTCCGTAAAACGTGGCCGTACCAGCGTAAGCGACACTCTTGCAGTTTATCTGCTATGTCACGGACACGAAGACTGCCACGGATGCGGGAGTTCCTGACACGGTCTTTCCGCGTCACTCCACACATCCAACGCAGCATATTCATCTCCGTGACACGCAGTTCTTAAACCATTTCAATATTAAATAGTTCAACTTATATTAGTTTAAGTTATCTCTTTTGTCGGGCGTCTCGAGATACAGGTTTCCTTTTATTTAATTTTATAGCTTGTATAATAATATATCATGTAAATATACATGATTATATTTTACTTTCTTACTATCTTCTTTTTTACCTTACCTCTGGTAGAAATGTGACATTACCGATATGGATTTTATACAACTCAAATTTTTTACCAGTAGTTGGACAAATGAATAGGTAGGAAGATATATAAATTTAGCGTTAGTTTATTTATATATAAGTACTAGCGGCCCCGGCAGACGTTGTCCTGCTCTGAAAAAATAAAAATCTATGACCCGATCACAGCGCCACCTACCGGTTCCAATTGTGGATTTAAACCATCCGGGGACCCACTCAAACACACAAAAACAAAATCGCTCCCGTTGTTAAGAGGATTCTAGAACCCGATCTCAGCGCCACCTACTGCTTCCAACGGTATAAAAACTATCCTATCTTTCAAGTTGGATCAAACTGCACACGGTGTGCAAATTTGATTAAAATCGGTTGAGTAGTTTAGGAGTCCATCGCGGACAAACATCGTGACAGGAGATTTATATATATTAAGATATATTACTTTATTTATATTTTATTTATTTTGATAATACACCACCAAAAATCTTATATTTAAATTTCGTTTAAAATCTCCTTAGACACTGGGTTGCCTGGAAGAGATCGCTATAAGCGATAAGGCCGCCCATTGTTCTAATACAAATGTAGCCATATCAATTGTCTAGATATAAGTTTATGGTGAACAATAAAGAGTTTTCATTCATTCATTCATTAGTCCTCGGATAGGACCATATTATTAAATAAACCAAAACACCCTGATTGTAGTCAAATCTAACAGACAACTGAAATTTTATATTCTTTATAGCTACTTGAATTTAGTCGACTATTTTTACTTCTGATTTAAATAAAAACATAATTTAACAAAATGCTGCAATCTAATAGAATACTGAGTTATCATTTTACTCAAATTCGTAGTTCGTTCGTAGCTGCTACGTTCTACGTCGCGGCGTAGACCGCCCAAGTAATAAGTGGAAAATTTATGCATCTCTTTTCTTTTAGAAAAAAAATACAGCGAAACTTGGTTAAGTGAGACATCAACGGACCTGCAATGTGGTTTCATTTATAGAGGTATTTCACTTACTCACTGTCTCAGATATCCAGTTATGAATAAATATTTGTCTCATTAAAGAAGGTTCCATTAATAAAGCTCAGAATTACTAGCGTAGTTAAATGCGGAACTTGCGGGTAGAATAAGAATAAGTAAGTAAACAAACAAAACGATGTTATCTCAGTTACAGAGGTCTATGCATATAAAAGTCACTTGCTGTCTCAGTTATAGAGGTAACTATGATGAAATCGAAAGAACAAATACCAGATATAGATTTACTTCGTCCCACTAACAGGGGTAATTCAGTGCCAAAGTGTTGGGACCTCAGCATGAGTTCTAGTTATGGAGGTTTCTCACTTATCCAGGTCCCACTTAACCAAGTTTCACTGTATTTTAATCCACTCGCAAATTTTATATCGTACCAACTATCCCGGCAGACGTCTTCCTGCCCGGAAAAGCTTCAATCAATATGCCGACAGCAGCGCCACCTACCGGGTCCAATTGTGGACCAACTCAGAAACCTTCTCTGGCTCATGCACAACAACTTTGCTTAAGAACATCACATGATCAAATGTATAGTACGTTTACATAGATTCTGGCATATGACTGCCACGGCTGGCGCGGATGTAGTTCAATCTGAACGTCCAATTTTCGATGACTTTTTCCAACATTTGTGGCCGTATATCGGCAATAACACGGCGAATGTTGTCTTCCAAATGGTCAAGCGTTTGTGGCTTATCCGCATAGACCAATGACTTTACATAGCCCCACAGAAAGTAGTCTAGCGGTGTTAAATCACAAGATCTTGGAGGCCAATTCACAGGTCCAAAACGTGAAATTAGGCGGTCACCAAACGTGTCTTTCAATAAATCGATTGTGGCACGAGCTGTGTGACATGTTGCGCCGTCTTGTTGAAACCACATCTCCTGGACATCATGGTTATTCAATTCAGGAATGAAAAAGGTAATAATCATGGCTCTATACCGATCACCATTGACTGTAACGTTCTGGCCATCATCGTTTTTGAAGAAGTACGGACCAATGATTCCACCAGCCCATAAAGCGCACCAAACAGTCAGTTTTTCTGGATGTAACGGTGTTTCGACATACACTTGAGGATTAGCTTCACTCCAAATGCGGCAGTTTTGTTTGTTGACGTGGCCATGCAACCAGAAGTGCGCTTCATCGCTAAACAAAATTCGCTTATGAAAATCGGGAACAGCGACAATCTCGTTTTGGGCCCATTCCACGAATTTACGCCTTACTTGATGATCGTTTGGCTTCAATTCTTGCACGAGTTGGATTTTGTAAGCACGCAAACCAAGATCCTTCCGCAAAATCTTCCATAAAGTGGATGGACACAGATCCAATTCCTGTGCTCGATGGCGGATGGACTCATTCGGGTCTTCCTCAATGCTACGCTCTACAGCAGCAATAGCTTCTTCTGTACGCACCGTACGGCGTCTCTGGGGATGCGAGTTATCAATAAGAGTAAACGTGGTGCGAAAACGTTCTATGGTTAATCGAATTAACTGCTCTGATGGACGATTTTGTCGACGATAAAATGGACGTAGTGCGCGATACGTATTCCGCAAGACATACAGACAAACATTCATTTCTGTATATAAAGATTTTCATAATTCAGTTTTATTCAATGATATAGTTTTTACGTTTCCTCAATATCTGAATTTTCTTTTCAAAACTACCAGTTTTTCTTGCTAAGGTTACGTAGCCTTTTCGGTAGAAAATATCCTTGGGGTTTATTCAAGTACACCCAACTGTCTGTGTCTGACTACATTTTATCAGTCATGTCATTAATAAATATATATCAGTTGCTCCTGGAACTCGCCGGCCGCTGCCGCGACATGGATCATACATTTTAGTTTACAGAAAACCAACTGCTCGACACGAAGAGAGTTATGGCTGAGCATATATAAAAAAAAGTAGGTAAAGATTGTTTTATTACCCGGATCCAAAGTCATCGTAACGTGGTTGTTATCGAGCCATGTATTGATTTTGAACATATTTTCTATTATTGCCTGATTTCAGCAGACGGGCAGACGGCCCACATGGAAAGCGGTTACCATCGCCTATGGACATTTGCAACACCAAAGGAGTTACAAATGCGCTACTTATCTCTTAAGGAAGTCTGGAACCTGGCCTCTAATGCTGGAATACAACTCAAGGTTTTTGTGGCGGCATACTCTAGAGCTGGGGTGGTAGCAATGCAGACGGCCAAATGCCCTACCACCTGGCTGTGAGTTGTTTTATGGCCTCTTGCGACAGGCCGCTCTACCCCAAGAAATTTTATTCTTTCTCCGTTCCTGCACCGATAAAATATTTCACCTATTTCTCCTAGTAATCAATCAAATCCTTCCTTCCATCAGCTTCAAAATTCCATTTCCCTAAAACTACGAATAACTTTTCATAGATACATATTTAATATAATACAGGTACATATTAAAAATAAACTGATATCGGTTGTCCGGGGGGTCAGTTCCCACCCTGCCCATTCCACCCCCGTGGGTATAATAAATTCATTTGCCGTAGTTTTTACCGATAATACCCCTATTGGTTGAAAAAATTACTACTTTTCATTTTTGGCCGTCCCAACACTCTGCCCGTCCTACTCTAACATGTTCGCCTCTGATTATTATGTGCATTTATGCATGTGATGACTTTTTGCTCTATAAATACAGTTTCAAATGTATATACGAGTATGTATTTAATGATATATATGTATTCAATAAAGGATTTAGTTAGATTGGGCGGCATTCGGAAAGCTTCGTGGATCTTTTCGTCGAACACTCTGCAATGATTGAAGACGAAAGTCTTCGAGAAGTCCGTCCTACACGTCACATCGTATGGCACCGAGACTTGAATAAGGACAGTAGGTTTGGTTCACAAAGTGGAAGTTCGAGAGTATCTCATGGATAAAATCAGAAATGAGTGTAAGAGGACCGAGGTTATCGATTACCGGCATAGCTTACAAAATTAGCAAGCTGAAGTAATGCGCTGGCCATATTTGTCGCGGGACTGATGGCAGATGGAACAGACGACTCCTGGAGTGGAGATCGCGCCTCGGGAAACGTAGTAGATGCCTTTCAGTCCGATGGACCGACGATCTGCGCAAGGTCGTCGGTGAGGGGTGGATAATAACAGCGGAGGATCGGGATTTAAGGTTGGTGGTTGGCTAACGACGATAAGTTTAAGATCTGTAACTAAAGTATATAGGGTATAATAGACACGATGTATGAAAAGTATCTACTCCATAGCGCATATTATCTTATACTAATATATAAAGCTGAAGAGTTTGTTTGTATGTTTGTTTGAATGAACCCGCTAATCTTAGGAACTACTGGTCTGATTTGAAAAGTTCTTTCAGTGTTAGATAGCTAATTTATATATCATCACGTTAAGACCAATATGAGCGGAACACCAATGAAGAATGTTTCAAAATCGGGGGCTTTGTAAACAAATTACATGCGGACGATGTCGCGGGCACAGCTAGCATCATGTAAAAAGTGAAAAAGGCTCAACAGACTTTAGTTATGGGTATATAAATGAATAACAGAGAGAAAACGTGCTGTGCTTGCAAATGCACTTTACTTGAGGGTATTTTTCTTACACACATTGAAAATTGCAACTTAGCAACCAATGTTATCTGAATTCAAATAAGCTTTTTCAAAAAGGTTTTTAAATACAAGCTTTTGAGATCCTGGATATCATTTAGCAGCAGAGTGCTAGTCAAGACAAGCAAAACGAGCCCAAACACGATGGGTGTATTTGTTTAGTACAGAAGTTCCTATCGCCACCTTCCGACTCCATCATCAGTTCAGCTCCATGGCACCATATTATTGCATTGTCACGCGATATACATATGCGTGCAAAATTTCATCTCATTCGGAAACCGGGAAATTGGTTAAATTTAACTAGCAAGATTCCACTCGAAACTACTTACATACATACATCCATTGCAAGTTAAATAAAAGCTGGTAAAAATACAGACATGTGAGCTCTAAGAAGACCGTCGTTAACAAGATGAATAAAAATAGAATTTTTCACTCGCAGACAAACGGACAGTCGATGAAAGCACGGCCAACTTATGACGTCATTAGTTTGTACGATCGTAAAGAGTCTATGCTAATCTATGCTTCGATGTTTTCTCAGTTAAAAGTATCTCAGTTGACTTTACTATGCGCTCCTTTATTCAGGTGGAGGCGGTGAAAGGAGTCAAGTAGGTACTGTATTTTTATTAATCAGTTGATATTGAAATGTACATACCTTACAGAGAAAAGTTGGATAGTACAATCTGGAACAGAAAGAGAATATTTTAATACATAAATAGGGTATATTGGTTGCATACTTGAGGCGTTTGCAGTAGAGACGTTAGGCTGGTGGGGGTCAAGTGCCCCGAAAAGATCGAAGGAACAGGAGACCGAAAGGCTCGAGCTTAACTTGCCCAAAAAATTAGTGTATATATTCAGCCAGGTAATACTGCTTATCTTCTAGGCACACTATCTAGCGACAGTGGTCTGGTCGGGCTGGACCGATTTTAGTTTTGTATTTTGTGTGTGTAATTTACTTCATGACTACCATTTTAATAAGATTTGTATATTTGTAATTAATAGTTAATTTAATTGTACTCCTAATAAATAAAGTAATTTCATGCATATGTAGGTATTTTAGGTCTTCGGTTTTACCTAAATGTGCGCAATAATTTTAATAAAAACTAATATTGGATGTGTCACCAATGTATTGTAAGAACCGTGAATTTACAGTACCAAAATAATATCTTTCCAGCCCTTTACTTTATTTTTGACTTTTGCTTGTCTGTCTGATGGGGAAACTGATCCACAAATTTAAAGTCGCTTGACAGGCTATGTAACAATATACGTTACATATTTCGCTTATGACGGCCTCTGTGGTTGAGTGGGCGAAGCCTTTGCCGGCCTACCTCACTGCAACGCAGAGGCTCCGGGTTCGATTCCTGGTATAGTAAATTTCGGAAACGTATTTTCTCCGTTATTTTCCATAGTCTGGGTGTCTGGGATCGGCCCCAGAGTGGTCCGTTGTATATTACCCATAACACAAGCGTAACTTGCTTAATTTGGGGATATGCAATGTGTGTGTTTGTCTGCCGATTATTATTATAGATAGAATCAGAAATGAGTATATCAGTAAGAGAACCGAGGTAATGGACATGGCTCGCAAAATTAACATGTTGTAGTGGCGGTGGACCGGTCACGTCTGTCGTAGGATCGACGGCTGATAGACCTATGTCCTAGAGTGGTAGAAGGTCGACCTTCCTGCGTAAGGTCGCCAGTAGGGGCTGGATGAGGAAGGCGGAAGACCAAAATAAGTGACGGTGACTTTGGAAGGCCTTCGTTCAGCAGTGGGCAGTGATTCGTCGAAGAGAAAGAAGACGTCTACCAAGTTACATTTTTAGAGAGTTTTTACATGCTACAAATACGCAATTGCTGTATTTAATTGTTCTAATCGACAGGATGGCTACCAACGTTGGTCTAGAGTATGCCGCCATAAAAACCTTGAATTGTGTTTCGGCATTAGTGGCCAGGTTCTAGTCTCTAGAGAGCGGCAGCACATTGGAAGCACCTTTGATGTTATAAATATCCGTAGGCGATGATAACCGCTTTCCATCAGGACCGCCTGCCTGTCTGCTGAACTCATAACATATACTAATATATAAAGCTGAAGAGTTTGTTGGTTTGAGCGCGCTAATCTCAGGAACTACGTGTCTGATTTGAAAAAAAAAATCAGTATTAGATAGCCCATTCATCGAAGAAGGCTATAGGCTATATATCAGCACGCCAAGACTAATAGAAGCAGAGCACCAATGAAGAATGATTTAAAATTTCTACGAGGCCGGCAGCGCGTTGATGACATCTCTGGTGTTGCAAACATCCATTGGCAACGGTAACCGCTTTCCACCATGTGGGCCGTCAGCCTGTTTGCTGTACTCCAGCTATAAAAAACGGGGGTTTTTGAACTTACATTTTTTTACTATTCCACATGGATGAAGTCACGGGCAGCAGCTAGTAAATAATAAAATAATAACAGCCCATAAATGTCCCACTGCTGGGCTCGAGCCTCCCCTTATAAGGGGAACAGACAGTATACCTGCCACCCTTGTCCAAGGCGGCTTGGCAGGTTTCACACATCGGTTATCTCGATGTGCAGGGTGCATCACGATGTCTTCTTTCACCGTTGTTAGCATGTGGTAATTGTAACAATATGCACATTAGATCAGAAAACTACCTAAGTGGTGCATTCCGGCCAGGATCGAACCCGCGCCCTTTGTGGTAGCCATTACGCTACCACGACTTCTCATATGATAATAAATAAGTATGTATATATAACAATAAAAGTAAAGTAAAAAAATCTAGTTTTTGAATGAAAACAAAATTTTAACCTACTTCGTAAAAGATTAATACATAATAGAATCATTAAGTTAATGTGTTAGTCATATCACATGACGTTGAATATTCAATATGTATGTTAAATTTACATATAATATAGTATGTTTGTACGTATGTCATTGTGTTTTAAATTATATTTAACAACGTCTAAGTTGAAACAGATGGTCATAAAGTCCGACACTATTAGATATAATAGGAATAAAACTAAATAGTGTTTGTACAGTTGCTGAATTGTTTTTTCCAAAATGGTTGAAGTTTTCTGACACGTTTCTAGAATATACGTTCCCATTATTTTAGAAATTCGATTACATTTTTTGTAATTCATAAAATGATTTTTAGTATCTGCGTGATTCCAGCCTACATCTATACTTACAGGAGAGTTGCCTTTTCAAATACTTCCATATTTAATAGAAATTGGTGTTTTTATTTTAGGGTTCCGTGGCTTTTTAGGAAAATTCGAACTCATATTTTTTGTCTACTATCTAATTTGCCTACTATAACATAACAGTTCTTTATTTCCTCTTTAAGTACACACACAGTGAAACTTAAATCAACAACATTAAGTAAGAGGCCGGTGCCTGAATTAGTTAAAAAGAAACCTGCAGTACAGGTCACCAAGATCAAACCGCTGCCCTGATATTTGGCTAATTAAAGAACAAAGAAAACATTACTTGAATATTATTATAAGTATTATGTTACGCAGAGGATGCAAAGTTTCCCCAAAGTTTAGGCGATCCTAAATTGCCTGTTAGTATGGGATCGTCGAAAATACGAATGGCGCGACGCTGGATGGACTAGACAGTGTTTTTTTTTATAGCGGGAGTTCAGCAGACAGGCAGACGGCCCACTTAATGGAAAGCGGTTACCATCGCCTATGAACATTTGCAACACCAAAGGTGCTACAATGCGCTGCTGCTCTCTTAAGGAAGACTGGAACCTGGTCACTAATGTCGCAACACTAATCAAGGTTGTTATGGCGACATACTTTAGAGCAGGGGTGGTAGCCATCCAGTCGGGCAAATGCCTTACCACCTGGCAACTGGCACTGGCTGGCAGTGTCAGCCTGATTTGCGCATTGTGGAGCGGAAGTCGTTGCTGCTTACCGTAAATCGCGCGTGGACTGCGAAAGGCTTGATTTATCACCTATCTATGTACATAACAATGAATCGTAGAAATTTAGGTACGCGCATAATTTGAGAACGACTTGACCGATTTTGATAAATTTTTTTGTTAGTGTTTGAGTGGCTCCCCAGATAATTTAGACTCACAACTGGAATCAGATGGCTCTGGGCTTGGGTCCTAGATTTTATTTTTTCAGGGCAGGACAACGTCTGTTTAAATCTTTAGTTTAAAGAACACTGCACATCAATACACCTCCTTTGAGTTCAATCAAAAAACTTGGAACTAATTTTGGTCATTAATTAAGGGATGATATACTAATACAGAACGTGCAAATGATTTGACAGACGAGGTTTAAGTTCGCTGAATCAAAATTGAATTATAAATGGAACAAGAATCGCTATTCTTCTTTAAGAGTCTCGATTTAACCTTAATCAAATTACAATGGAACAGAAGAGTATATAACATTATGCTAATTTGAAAAATTTCTGTATAATATATTTCGTTGTTCAACATTTCTTCAATAAAATCCAAATAAATCCCAAGAATCAACTTATTAAGAAAACATTCGACTAATTCGTGTGGAAAATCTCTAAAATGAGAATAATATACGAAAAGCATATGGAGACAATATGAAGACTCGCTGGGAACGCTCGAAAGTGGAATTTAAATATGTAAGGAATTAGGAGAGGGGTTAAGCCCCCTTTTTGGGGTCGCGGGGGGCTAAAATGGGGGCAAAGGAGGTTTTTCAAAACTAGAAAGAGATGAACATGCGTTAGTATCGCGATCTGTGAGATGAGGTTTTGTAGTTACACGTGGTACGGGTTTAAAGGCTTATCTTAAGAAATGAATCGAGTCTTGGTAAGTCGTCAAAGATTTTTATTTCACACTGATAGATTCTATGTATGATATTGTTACAACTACGTCTCAAAAAAAACTAAATCCACCTGCATACATAAAAAATACATTTTATTACCTGTCGGCATTCCAACTAAAAAAAATATAAGAATACATTAAAGACAACTTTTTTTATTAATACATTTAGGAAATTTAATTTTAAAAAGGTTTTCTTATTATAAACAAAGTATGCGTTGACAAACACTGAATATAATATAAAGTTTAGTTAATCTAAAAACATAACTAAATAACATTTTAAAATTGAATAATATTACGTAATCATTTACACAGAAACATATAAATATAAAATAAATGTAAATGATAGTATATAACTAAATATGTATTTAATATGAAGCTAAATGAAAAAAATGATTTGTGATAATAGGTGTTATTTTAAGAACTATTATTTGGACACAAATAAAAAAAATTGTATAAATAATCGAAATCATCCTTCTGAACGTCGTTCTGAATTCGGTCCGGATCAAATAAAGCATCCATAGTCTACTTTAAAATTATGCCGCCTTTCACCACGCGGTCGTAACGCTTTTTCGTGGCGGAAAAAAATCCCAACACCTATATAGAAGGAAGTTTCACTTCAATACTTTGAACGTTTTAAGACCCAGTCATGTCTTCGGATATGTCCCGCAACCCACGATCTCCTTACCACACACGCAAGCGCCGTAATGAGCGCAAGTCGCGCGGGGCCGGATGTGGAAGGGGCGAGCGCGGGGGGAGGGTAGTTAGACAATTTTACAACTGCGCCGCTTCGTTTTTTGGGAGCCTCGCCTCTCTAGGTGTGTGCGCAAAGATCAAGGTGCCGCAGACAGGTATTGCATATCAGATAAAACTATGCCTAAGTTGAAATAAATATGGGGTTTTGATATTACAACATGACTGTAGTTGCAATAAAATATATTATATCTGTTTTTATACATTTTAAAAATATTTTTTAAGTTTAATTAGATTTATAATCTGACCTATTGCCGAATTATAGATTTCACTTACAACACTTTAGGCAGGAGCTTTTAAATTTATATTTTGTCTCTTAGAAAACCCTTCTAGGAAGTCCAAAAGTCCCCAAAATATACATAATACTCTTCCATTACGCATACGCCTACTTATACATAAATATTTGATCAATTATTTCATTTTAGAGATAAATTTTAATCATATATTTTCTATTGCTTTATACAAAGACATTGAAACTAAAATATATTATGTAGCAGATCACTGCCAACGGGGAGCGTGCCCAGAAGGCTGGCTGCATTACCACGCTGTATGGCAATACTATCTATACTAAAAAGTGTTTATTATACTATTAATAAGAACAGCTCATACAAAAAGTTTGATTATTTATACTTATCGTATCTATTGTGTTATTTTATTATATTTGTATCAAAAAGTCTTCTAACGTGTCATATTTTGTGCTATGTGCGATGAAACTTGAACTGGCAGCTGCTTTCATAAATTTCATTCTTTAGCTTATAGGTTCTATGCGTAGCTGCTATTTGAAATAAAAAAATAAACGGCGGTAAATCTTCATAACTTTTAATTAACCTCTATTTGTTTGAAAGAGACAATTAGTTTGTACCTTAAAATATGTATAATACATTAAGTAGAAATAAAGTCTGATAATCGATGGAAGGAATTTTAAATTTCATGACGTTACAATTCTTATATTATATCATTTTAATATATTAAAGCTTTAAAACACAAAATTTAAGGAATAAGCGAAAACAACTTCAACTCTGTGTTTAAATGATTAAATATTATGTAATATATTTCATTTTCTCCCAGGCTTAGACCTATAGATTTATGTGTTTATTTTTTTAGTGTCGCTCTTTTGTTTCATCGAGTTTCAAATCTCATTCTACAACAGTCGATTCTACAACAGTTTCACTTCAAAAACAATAAAACGTACTATCCGATATGTAGGCAGATAACTAAAGAACTATATCTTGATATAGTTCTTGATATCATAGAAGTGTTCCCTCTGTTTTATTAAGAAATCTTTGCCAACATCTGTAGGTGCTCACAAATTTGCATATGTCGAAATAATTTAGGGGGTAACTTCATACATCCATACAACGCTAATGTACGTACTCGTATTGGCTTAGAATAAAGAAATAATGTAGACAAGTCATTTGAAGTCTAGATTTTGGTGTTCCAAGTTAAATTAGTTTTGTTTGTTTGTTAAATTTGTTTATATTCATCAGAATAAGTTTTGGTAGGATTAAGTAAATAAATGTGGTTAGTAATTAGCAATTTTATTTAATACTAGGATATACCAGCGACTTCGTCTATGCTTGACTTGATATTCGCGCGGCATTCCCAGGACAAACATTATCGTAGCAAGACTATTCATTCCATACAAAAATGTATGGAATGAACTACTGGGAGCAGAGTACTGTTTAGCGTAGATTATTGTATTGAATCTTCTCTCTTCTAAAATTAACCAAAAATATGAAACAGAATTTTTTTTTAAATTAAATTCATGGCATTGCCAAAAACCTAAAATAATGTATAGTGGAGACTAGATTAACCGGACTTCAACTATGCGGATTCGCAATTATCCGGATTGGCAATATATTAAGATTGCATTATTTTAGTGTTTAAGCTAATATATCGATACATTCGTGTGTACGAAAATGTATGTTTAATGTTTTTCTGTTACTTATAAGTACAGAGAAGTTATCTTACTAGACTTAATAATATGTACAAAAATTGCGATACTTTATGTATTTGATTATCCGGATTTTCAATCACTACAAAATAAGTCCGGCTATCCCAGTTGCCAGTGTATAGTGACAAGTATTGCGGAGACAAATTATCTTTCTAAACTTAATGATACACATAAAAATGGCATTTCTTTATGTATTTAATCATCCGGATTTTCAATCAAGACAACAAGCATTCCGGTTATCACAATCGCTAGTGTATAGAGAAGTATCGCGGAGATAAGTAATCTTTCTAAACTTAATAATACATACAAAAATTGCGTTTCGTTATATGTTTAACTATCCGGATTTCCAATTATGACAACAATAAATCCGGTTAATCCAATCGCCAATGTATAGACAAGTATCGCTTTGAAATCTTATAATACCTTATACAGTGGTATTTCTAATATATACCTACATTGTCCTATCTGTACTAATATTGTCGAGAAAAATAAAAAAGCAGGATGGAAATGTTCGCCTATAATATTAAGAAAATATCGTATCGTATGAGAGGTGCCTCCCTCCGCTAATTTGTCGATACTCGGCGCTCTCCAATTTATATGCGTTTACTATGGTTGAATATATTTGTTATTTCTTAAAAGTCAGTCTTGTTAAGTATCTTGCTTGACTTTAGAAGGAAAAAGTATCTTTATTGTATCGTACATATAATAATTATCTTTCCATACTAATAAATGCGAAATTGACTGTGTTTGTTCCTTTTTTAACATATTATTAATTACAATAAAATACAACCTTTGTTACTCAGAAATGATGTAGCTTTCTACTGGTGAAATAATTTTCAAAATCGCTTCAGTGGTTTAAGTGATTACTTCCGACAAACAAACTTTATCTCTTTATAATATTAACATAGATTTTGCGATAGAAACTAATTAATTTACTTTGATGAAATATATCTGGCTTTCAACAAATTCAAAACGAATATAAAAAATACTCTACTTAATAAGGGATACTGCATTAAAAATCGTAATAACAAAACTGCATTTGCATAGGAATCCAGAAACTTTTTATTTTAGTTTCTGTGTTAAGTTTTCTGTCTTTCCTCTTTCTTTCTTTAAATATCACAAATCATTCCATGTATCTTCATGTATGTTTAGAATCAATCCAATTGATTAATTATTATTTAACAAAATTGGGTCGTTTTGGTCTTACGCCAAAAGTAAGGTTTGTATTGAAAATCAGCGTTGTTTCGGATATTATGCCAGTACAGCAATATGCTGAGTAAAACCTTGTTTTCTGATAATGCAGCGTACAATTTCTGAAACTATGCTATAAATATATATATACAGCGTGTTTCAGACCTTACGACAATAAATCAGACCACGTTTTTGTCATGACGTACTCTACCCAAATACAAAAACGAATCAAGGTAGTTTCTTTGGTTTAGCCACAGGACCTCATTTTGTATTTCAGATTTTTACAACAACGTGTATCTGTTATTGTGACTAAATCGGTAGGTTAGTGATCAAATGTATCATGTTGCCAGCTCGTCTCTGCATCATTAAACGCGGAAGATGTTCATTCTTACCAAGGTCAGTGAACCAATATTTACAAGATGTTCTATTTTTATTGTCTTTTTATCGTAATTAATTTGTTCGGAAATTACTTTTTTTTAATTTTGACATTACGGTTGATTTGATAGTACCAAAAACTTTGTATGGAGTAAGACTGCTAAAATTATGATTTATTGTCATTTGAAATGAAACACGTTGTATATAAGGTGTATAATAATGTATAAGGAATGTAATTACGTGTACGTGTGTATGTAAACAAGTGTCTGACAGTATTGTGAATGGTAGAGTTGGTACCGGTAGACCACGACGTACACACCATGATCAAATAACAGAAGTGATAAAACGAGGTCAGGTAAAAAGCATATCAAATAAACGTGCATGTGTGAAGAGGTTAATGAAAGTAGATGAAGCGAACGTTGTTTGTCAGGATCGTTGCAAGTGGAAATCTATAGTCTCTGCCTACCCCCATGGGAAAAAGGCGTGTTAATATGTATGTATGTAATTACGTCACTATTTTTCAAATAAAGTCAAATCAAATCGAATCAAAATAATTGATTGTAAAAAACATGATTTTACAAATAGGTCTTGTTGTTATACACTGAGCACATGTTTTTTGCCGGTTGGGCGTACAATTTTTGTTTAATGTAGTATTATAAACCTACATACTATTTGGATACTGTTATAACTAACATCAGTAATATTTTACATACATACATAACTTCACGCCAGGTCCCTTGCGGGGTAGGCACGAACAACAGAGCGCCATTTAGGCTTATTCTTACACACCTCACTTGCTTCTTTGACCTTCATAGTTCTTGTCATGCACGCTCGTCTATTCTTAAGGCTCCTGACATCACCTTCTGCTAATACACGATCAATTTGATCATGGAAGGTGTGTCGTGGCCTTCCGCGACTAATATTTTAATCTCAAAATTTATACATATACATATACTAAATGACGCACAATTTAAATTCAGATTTATTTGTAATGATATTTACATAATACAATTATTATAATATACTAGCTGTACCGGCCGACGTCGTCCTACCCGGTAAAAAATAGGGGTTGATCGTAGAGGGTTTTTCAACCCTCTACGATCAACCCCTATTTTTTACCCCTATATTCTAGGGTTGTATGTATTTTTGTATGTTGTATCATAAAAAAATAGAAATTAAAAATTTTGTCTAAAAAATAAATAAAAAAATTTAGGGGTGGACTACCCCTAACATTTAGGGGGATGAAAAATAGATGTTGGCCGATTCTCATAGATACCGGATAAGCACAAAAAAATTAATCATAATCGGTCAAGCCGTTTCGGAGGAGTATGGCAACGAAAACTGTGACACGAGAATTTTATATATTAGATTTAAACACTTAATATTCTAACTTATCATTAAGGAACTCAGTTACACTATAGTAGTTTTTTATTATTAGTACCTTTTTTAGTCGTGATTTAAATAATTTAGTTTTCAGAGCTTTCAGCTCTTTTGGGATTTTACTATATATTTTTGGGGCCATGCATACTATACTCTTGTACAGTAAAGTTGTTTTTGCTTGTCTTTGCTTTTTTCTTATTTATTTTCTACTGTATTTACTACTTTTGTAATTAAGTTATTAATTAAATAATAGAATAAGTAAAACAAAACTGCAAAATAAATCTATAAGTACAAAGTTAACTCGCTGTTTGGATTTGAAATACAACACAAGACCCAGAAAGAATACACAAACAAAAATGTTTCAATAAACCAATGTGAAACTGAGAGTGTAGTGCGTTTCCCGCAGTTTTAGTGGCATTTCGCCCAATATTTTAGATGGAACAAAGCTGCCGGACGAGGCCGTTAGAAAAAGTACAAAAAAGTGAATGTTCATCAAAAACGTACTCGTGTATATTTTATTAACCTACCATTTTTCGGTGAAAGTAAAGGTTGCTTTTGAATCGTTCCATGTTTTTGTATGTTTTCAACTTTCGCTTTTGTAGGGAATATTAGAATTTATTTTACTCATCACAATTTACGACCTTCTTCTACTAATCTTAGACTTAAATACTTCCTAACATTATTCGTCGTTCTTCAATAATTATTTTATTGTACAGGCTATTCGACTATGGAATGCGCTGCCTGTTACTAGTAGACAATCTAAATTACTAACAATAAGAACATGACAAAAAAGCACTACCTGCAAAATAGTGATGTTTGATATTTTTACATATATGACAGTATGTGTATACACATATGAATATATTTATGTCTGTAATATTAATAGGTGTATTTATTTAAGTCTAGTAAGTATAATTCTTAGATATATGTTAATTAATGAATAAAAGATAAATAAGTCTGTCTGAAGTCGGGAAGACAAATAAATATACAATAAAGTTATCTATCATTTTTTATTGTATTAGGATATTCATCGCGTCTTTTCTCGTTTATGCTTTATCTATTATTATATACCGTGATTTGGCCAGGTTGTCTGGAAGCAATTGCCTCGCTTTTAGCAAGCGATAAGGCCGCCTTTTGTTTATCAAGTATGCAACTATTGTTTTTTTGTAATTCGTGTTTTGGTGAACAATAAAGTGTTATCTATTTATCTGTAACCATCCTAGAATCATTACATTGATGACAGTTTGTTGGGCTAGCTCGACGAGTGTGATACCAACCTTTTACAGAATATCGGTGTGAAATGGTTAGCTTTGAACTAATCATAACGCATATGTAAAGTACAAGGTCCGTGCGTACAAAGTGGCAGCTATATATACTGGATACATTGTTATTATCAAAAATTAATGAGGTTGTTTTCCAGTCTAGAAAATATTTTTTTTTTACAGTAAAAGGAACTGTACCTACCCAGAGGCGAAATAAACTTCCTTTATATACGATTCCTCTAACAGCACACACGACACCGTTGTAATAAAAATTATATGCTCCAATTTACGATGGTTGGGGGTGGGGGGTCCAAAAAATGCCCCCCAAGCCCCCCGAGCCCCCTGATTGCGGGATCGAATCTCGCTAAACGAACGGGAGGCGAAAAATTCGGTGGGGGATGAGGTACCACCATCAGAGCGCGATACATTTTTATCATTATCCCGTTCTAACGAACTATACAATCGCGGGGTTTTGTATAATTATTAATATTCGCTTGTTTGCAGTAATTATATGCGCACATTTATTGACATGTCAAGTGAACCAATAAAGTGATGGATGGATTGTGTGAAGGATGATATGACGAGTTGTGGTGTGACAGAAGATGTATATCAGAATAGAGGAGTGTTGAAGGATAATAGGACTGTTATAATTTTTTTTGATATAATATAAATGAACAAATTACCTAAATCTAACAACTATTAACAAAAACTAAAATATCCTATAAATAAACCTAACTTAAAAATATAAAACCTAACTCCAAATTATAAATAAAATATCAGTCCCAAACCACTGTCACTTATCGGGAACGTTCCCAGAAGGCTGGCGGCGTTACCACGCTGAATAGCCATGCTTATCCTTTGAGCAATATAGACACCAGCCTTTTGGTCGCGTGAGAGGTCTATTAGGCGTTCGCCGACATCTCGATAAAGTTTTAGAGCACCAGGATCCCACGGACCAAGAGTTTCCACTCCAAACGCCGCAAATGTGTAACAAAAGGATAATATATATTGCCGACCCCAATTAATTGGGCTGATGAAAGAAAGAGAGATGTTTTGTATTTGATGGACAGCTAGCGATCTACGGTTCGAAGTACAACATTATGTTGAAACTGCAGAGTGTTAGCGGGGTATCAATTTATACTGTTTTGGAAGAACATACACTATATTAGAAGTATTCACATATAATTCACAGTTCTTACAAACATAAGCAAATACAATAAGTCCAAATCGTAAGGCAAAAAGTCGTAATTTAAAAAACGCGCAGTCCGTCGACGTGAAATTTCCGCGCCGAATGTACATTATATACTGAATAATTACTCAAGCGCAGTTGGAACTCTTCTAGCTCTATGTCAACTAGCCGCCCTTATATATTAATACATTAGACATGGCCTCTTAATAAACTTATACTCGTACGACGCTTTAATTCAAAACGGCATGAGTTCTAAGCCCTTACTATAAAATTTTAACAATAAAACGGTTCATGTTTTCCTCGAAGGCCGGCCGTAAGCACAAAGGGATAAGCGATTAACAATAGATAGATACTTTGAAAACTAGCGCGAACAAATCACAGTTGACAATTAGGGTAGTGATAATATAATTGCAGATAATTTAAATACCAAGGGTAATTAAATACGAATCCAGAAAAAGTTTATACGGATTTCGGCTTCTCGGAACTTCTTGTAGCAATATCTATTTAATTATTAAACTCACAATTATTTCGTTAGTGGTTTGCCAATAAAGTAATATACAATTTTAATTGCTATAAAGTTGAAGCGGAAACTCCTGGGATCAGGATCCAAGTACTACTACTGGCATCAAATCAAAACAAAATCAAGTCAAATCATCATTTACTAATACCACGTTTTTACGGCTTTAAACGCGGTAATTTATTTGATTTTAATTATTCCGACATTTCAGCCACTTTTCAGTAGCCCTGATCACGGAAGACTGAGATACCAAGTCTCAATGAGGATTGATAAAGTTTAATTTAGCCTACCACCAACTTGTTTATTTTAATTGTTTAGTTTCAATGTTTATAGTTATTATTTACTCTATAGGAGCATAATCTAATTACTTACCTATTTGCAACATGTTGTTGGCTTGAAGAGAAGAAGCGGCGTAAGAACTCTTCAGTAAACATCCCTAGCTTTAATAATTTTATATAATATTAAAATGGGTGGAAATAGAATTAAAAGAAATTATCAATCAAGTTGGTTTGTGTTCCGGTGCACGCGGAAAGAGCTCACAGTGTCTTGAGGTCTGGCAGTTGGTCTTTGCTGGGTTTGAGTCTTGACAGTTTTGATGATCGGATCCCAAACAGGTGGTACTTGCCAACCATCTTCTCTATTGAAATTTAGATGTTATTTTTTTTATTTTAATTACCTCACGCCTCATTCTAGGTATGGAATGATCCTCTTTTGCGAGGATTTGTGGTTCATCAAATCTGATGAAGTGGTTGAATATATCTAACGTGTCTTCCATGATCACGGTTACTGAAAAGTGGCCGTACCGTCGGAATAATAAAAAGTAAATTACCGAGCTTAAAACCGCGAAAACGTAGTTTTATTAAAAAAGAATGAATTAAACATTTCAAGTAATCGTATTAAACTCCTGAAAAAACTTAAAAATAACCTGAAAAGACCTTTCATTCAAGGCTCAATAATAAAATTAGAATTGTAAAGAGGCTTATACACTAGTTACTTAACAGTCTAACCTTGGGTACAAATGGACAAATTATGTTATGTCAAACTATATAATGGATAAGGCCATTTATTGTTTCTGCTTTTACGTACAATTATTGGAAATGGTTTGTTTTTTTTTTAGAATTTTTATAATACAGTCGCAGAATGAAAATGTTCGTCACCTGAAAGTCTACTTAAGCTTGCACGAGTACAAAAAACAAGGCTACATTTCAAGAAATATTACGTTCATGAAATGTAGGAAAGTGAAAAAAGAAAATTGCTATGTAGGCAATGACAGACGCTGAGATTAACAATAAGAAACAAAAAGGATATAATCACTACGCTTGGTATAAATATTAAAAACAATAAAAATTATACGATATATAATAATTATATTAATACGTGAAGCAAAAACTTTGCAACCCATAATACGAAAATGGCGCAGACGGAGGAGTAAGAAATTTGGCACACTTATAGTTTATATAGAGAAGGAGTGCAGAATTCTAATATTTTATTAAAACTATTAATAAACATATATCAAATCGATAAAAAACAACATTACACAAACTACCATGTATTTGACACACACACGCATATAACTCTTATGTTGATGTTAAAGTCAAATTCAGTGTTGACAACAGAACCTTAATAAAAAAAAAAAAAAAATTAATTAATTATGGTCAAAATTCGACCACCGGGCGACCACCAGTTACTTAAATTATATTTAATAAAACTGATGGTAGATTATCAGGTCAAAGTTATGTATTTAACCACGTTCTTCTTCATCTACCATATCTGGAGATGGCAAACTCCATTTAAATATCTCTTAAAGTGAGAAAAAAGTTAGATCTACTACTCACTCACTTTTCTACTATAAATTAAATCAGTTTATATCATTCCAAAGGGCAATTCCATGCTGTTTCCAAGATTAAATTACAGAAAAACCAATGCGCCAAACTTATTATATATCAGCCCATAAATGTCCCACTGCTGGTCTCGGATTTTACATGGTAGGTGGACAGTATACCTGCCACGGTGGCTTGGCAGGTTTGACACATCGGTTATCTCGATGTGTAGATTACATCACGATGTTTTCATTCACCATTATTAGCACATGGTAATTGTAAAATATGCACATGTAATAAGTGGTGCATGCGTTCCGGCCAGAATTGAACCCGCACCCTTTGAGTATGGGACGCGTGCGCTAGCCATTACGCTACCCAACTTGTCAAACTTATTAGCAATATGGAATTTTTAGTGTACTAGTGTAATATCATCTTAACGGACTAAAACAAAATATTGTTTTTGCGTAGGCCCCGGGAGCTACGGCGTAGTACTACGCGGCTACGTCGTCGCCCGTAGCGAGTTTTCTCAACGTTTTCTTTGTAAAACCAGTTTATATTGATCGAGCCCCATTGTTGATTTACTTAATTACGATAATTAATTTTCTTACAGGGCTTTATGATCTTAGGTGCTTGTTTTAATTTTCACATTTTTTTGATTCATTATTCTTATTAACAAAAAACTTGATTATGAACAAAGGCATGTATAAAACTGGTTAATAATTTTAAAATATTTTTATAATTACTACTTACCGGCAGACGTTGCCCTGCTCTGAAAAAATAAAAATCTAGGACCCGATCCTAGCGCCACCTACCGGTTCCAACGGGATAAAATATCCTATACCCGTCTCCTGGTTCTAAGCTACCTCGCCACCAATTTTCAGCCAAATCGGTACAGTCGTTCTTGAGTTTTAAATAGTGTAACTCACACGACTTTTTTTATATAATATATATAAATATATGACTAGTTTAAACACTCCATTTCACTTGAGATTTTAGACTCTGGATAAATTTTATTATCTTATACATGAATTAAGTTCGCTAATAAATAATAATTTCTTTATTTTTTTCTATATTTATAACTTCATAGAGTATAGCATAACACAGATGGAAATTAGTCAATCCTGTTTACAAATAAAGTCTAAACTGCTAGAACTTAATTTCTTATTTGATATACTCTTCTAAGCACATATGAATGTAATGTTTATATATTTGGAATCAATTTCGTAGAACAATATACAAAAATTGTTTTTCCTGAAATTTATTTTGAATAATTTAAAATATATAATTCTCTCAGACCATTCATACAACTTACACATCTATCATAAAGCGAAAGATATATTTGTAAATTAAGATATGCCCGCGACCTAATCCACGCTTGACTCGAAATTCCTGCGGGATTTCCAGGACACGAAGTACTGCAGCTTTCAAAAAATAAGCCATCGTTTTTGTGATAACAGTATAAAATCGAGTTGGATTTTTATTAAATCTGGCCGTTTCAAGTTATTCCAGGATAATAGTAACGTAAATTTTTGATAGAATCGGTGCAGTAGTTTTTACCGACTAACGGACTAACAGTAAAGAAATCTAAAAAGTACATTCTCCTCTCTATCGTATATATAGTGTATTCCAGTTGTTTTTTTAATAGCTTCTTTTTAATGTACAGACACACACGTCATTTTTCAAATTTTGTAATATTATAGATAAATATTAAAATATTCAAAATCCAAATCGGAAGCAAGGAAACCGGAAATATGTATTTTGCTAAAAAAATCGTGAAGGCAAGTACAAATTTAATGTTTTGAGTAAAATTGGGTCAGAAAAGTCGGTCAAGGGAACTTTTGTTCAAAGCTTATGTTATTCATAAAACCAAGTATTTATTGGCGGTAGGTAGAAATATTTAAAAGATTATTTCCTTTGACACTCCCACTATTATTTATGTAAAATTGTTTACACCATCATCGACGCTACTAGAATTATTTTCAGAGAGATGCATCTGATTCTTTCGACTTTCTGTGAAGGAGCGAAGAAAAATTAAAATATATCTTATACTAATATATAAAGCTGAAGAGTTTGTATGTTTGATTGAACGCGCTAATCTCAAGCACTACTGATCTGATTTGAAAAATTCTTTCAGTGTTAGATATCGAGGGCTTCATAACAAATGGGCGTATACGCAAAATGCCATTGTTTTTGATATCTATGCATGTTACAATTTAGCAAGTCTTACCAGTATGCAAGTGTACCTAAATAGAAGGGTAAACCAAATTTCACCCTTATATAATCAACTAGTTTTGTTTCATTCACAAATTCGTCCCTTGTCATCCCCCAAATATTTGTTCCAATTCTATGGGTACTAACTATTATTGCTTATATTAACAGTATGTATATCTATGTATGTAATTTATTATTAATCACACTATATATATACAGCGTGTTCAGACCTTACGACAATAAATCAGACACTTTTCGTCATGACTACTCTACCCAAATACAAAAACGAATCAAGGTAGCTGCTTTGGTTTAGCCACAGGACCTCATTTTGATTTCAGAATTTTACCAACATGTATCTGTATGTGACTATCGTAGGTTAGTGACCAAATGTATCATGTTGCCAGCTCGTCTCTTCATCATTAAACGCGGAAGATGTTCATTCTTACCAAGGTCAGTTAACCAAAATTCACAAGCTGTTCTGTTTTTATTGTCTTTTTATCGTAATTAATTTGTTCGGAAATTGCTTTTTTAAAATTTTGACATTACGGTTGATTTAATAGTACCAAAAACTTTGTATGGAGTAAGACTGCTAAAATTATGATTTATTGTCATTTGAAATGAAACACGTTGTATATATATAAATAACAGTGCCACATCCGTCCATCCTAGGGTGCAGTTGAAAACCAGCGTCAGGCATCTGCTGCTGCATGCTGAACTGCATCTATTTGGTACCATCGCGAGACTTTAAATACTTATTATCCATCACCGTAAAATTAAATCCAAGTGTGTTTCGTTGTGTGTACCAAATAAACGATTTTTCTTTCTTTCCTTGTGTAAACCTGCACTTTTGTCTGTACTGTATCTAACTACTCACTTGCCTAACCATCGGATGCAGACTATTTTGTTTCATAAAAAAAAAGTATTTGAGGAAAGTCAAAAGATTCCTTAAGTAACATTTATCTTAATAAATACTCGTAATGATAAAGAGGCGTGGATTCATCAATAAATGGCCATCATCACATGCTACTCAAAATTTCCACACCGGAACAAACACAACATTAAACGCTCACAAAGCACAATTCGAACTCTTTGTACTTATATAATTAAACATACATATATAAAGCAATAATACATATGTACGTCCGTGGGTGGAAAGGGGGGCCTGATTAAAAATCATGACATGCGCAGAATAATTTTAAAAACTACAGGAGGCTGGGTTAATTTTTAAGTATTGATCAAAAATTGCGTATATGTACACATTTGTGTTAACCCACCCCCTGTTTGGGGTGTCGGGGGATGAAAGGGGTGGCGGTCGGATCCGTGCGTGAATTAGATTTTTTATTCCGAGAATTTGTCATTAGACACATTCTTTTAAAGTTCGTTTATACATGCGTGGATTGTTTTTGGACAATTTTAGTGCTAAAATTTTGCATGCGGTATGCTTGGCGGTTTGTTTTGGAACATGAAAAAACAGTTTCAAGGGGAATAGCCCTTAATACAAATAGGTATAATGTATAGTAATTATAAACTAGGTATATTTAAATTAAAGATTTTTTTGGTGTTCTGAAACCAACTCGGCAAAAACGTATATATTATAAAATGTTCATGTCTTTATAGTCGTCTATTTTATATACATGTAAGTAATACCAGAGGTTTCCCCGCGGCACTGCCGCGTGTTAAACCCTAGGCAGTAGCTTTATTTTAGTGACACAAAATTTAAATCAGGCCTTTTCTTGTCACTGCCCTTTTGGGGTCACGCGCGTTCTCAAAAGTTGTAAGTCTATAATTTTTTGTACGCAACGCGGTAACGAAAGCGGAAAAGATATATAAGATTTTGTATATGGATAATTTTGGCCTATTAAAAAAATCATTTTTTTTTGTAAACATTTCTAAAATAGATTTTTTCAAATGCTTTAATTTTTCCACTTTTTATGGCAATTATTGATATTTTAGAAATTGCGTGCCCTCAAAAGTAAAGCCCTGCATATAATAATAACAAAGAATCTACGTCCATATTGTTTAAACAACTGCCCAGCAAAACATAGGGATGAATCGAAGCCAACCTGATTTGAGAAGTAATACAATGAATGACTAGTTTCCTAAAGCAACGTAGGTATTTGTTAGTGGATTGAAAAAACATGATTACAGCGCCATCTATTCAGCTTATCTATCTGTTTTACGGAAACGACATCATTTAGGACCTAGTTATGCAAATTGGAACCAACCCACATACTGAGAGTTTTGAGAAAAGCCGTTTTTATTGAAATTATGCAAAAAAATATTAAAATATTGTACATTCTAATGTATAGCATTCTAAATATTTTTTTCCAAAATATAGACACATTTATCTGTAAGCAAAATTTAAATAAAAATGGCTTTTCCTCAAAACTGTCAGTATGTGGGTTGGTTCCATTTGCATAACTAGGTCCTTTTCGTGATAAAATGTACCTTATGTTACGCCCAGGGATATGATCTAGCTCCATGTCGATTTTCATTTAAATCTGTTCAGTAGTTTTCACGTGATGCTCTAACAGAAAGATAGAAAGAAAGCCAGACTGACAGACAAAATTCTATAAATTGCATTTTTGGAATCTCCCGGTCCGAATTATCCCCTGATTTTTTCACATTTTTAAACTCAATGTACAAACTCGAACCATTTACAGATTTATCTATATACATAAAAACAATTGCTTTTCGTTAGTCTCGCTAAAACTCGAGAACGGCTAAACTGGCTTGGCTTAATTTGGCTAATTTTGGTTTTGAATTTTTTTTTTTATTGCAGGAGATCAGCAGACAGGCAGACGGCCCACTTGATGGAAAGCGGTTACCATCGCCTATGGACATTTGCGACACCAAAGGTGCTACAAATGCGCTGCTGCTCTCTTAAGAGGGACTCGATCCTGGTCACTAATGCCGGAACACAACACAAGGTTGTTATGGCGTCATACTCTAGCCCAGGGGTGGTCGCCATCCAGTCGAGCATATATATAATACTCTGCCACCGAGCTGTGGGTAGTTTTGTCGCCTCTTACGACAGGCCGCCCGGCCGCAGGAAATTGTATTCTTTCTCCGTTCCTGCACGGATATTTATGGAAGTCCAGGGAAGAGTTAAAAGGTGAGTAAATATGAACAAAATGCTTGGAATATAGTAAAAACAACAATTTCGCTTTCCCTTAGAAACTGTTTCTACCTGTCAAACATTTGATGTTGGTCATGTCGTTCAGAAATCAAATTAAATTTAAAATTGAAGATTTTTATAAACTTGGTTTTGAATGTCAAACGTAATATGTTCGTCCCGTCGTTCAGAAATCAACGTTTTTTATTTATTGATTCAGAGGCGGTACGAAGTTTGCCCAGTCAGCTAGTTATTACAGTTTAGATATATATTACATTTTGTCTATAATTTGTTAAAAAAACCATTTGTTCTACTTATGTTAATGAAATTTGTCTGTGTTCTATCATATTATATCTGTATGTATAGACTTTCATTTAGTTTTTCATTCATCATGATTTTTATTGCAGTTATTTAATTTGTTTTTATTGCATGAGCAGATAGGCAGACAGCCCACCTGATGGAAAGCGATTACCATCGCCTATGGACATTTGTGACATCGAAGATGCTATCAATGAGCTGCCACTCTCTAAATGGAGGTTGGAACCTAGGCATTAATGTTGGAACGGAATTGACGGTTATTATGGCGGCATACTCTATAACAGAGGTGGCAGACATCCAGACGGGCAGAAACCCTACGGCTATGGGTTATTTTATCGCCTTTTACGACAGACTTACCTGGTCGTAGGAAATTGTATACTTCATTTATTATTAAAGAATAGACATTAATTAGTAGTTTTTCTTTTTCTTCCTTCTTTTTGTTTCTATGCAATACTTTATATTAGACGAGTGAAGTCGTATTCGAAACTTAGTTAATATTAATATAATATTTGGTAAGTAATAGCTGTAATCAACCTTTCACAGATGAATTACTCCTTGGTTTTAGAGCTTGGATTGAGTTATGGGGAACGTAATACGATGCTTAGCAATTACTCCGATCCAACATGGTGGAAGCCTTAAAAAAGTTAATGAATTTTATATCATCATTAGTTTTTCAATTTAATTTATCGGTATACAGAATATGTTTTTCTAAGTTACATTTAAAAAATATGTGTTTTTGAAATATTAATATATGTATAAATTCTTTATTTACTGCACGTGGCAGTCCAGTAGTCGAAACTGGACTATAATTAATTTAAATTATAAGTTTGAACATTATTAAGGTTCTGTTGTCAAAGACTATACTTCTACCTATATAATCACAGATTTCGCCAAGGTTATACTATTAATTTGACTTTAACAATAATCAAAAAAGTATGTATGCGTGTGTGTCAAATACATAGTGTGTGTAATGTTTTTTTATTAAATTTAATGCATTATTTAAAAAAAATAGCATTCTGCATTCCTTCTCTATATAAACTACTAGCTGTCCCGGCAGACGTTGTCCTGCCCTGAAGAAATAAAATTTAGAACTCGACTGCAGCGCCATCTGCCGGATGTAAGCTATCCTACCTTTTAAGTTGGATCAAAATGCACACGGTGTGCAAATAGCGGCCCCGGCAGACGTTGTCCTGCTCTGAAAAAATAAAATTTAGGACCCGATCCTAGCGCCACCTACCGGTTCCAATTATGGATTTTAATCATCTGGGGACCCACTCAAACACACAAAAACAAAATCACCAAAATCGCTCCCGGTGGTTAGGAGGATTCTATAACCCGATCTCAGCGCCACCTGCCGGTTCCAATTATGGATTTTAATCATCCGGGGACCCACTCAAACACACAAAAACAAAATCACCAAAATCGCTCCCGGTGGTTAGGAGGATTCTATAACCCGATCTCAGCGCCACCTACCGGTTCCAATTATGGATTTTAATCATCTGGGGACCCACTCAAACACAGAAAAACAAAATCACCAAAATCGCTCCCGGTGGTTAGGAGGATTCTATGACCCGATCCCAGCGCCACCTACCGGTTCCAATTGTGGATTTAAACCATCCGGGGACCCACTCAAACACACAAAAACAAAATCGCTCCCCGTTGTTAAGAGGATTCTAGAACCCGATCTCAGCGCCACCTACCGGTTCCAACGGTATAAAAACTATCCTATCTTTCAAGTTGGATCAAACTGGACACGGTGTGCAAATTTGATTAAAATCGGTTGAGTAGTTTAGGAGTCCATCGCGGACAAACATCGTGACACGAAATTTATATATATAAGATAAATGTGCAAAATTTCATACTCCTCCGTCTGCACTATTTTCGTAAAAAGGGTACAAAGTTTTTGCTTCACATATTAATATGTAGATGATAATATAATTATTATCTCTGTAGCATAACGACTTTTACATTACGTCCTAACTGTATAATAATATATCTAAGTTCTTAAGTGCATTAGCGCCTATAATATTGGGCTCAACCAGCAGCTCTAGATTTGGTTATTTTTCCTATTAGACTTCATATTGATGACTACAGCTGGATAATAATTCTTATACTGATATATAAAGCTGAAGTTTGTTTCTTTGCTTAAATGCGCTAATCTCAGGAACTGCTCGTCTGATTTGAAAAAATATTTTAGTTTTCGATGGCCCATTTATCAAGGAAGGCTATAGACTATATATATCATCACGATAAGACCAATAGGAGTGGAGCACCAATGAAGAATGTTTCAAATTCGGAGTTTTTGAAGTGAAACTTCTATATAGACGGGGTCTTATGATTTTTCTTTCACGAAGAAGCGTCACGGCCGCGTGTTCTAATACTTCGATTTTTAAACTCGTGATATCTTTCGAATGGAATGTCCGAATTGAATAATTCAAAAAGTTATGTAAAGGTATTCAAGACTTGAATATGAAGTAATTTTTTTGATAATGATGAATACCAAGATACAAATAAAGAGAGTTAACTAGCGGCGGCATTTTAATTGATTTTTTAAAATAAAAGTAGGTACACTTATTGTGGCATAACTAATGGCTAGACATATGCTATCGCGACACTTTTTGTAAATAATGATGTGTTCTGTAAAGTCGAAGTATATTATTTTATTCTATAAGTTTTCGCAGCGCACGCAATTTCATGTATTTTTACACCTTGGGTTACATTTTGGAGGATCCTTGGTAAGGATCCCTAATTTTTTTTACCTTACTTTTCTTTACTATTCCACGAAGGCAGAAGCTAGTATTATAAAAGTGGAAGTCGTGATAAAAGACTCGTTAATCTAATGATTTCAAACGACAATCCTAGCCCTAGCCTCTAAACCAGCATTTGAAAGCATTGAAAAACCGAAAAAAAATCCTCCCATTATTCCTAACCCGCGATCCAGCCTCCCGAAAACTCGTACCCACTCGTATATTCATTTCCGTTCTGTTAATACCGCATACTTTTAACTGTCTAACTAGGTGGGTCGCCCCCCACCGCCCACGGGGCCACCTAACCCACCCTCCCACTACTTACACGCGGTAGGCGCAACTTTTATATTAGTACGTAGTCGGGCGCTTTTTAACGAACCCCCCGCGAGGTGGCGCCACCTGCCACGCATACCGAAAAATACGCAAAACCCACGGGTGGGGGCGCCGCACTCCCCCCTTTTTAGAAGTGAAGTGGCCGTATTTTGCGTATTTTTAAATTATTCCCCACATACGGGTGTGTTTGTGAATGTTTAGTTCCCTTATCCCGTTTTTTTGCTGCTGTTACGCCGCCGCTTTATCTGTTAGCTTAGAGCGGAGGGATTTTAACTTATTTCGTTGTCGAGAGAATCTGTGAAACGTTTTTCATACTGTAATCATACATTACATCAAGCCTATGACCGATGAAAAAATGTGTGTGTGTGTGTGTGTGTGCAGTTAGCAGTACAGTAGAACAAAGTGTGACAAGGGGTGTGCGGGTTTCTAAATTTCATGACATTTGTTATGATATATTTAAGTGTTAAAACACGAAATTTGATGTATTAGCGAAATACTCCAAAACATTTCCTTGTATGAGCATAGTGTTTAAATGATTAAATATAATGTATTCTATTTCATTCTCTTACAGACTTAGTCCTGTAGATTTGTGTGTTTATCTCTTTTAGTGTCAAATTAAATTTTACAGAGATATGCAACATTAGTATTGCGATGTCATTAAAAGCTAACTAAGTAATAGGTTCTCAGTTATGTCGTATAAAACCTATGTAACACTTAGCTGGCAATAAAAATTATTTGATTTGATTTGAAAAATGATCAAAATCCGTTCAGAAACAAACAAGTTATAGCTGAACATACAAAAAATATTACTCGATGAACCTCCAACCAATATTAGCCTCCCTATATTTGTAAGTTAGTAAGTAATGTCATTTAATTTAAAATATTTTTTATTTTGATACATTGAAAAGAATTTGTTGGTCGAAGATCTCGCCATGCCAGTCTCAATAACATCATCCACCGATTCTTGTCAGCATCGGCGTACCAGCCATCCTAGAGCCAAATGGCTTGATGCGCGACGATGGCAAGAGCCCGGATGTAATATCACTTATTGCTTGGAAGACGGGAACGCCGCTTGTGTGCGACGTGACATGCGTTGACACTGTGGCGGCATCATATCTTCCAGTGACTTAGTCAGGGACTGTCAACGCTGCTTCAACAGCTGATGATCTCAAACGGCGCAAATATGGTACCCTAGAAAGGGGTTACATATTTGTGCCGTTTGGAGTTGAAACTTTAGGTCGGTCGGTCAATCGGCAAAGGGTTTCTTCAAAGAAATTTGTAAGAAACTCTTTGATACCACCCGTGGTCAGGAAGCTGGTTCATATTTTGCACAAAGAATCATCATTGCCATACAGCGTGGCAATGCAGCCAGCCTTCTAGGCACGCTCTCCTCTGTCAGCGATTTGTTACATATTTTATATTAGTTTATTTGGAATTTAGTTTATCAATACATTATCTAATATATAAAATTCTCGTGTCACAGTTTTCGTTGCCATACTCCTCCGAAACGGCTTGACCGATTTTGATGAAATTTTTTGTGCTTATCCGGTATCTATGAGAATCGGCCAACATCTATTTTTCATCCCCCTAAATGTTAGGGGTAGTCCACCCCTAAATTTTTTATTTATTTTTTAGACAAAATTTTTAATTTCTATTTTTTTATGATACAACATACAAAAATACATACAACCCTAGATTTTCAACCCTCTACGATCAACCCCTATTTTTTACCGGGCAGGACGACGTCTGCCGGGACAGCTAGTACCTATATATACAAATGTTGGCGACATGTTTTAACGCCTGCACTTTTATGTGAACATTGTTTTAAAAATGATTACGATTATGTATTTGTTAGTGAATGTAATGGCGTAACACCAAAGAATATGCGATCTCAACACTAGTATTTCGGCTATACTTGTCTATCCCACGTAAACGTCGCTACTTTGTAAAGTGTGTAAAGACTCGGTCGTATTCATATTTAGTTAGTGTAAGTTTGTAGGCTTCTTTTTTTTTTTTTTTTTTTTTTTTTTTTTTTTTTTTTTTTTTTTTTTTTTTTTTAGTGTAAGTTTGTAGGCTTCTTTTAGGTTCTTCAGGAAGCATACTAACTTACATACATACATACATACATAACTTCACGCCAGGTCCCTTGCGGGGTAGGCACGAACAACAGAGCGCCATTTAGGCTTATTCTTACACACCTCACTTGCTTCTTTGACATTCATAGTTCTTGTCATGCACGCTCGTCTGTTCTTAAGGCTCCTGACATCACCTTCTGCTAGTATACGATCAATTTGATCATGGAAGATGTGTCGTGGCCTTCCGCGACTTCTGCATCCATCCACTTTTGCATTGTATATCTGTTTAGTCATTCTTTCATCATACATTCGTTCTACATGCCCGAACCACCGGAGCATTCCTTTCCTTACCTTCACCCCGACACTCTCTTTCAGACCAACTCTCTTTCTTACTTCGGTATTACGAACGCGGTCCGCGAGTGTCACTCCGCAGATTTTGCGCAGTGCTCGCATCTCGACCGCGTTTACTCTACTTTCGTGCTCTCTATTCCATACCCAACTCTCGCTTCCATACGTGAGCGTAGGTACCAGCACCGCGTTGTGTATGGCAAGCTGGGCCTTCTGGCTGATTACCTTACTAACTTACTTTAACTTAATATGAATAATTGTAAACCGAGATATAATCTAGAAAATATTAAATTGATAGCTTTTCATATCTTTGGTGGTTGAGCGGGTTAATCCCTTGATGGCTTACCTCACTGCAACGCAGAGGCTCCGGGTTAGAACTCTGCTATGCTATATTTAGAAAACGAATTTTGTCCGTCATTTTCTATGGGTGTCTGGGATAGGCCCCAGAGTAGTAAATTAATGATAACACAAACGTAACTTGATTAATTTGGGTAAATACAGCCTGTATGTTTGGCTGCCGATAATAAAAAGTTATCCATGAGCATTATCATATTGCCAATTTAATTTAAAACCACGTCACAGGAAATTCTCAAAGAACACGCAACCGATTTTATATCTACCAATTGGTATAAACCATGCGAAAAAAACACACGCTTTAAGCATAGAAAATACATTATCATTACGGCCATGAGTGAGCAAATGTTACTGGCAAATAAAATAGTTTTCATATTCACCCCTATTTATGCAAAAATCATCTTTAATTCTAATAGGATAAGGTAGAACACCTTGTACACATGTTAAGTAGATGTATGCAAGAAATATGTGAGAGGTATATTTTTATAGAGCCTTTTACTGGAGCTCGGTGGTGTAACATCTGACATGACAGTTCCTGCTACTGATATGCTAGCAACAAGTTATTTATTGGGTTATTTCCTTGTTATTTATTTTCGGGAAACGTTTGATAGTTAAACTGCCTGGTAAAGGAGTGTTTTTGATAGGCATGTAAACATCTTCTTAAGCGTATAAGTTTTAGATTTTGATCCGTGTAGGAATGGAGAAAGAATATTAATTTCTGCGGCCGGGCGGCCTCGTAAGAGGCGACAAAACGACCCACAGCCAGGGCACTAGACAGGATAATATATATAAGTATAGACATAAGGCCCACACTGCACATGCACTTCCTCACAACACCAGCATGAAACAGATCACTCGACATTAGTATAAGTTTAGTATTAAAATTAGAATAAACTAACATAATAAGTTATTCGTAAGATACATACACCTCAATACAATAATCACTAAATTAATGGCACACACAAGAACCAAAATAACTAATAAGTGTGTTAAATTCTAAATATTAAATCTAGAAATTAAGTTGTAAAAAAGGGTACGGAACTCGAGTCCGACGAGTTGTTAAAAAAGGAAAAACAAAACCACAGCCAGGTGGATAGCTACCACCCCTGGTCTAGAGTTTGCTACCATAACAACTTTTTCAGTTCAGTTTCTCTTTCTAGGCCAGCAGCACATTGGCAGTACATGCAGTGTTGCTAATGTCCATGGGCGACTGTAACCACTTTACATCACACTTGCAAAAAAAAAGATATATTAATCTCTAATCGTTCAAGTTGAACTCTAATTATGTATTCTTCAGCAAGATTCGTGTCACGGTTGCTTAAGGTTGCCGTTTTTTTTTAATTTACAGACTATGCTATTATAATCCCATTAAGTTAAAGAAGAATAATTTTAAAGAATTTAAATATCTGTTTTAGTAGTGGTCATAATTTACTACAGAAACGAGATTCTGTTTGTAATTATAAAAATAAGAAATCAACTATAGATAATAGTTAATATAAATAAATATGCATTTATTTTAATGCTAATGTTTAATAACATGACTAAGATGAAACTGTAACAATCATAAGATTCAGCGTAACTTGGCGCCTACATGTTTTGTTATAGCAATAAAATGCATTTGCTATTACATTTTTGGCAGGCGTTCCATATAAGCACTAATATGTTAGATTTAAGGTCACATCGTTCTCTACTTTAAACCTTTGTTTAAGCACATAACTTAGTATTAAAAGAAAATAATTATTTTTAATAACATATTCTTTTACAATCTAGTATCCAACAGATTATGCGAAATACTTAAACGAAAATTATTTGAAAAAAAACTTAAATTTTTGCAGGCTAGTTCTTTAAAACGAAACAATGCACTATTGTTTCAATTTCTGTAGTACTTATGGCTAAGCCAAAATTCTTAAAAAAGTACCACGACCCTCTATCCATCTGTGTATTATATTTATTTATCAATATTACATGGAATCTCATTATGATTTTTAATTTTTTACTAATGTGATTTAAACATACTCAGAGTAATAGAATTCTAGCATCAATTATTCTTATGTTTTACCTTCTCCTAATTCTTTACTAGTTTAGTTTACTTTACTAAATGTCAACTTTTACTCAATATATCCACCTCTTTTTGTGGTCTATCTCTGTAACACAACAAATCACCATTACGTCTTACACACAATCCAACCATATCTTTTTGCCCACCTTTAAATCGTATCCATTAATCTTCCAGTTCGACATATTTTTAGTCACATGACTTTCATCCCTCCTTGTCGTACATCCGTACTACCTTAGTCTTCCTATCGAATTTTCAGTTACGAGTGTAACTTTCAAAGACTTGCTTCATTTATCATTTTGAGGTGTAATATGTTTCAAGTAAAAAGTCAGATAGATATAGTAGATTATATGTGGTGCCGCATATATATATTATATGCAGAACTAATGCTAGCCCAGTGGTCGAAATTCGACCATAATTAATTTAAATGATAAGGTTGAACATTATTAAGGTTCTGTTGTCAAAGACTATACTTGTATAATTACAGATTTCGCCAAGGCTACAATGTTAATTTGCTTTAACAAGAAACAAAACAGTATAATGCGTATGTGTCTCAAATACATGGTAGTGTGTGAAATGTTTTTTTTATTGATTTAATGTATTTATAATGCATAATTTTTAATAAATATTATCTTTCTACGCTCCGTCTTTTTTATATTAATATTAATGTTTATAATATATTAATTTATATACTTGTTTCCAATAGAGCTCGTCATATTTTGTTTTGTTTTCTGTTTGTTTCGTTTTGTCTATCCGTGAGTCCCTTGAACGGTCCAACGGAAGACCAGCGCTGAGCCAACCAGCATCATGCTGAGTTAAGACCGATTCAGAAATTCATTCCAGTTGTATTCTCTTATTTATAAGTACGTTTTGGTGTGTATGTAGTTCTGAATAAATATTTTTATTTCTTTCTTTCTTTGTACTCTATATAAACTATGAGTACGCGAAATTTCATACTTCTCCGTCCACGCAATTTTCCTAAAAAGGGGTATAAAGTTTTTGCTGTGTTTTTGCTTCACGTATTAATATAATTATTTAGGAGTTTTTCAAAAGTTATCATATTATTGGGAGATTTTAATTTTAATTCTTCCTCAATGGTAATAATAACGAAAACCTAAGAATATACAACCCATCCAGTAAGTTGGCATGGCCTACTAGATTAATTGTCTGTGCGCTCAAAAACCGCGAGCTCGTGCCAAGTATTGGCTTTTTAAGTAGTTTCAAAATGACAATACGTTGGTTTCTAACTGAAATATAACTATCTTCTGGTTTACGCGGACTATGTAGGCAGTGGTCTGTCGTAGATACTGAACGCGGTATGTAGCATAAAGAAAGGTCAAAATTCATTTATTGACAAAAATTATACAGAAATAATTCTTACATAGGTTTCGCACTAGGACAATCCTGTATCGCGGGACACGAAGTACGTGTGTGAGTGACATGATAATTTGTATCTCAAAATTAAATTATATTAAAAAATATGTTAACTTGTTTGTGTGTGTGTGTGTGTTTGTTTGTGTATGTATATGTATATGCTGGTTAACAATGTTCACAAAGTTATACCAATCGTCGTTCTCGAATGTCAAAACGCGCGTCAGGTTTTTTCGTATACTCCGTGATGACATACATTTCTTCGACATTACAGTGGAAACTCGATAATCCGGGGTTATTGTTGTTGTCAGGCATCCGGATAATCGTTTATACTAGTGGTCGCCCGTGGTCGAAATTCGACCATAATAATTAATTTGAATTATAAGTTTGAAAATTATTAAGGTTCTGTTGTCAAGTAACATACTTTTATAATCACAGATTTTGCCACAGCTACTCTGGTAATTTGACTTTAACACTAAACTAAAGAGTATATAATGCTTGTGTGTGTTAAAAAGTGGTAGTATGTCTAACGTTTTTTTTTATTGATTTAATCCATTTTTCGTGCATAATTTAAAAAACAAAGGTTAGCAAAATCAAAAAAATCTTGCCCTAGTTATGTCTGCAGCTTTTTATAATTTCCAGTACACAATTTGCGAATATATTCCTGCAAGTACCGAGTTGGCTTTGGTTCTTTAAATTTTTAGAGTGAATATGGGCATTATATTATACTTTATCCAAAGTTACATGGCTTAGATTTCCTGATATTCCTGAGAATTTCAGTGTGGAACAGGGAGCACTTTTACAAACACCTAATAGTGATGGTGGAAAGATGCCAGAGTAGTCGAGCCGTTACATGACGGCTGATTACTGTTGGTATTTATAACGGCAATTTCCCCCAAAAATAATATAGAAGAAAATCTGTGGTGTCTCTGAAGTAAAATATAATTTTCAATGGATTTTCTCTCTTCTGTAGGTTGTAATCTCTGGATCTACGGAACCGATTTAAAAAAATCTTTTAGGTACTGTTCAAATGCTACGTTAACAGAGAGTGTCATAGGCTATATAACATGACGCTATATACCACGGGCGCGGGACAGAGCGCGAGTGAAACCACGCCGGGTCGTTAGTGTTCTTTAAAAATGGAAATTAAAAAAGACTATAAGCAATATTCCAAAATAATTCACAGTTTCATTAATTGTTGAGATACAATTATTCGAAGCCATTATAATATCCAGGGCAACAAAACCACTATTGACCGGTGTATTTTTAGCGATATTTAAGAGGAATAAAAGGAAGGTAGTTTATATAAGTTATATTTAGGATCTCATAAAAAGACACGGAACGCAGCGACGCGGTCTTAAATAATAAATAACAGTTCCTTTCCAAACATAAGGAGTAAAACAATTTATTACAAAATGTAAACAGGAAGAAGCGTATTTTCATTTAGAATACGATTTCCCGAAACCCCCACCTCCCTCCATTCCACATAGACGAAAATACTCGGTTATGATTAATTCCAAATGCGCGGAGCATTGATCAAGAAACCAGCTTTTTACTCCAAACTACCCACCTCTCCCCCTTGAAAGAGCGAGACTAATGCAGCTTCCCCCTCTCACTCTAAAACAAAGATGCTAAAACTTCTTTCGCTAGTATGAAGATTTTAATTTCATATTTTTGACGAAACGGTTCTAATTTTATTGCGCGGCGAACTCGATTCGATGCTTTATACATTACGGCATAAGTATCAAAATCGGTAAGTCGTACAACGCACTTGCTTCCATTTTCTAATGCAGAATTAGTTTTCGAAGTGAAAAGATACAGTCTTGAGACTGTGTGCGTGTTTGATCTCATTTTCGACTGTAATGCTTTAGAGATAGGGTTGGTTTTAATACGAGTGTTAGTTAGCAAGAAATAATTCTTCACTTGTACCCCAAAAATTAGTCGAATGGGGAGAAGGGGTTCATACGACGGGTGGTTTAAAAGAAGCAAGCAAAAAGGGGGATAGAAAGATGCGCAAAGACTTAGTTCGCGAGTGGGGTGTGGGTGGATGGGGGCAGCAGGCGTTATAAAATATATAATTCTATACTTACAATACTTGTAAATACGGCACGCGGAAGTACTGTGAATGGTAGCGTTTGATACTTTGTGTGAGTAACTTCCGATTACATGATTCTTTACTTTTTCTGGGTTTATGATATTGGTTATGATCAGAGTTGCTAATTGAAACATTTCAACTTTATTGCTTTTATTATATAGTAATGACTTTGTTTTAAAATCATTATTTTACGTAAGCATCAGACCAAATCTTATCGTAAGTAAATGTGAAAGGTTGTTCGTTTTCTTTCGATGTTTATTTATAGCTTTGAAGTAGACAAGAAAATTCAAACACATTTGAATATAATGAATATAAAAAAAAACACTTCAACATAAAGATTATTGGATAGATTGTTTTTAGTTGAAGTGCAGCATGCAGGTTGACGGCTATCAGATGAAAAGTGATAACCACAGTATATGAAAAATTTTCAATACCATAAATTTTACCACTGTACTTCTGTACTGCTGGATTTGTCAGTTACATAAAATATGAATAAATATAAAATGCAAACGTTTATTTAATATGGCACCAACGTCGATATCTCTGAAGGCACGTGGTAAACTCAAGTGTTTAATTTTATTAATTTTGATGTAACTATTTTAAATATTTTCTTGTAAGTATCAAATGCTTTTAGTTGAACTATACCTCTACATTCGCGATATTTAGTCGCGAAACTGGATGTATTATAAAGGCGGTAGTTGTTTAAAATAAGAGCGGGACTTGGGTGCTTAGTGGTGCAGTGGTTAAAGGCACGGTGCGTTTAGGTTCGATTTTAAGTTAAAACAATATGAGTTTAGTGTTTTTATTGACGACCTCTGTAGTTAGGCGGGCTAAGCATTTGACGGCCTACCTCACTGCAACGTACAAGTTCCGGGTTCGATTCCTGTTACGGTAAATTTCGAAAATGAATTGTTTCCGTTATTTACCATGGTCTGGGTTTCTGGTGGTCTCCCCATAACACAATCGTAACTTGCTTAATTTGGAGATATACAATTTGTATGTTTGTCGGCCGGTATATTGTCGGTTTAAGTTTGTTTATGGGTTATATTGTTTTTGTGCAGTTTAATAAAAGTGTATTTTGTTTTACGTCATATATTTTTATTAGTATTATTTGGACGGTTTCTTAGGTTCGGTGTTACAAGCTTTTGCTTGTCTAACTTACTGAAATGCAGAGATCTTGACTTCGAATCCTGGCTGAGTGAATTTCAAAAACAAACTCCATTATTTAGAATGGTTTGGGTGTCTGGTACAGGTGTATATTAACCATAACCCAAGCGTAATACTTAGTTTGGGTATCCTATGTGTGTTTATTTGTCGATTATTGTTACATTGTCAAAGAAGTCCATATTTCATCTGATAAGCTAAAGTCAGCCAATCCAATAATACAAGTAAACTGAGATTTCTGCGATATAATGCGTTCGAATACAAAAGCATTTTCGACTGCAGGCAACGACAAACAGCTTTTATATATTTTAATTTTATCGAATATCATCTAAACTGTTTGTTATCCATTCCAATATTATTGAGAGTAAAATGTATGTTATGATTTCACTTCAAAACTATTGAATCAATTAATAAATTGTGCGAAGTCAATATTTTTTTTGTGTTTGTCTGTTTGTTCGAGATTCACATAAAAAGTATGGACCCGAATTCGATGCGGTTTTTGTTAGTCGATTAGAAATTGTCAGTTTTTAAATCTTAAGTGCTTTTTATCCCGGGAATCTCGCACAAATTTTCTTGGGAACGGTTTAAAGTAGCCAGAGTGAAAAAATCTGATTCCAATGTAATTTTGTCAAAGTAACTCTTTCTATGTTAATTAGACATCTTTAGTAGAGCAACTTAGCTTTGTATGCCTTTAGTAACATTATTCATATTGGGTTTTTACGCGAGTTTCTGGGATTAATGTATTTTTATACTAAACATATGAAATGTCCTTTTGATTTGAATATTGCGAAACAGCTATAATGTATCTTACCTGACCTACGTGGATGAAGTCGCAGGAGAATTTTAGTTTAAAACGTACAAAGTTTACTCGAGTGAAGCTACCTATGTTTTATCCACTCATTTCGCGTGGTTCTTACTAAAAAGTTGTACAAGAGAAGCGCGGGGCACTAGCGCCTACGCCGCGCCTCGCACACCCGCGCGGTGCCGTGCGGCGTAGGCCTCGCCGACCGCTAGGGCTGCCACCCATGTGTAATATGCATTGATTAGGGGTTAGCCTTAGCGAATTGCGATGGTAAGATGGTCGATTATGCGAACTATTCAAAGAGTTCTTAATACTTGCAGGTAAACGAACTGGTAGAACTACCCAAACCACCTACTCAAAAGTGGCTATCAAGGGAGTCGATGCGTTTACTAACTTTTGAAACTTTAAATACCTAATTACGCTCTCTTTGAAAAAATCCGCGATAAAAAATAGAGAATATTTGAAGGTTTGCAACTTGACAGACAGTCCAGCTAGCGGATAGTGATGTTCAAGAAAGTCGATGCATTGACTACTTCTGGGACTTTAGACTTGTTTTAGCTTCGCCCTGTTTGAAGAGCTTCGCTTCAGAAAATACCTTGGACCACCACCATTTGCAGACATAGTATAAAGGCACCAGATATGCTTGATAACTACAAAATAGAAATTACGAAGAACTTCTAGTTGTCAGCAGAGGTGCGGGGATAAAATAGAGACATAAGCTCCAGTTCAACCAACTTTTTAGAGCACTTCGCGTTATACAGCCTCACCTCCACCACGCCTCAATTGGAAGTAGCTGATATCCAATAAACTTCTCGATGACTCAACGACCACTTATATTGATTTTTCTAGAAGCAGAAGAAACTGACTACTCCCTAAAATGGCTAAAATGGAGAGATATAGCAATCTACACGGTGAAATATTCAGGTGACCTAGACCCTTCAAAAGCTAGAACTTAGGCGAAATTAAGAAGTTGAAGGATTTCCTAGACGACCTGGAGGATGCATCTTCGTATGCAAAAAAGACGCTTTGTCATCGAGTCGCGCAAATACACGGCTTACTAGCACAAGAAAAGAAGATTTGCCAACTCTCGATGGTTTTACTCATTGTTGATTGTTTAATTTTTGACTCATTCGACATGCCGATGAATCGTTGTGAATTACAAGTTGTCTCATCTAACGACCGGCTATCGATTTAAATACGTTGACAGTCGATAAAGATCTTGATCTTAGTCAAGAAGCGAGTCGATTGTTGACTCTATTTTAATATTAGATCAATTATTATTGCTCTTATTCGATTCTTTAATCTTAGCTAAGATTTTATATTGCCTATCACTAACTGGTAATGACAACGCAAATCAGGGTTAAGATGCAACGTTTTTAAAAAAGTAGATTACATTTTTAACAAGATACAATTTTAGATAAGAATTAGCTGGTCAATCAAAAATGTTTGTAATTAAAGTCTATTTCACTTTATCCAAACTAAATTAAGAGACACTGTCTATATTAATTGTTCATTTAACGTTACATAGGAAAATTATATTTTACATATTATTACATCTGTAATTAATATAATTAAAACAATATACCACTTCAATAATATCGAGATTACTTTCATGTTCGTTTCGTTTAGTAATAATCATTTTCCGCAGATATTAAGTTCATATTAATTTTACTCATACCATTTTCCCCGCTAACAAATTAAACTACCCCTATAAAATACGCACGTAACTATTTCATATGCACCATCCCCCCTAAGTTTCCCTTAACACCCAAAAAAGCAAAGCATCTTAGCAATCGTCTTAAAAGCGACCCCCTAAAAACTTAAAAGTTCATTAGCCTCGACAACCCTGGTGCTTACTATCTTGCACGTTCCTAAGATGCCCCCCAAGAAGGGGGGTTTAAACCCCCCGGGGGGCAAACGCGGAAATATGAAGGGGCGCTCATTTATCAATACAGTGAGACTGTTTCTTTCTCTCTAAGAATTGATTATATTCTAAGAATATTGATGGGGAGGCCTCTTGAAAGTTTTCGAGCTTAATGTGGGGGGTGGTGGGCGGCGGTGGGGGCTCGTAATGTTTTGATTAGAGTTTTTGATGTTCGCAAGCGGGTGCAAGACGTTTCCGCGTTTACATATGTTTATGTTTTTACCCCTTAAAATGTTCTACATTTTATGTTTCGTGTCTTCTACTTTAACTTAGATATTGGGACATACAGACTCGCATGTAAAAGTTGTTCATGTATACTTTTTAAATTATTAATGCAAAAGCTTCCTGCAATAAAATATATTTTCTACATAGTTGATAGTAAATGCATTTTCAAATATACTTTGCCCTTTAACTTCTACAATAGATATCTTTGATGCTTTATAGCGTACAAAAAACAGCGTCGTTACTAAGCAGATGGCGTGGTAGCAGCAGCAACATCCTGAAGAAAATACCTGATAAATTTGACTGCCCACTGTCTTGGTCCTTCATTAAACGGACTAAATCAGTGCTAGTCATTGATTACTAACATAACATAAGGGAAAAAATACTAATAACATTATTGTGTATTTTATTAATATGTATTGGACTGTGTTATCTTCAAATAAATACATTATATTATATATTTAAATCTAATGGCTATTTCTTTCGCGATAGGCTTGTGACTTTCTAAAGACAATTTATCTCTGCAAGTATATTGAAATGAAATACGTATGTAGCTATATATGAGTATCTAAGATATAATTCTTTCCGTATTTTTAAAAAATGTCTCAGCCTATTCTTTTTGGTTATCGAAGTACAGCAGACATGCTTACAGTTCAACTGATGGGAAGTGGTTACTGTCGCCTATATACATTTGCAACACCATAGGTGTGTGGTGGCGGTACCATAGTTAAAATATCTATTATATAACATATAAATATATTCGCAGTGTACTCTTACAGATAGCAGCTATGAACCCCATGAAAGTTGTTTTTTTAAATAACGACGTATTATTTCGTCGAAAGATTTAAAGATATTATAGAGTCCATTATAATTGCGAGGCCAAAAATACTTAAGTACCTAAATAATTAAATAAAATTCTGATGAATGATTTTCATTTTGAAATATTACGTGGTATTCGTTGATTTATTAAAATATAAAGAATACACACCACCACATCATGTAATTCATTTGCATTTAAGTCAGTAAATAAATGTAAAACTTGTCATGCAAGGTATATTTTAACGATTTGTAATTATGTATGTTTTAGTATCTTTATTACATGCAAGCTAACGCATTCCCTCTTTGCTAGGCGTCTAAAAAATATAATTATTATAAATGACAATACAGTCCATGTCGCTCAGTAATAATGCAGCTTTCTAATAGTGAAAGAATTTTCAAAATCGATTCAGTAGATTAAGAAATTACTTCCTACAAATAAGTAAACTGACAAGCTTTATCTCTTTATAATATTATTACAGAGTAGTAGTGCCAGCGAGACTTGATTCGCGTTTTCATGACAACAAACTTGTAACTAAATTGCAACGGTTGCATAAAAAATCCAGAAATATAAGCTAGTAGTGGTGCGGGGTGGAAATTCGTCTAGGGTAAGCCGGTTGAAAAAACGTATTATGATGATCCAAGGACATCTACACCGCTGTTATAAAAATTAAGGCCCTACGATCAGCATAAAAAAAGCACAGAAATTGATGACAGTGACTTCAAAACTTATACTTCGAAATAAAAACGTCTAACTCGTAATATTACTTTCTTATTACAATTTTATTTTGAATTTTGTATTCTTACAGGATATTTTGAAGCAAAACCAGTGCCCGGTCGGGTTATGAGTTGCTATTTCACCCCATACGTGTGTAAAGCCGGCGTAAGAGATAGTAATACAGTAATAATATATGCACGAATAAAAACGTAAGCTCCTATAAATTTATGGCGCTTTCGACCTTTTCGTCGCTAGTTTCTAAAGGTGGGCTACGGGGAATCTATTATATAATATATAAATATAAAGAAAAACAATTTCATGCAGACATGTTTCTGGGGAGTTTCTTGCCGCTAGAGAAGCGGTGTACATAGAATAAAATAAAAGTAAATTTTAACTTATATGTATGACCTTTAAAAATGTGTTCTCCAGTGGAACCATTTTGAATAAAGTCTTTAGACTTTCTATTTCAATTTGAATATATTGTATGTAAGTCCACGCTCACTGTAAACTGTGTTAATTTTCATCTAAATTAGATTCCTGACTTTTTTAATATTGGACAAAATAGCAAGAGCGTCCTAATAATAGTTGCTCTAACTCGCTCGCACATCACCCGGCCTGCTCACACATTGTGCTATGTATTGTAGTAGCTGTACGACTTGTTAATACATAAGTTTGAATGTTGAAGACAAGTTAGCAATAAATGATTCATAAATGCATTCAAAATAAATAAGTTCAGTTCTCTTCAGCATTTGACAGTGAATATTACTCTCTACCATCTGAAGTATTATTTAATATACCTCTCCCTGCTAAAGTACTGTTACAAAGGTAGTTCGTCAGCATTTACATGAAACTTCAAATCGGGCTTCTTAGAACGGTTCAACTATAAAAACTGTTCTAAAGTATAATAAATATGAAAATTATAACTACTTTATGTATTCCTTTGTTGTCTGTTTGTGGTTTGGGATATGAGCTGATGTTATTAAATGTCGACTAATTAGCACATTATAGACTGCAAATAAATGTAAGATAATTTCATTCCGCAAAATTGAACATTTTCCGCGAGTTACATAATTTGTAAATATGTAGGACAAATATGGTACACATTAAATTTGTTACAATATTAAATAAATCTATACGACATACAAATTTATAAGATATTTAAAATCTTTGTTTTCTATTTTGTAACCATACAATATATGTTTTCTTTATATGTATATTTCTTCATTGAAATATATATTTAAAAAAAGGCAGTTTAAAAATATTATTTAGTATTAAAAAACATTTAGTTAAATATAATTTAAAAAAAATAATTTCGTTTATTAATTTACCACAACGCTACAAGTTACGTTTTATGGAGGTGGCAGCCATATCCTCGTATTCGAAATAGACTTTAGTATTACTATTCCACTAATGAGCCCGATAGATGTTCTTCTGCCTGGAAAAAATAAAAATCTAGGACCGGATTTAAGCACTGCGTACCAGTTCTAACTGTATAACTGTAACTGATGACTATATTCAACGTCGAGCCGTTAGAGTTGTTGATGATCCCATACTCACAGAGGGTCTAGATACGCTTGGCCTTAGAAGAGACTTCGCTTCTCTCTGCATATCCTATAGAATGTATAACGGGGAGTGTTCCGAAGAACTGTTTAGAATGGTGCCTTCGTCCTCTTTCTACCATTTCCCCGCTCGCCATCGATTGGGAGTTCACCCCCACTTCCTTGAGCCACTTCGCTCATGTACGCAACGGTTCTGTAGAACATTTCTCTTGCGTACCGTGGGGATTTGAAATGACTCTCAGTCGAGGTTTTCCCACAGCGCTACGATATGTAGTTTTTTAATAGGTGTCATAAAATTTCTTCGAGGCCGGCAGCGCGTTGGTGACATCTCTGATGTTGCAAACGTCCATAGCGACGGTCACCACTTTCCACCAGGTGGGCTGTCAACCTGTTTGCTATACTCCAGCTACAAAAAATACAGACAAAATTTCATCAAAATCGGTCAAGTCAATTTTGTATTTTAGTGACACTAGCGAACAACAATTGATTTTCATATAAATATATATAGATGATTGTAGTCATATAGATCAACAGTGAAGTACCAGTAAAACTAAAAGACCCCCATAATCAAAACACAGTGCAGACCTTTTGTAATTCAAAACTCGCCTCACGAATCTGTAGCGCCAACATTTAGGTTAAAATATAAGATTCTTGCATAAGAAACGGAGGGTTGCCCCCCTGTATCTCCGTTTTTAGTATTTTAGTAAGTTCAGGGGAGAATTACCCCCCTGGGGAGAACGGGGGCCCCCAAGATGTTGATGTTTCTTAGTTTTATATTACTGCCGTACTTTATTACTTATTTGTGTTAGTGTGCTGTTATTTTATTCGGGGAGCGTGTGGGGTTGGGGGGAAGAGGGCTACGTGACGCGCTTAGTTCCTCTTCCTATGCAGATGTGGGGATTTAATGTTGTAATTTTTACTAAATTTATTACTTAGAAGTTATGGTTTAGTTTTGAAATTGTGTGCTATTGTAATTGTTTCGAGACACTTTGACGTAGCATTCAATGGTCTATTATGTTCTTTTGGAAAGCTATTATGAACATAGTTACATAATTAAAATAACGTCTTGATTGCTTACTTGTCGCGACAACCAAATCAAATTATTTATTTTAAAAACATGGTTAGTGAAAACATTAGATGACAATATATTACTTTTTTCATATATTTTTGCCATCAGGCATGCAAATTGTAATTAAGTTGAAAATCAACTAAATAACAAAAACATAGTATAATCCACTCAATCCATAGACATTAATTTTTTTCTAGAATTATACAGTAATCATAGATAATATGTCAAGTGCAGAGTTATTCCATATAAATACGATGTCAAAAATGTAAAACATAAAATATTAGAATAATAAAGTATCTCAAAGTATGTATATATATATATATATATAGTTAAATTTAATTTACAATTGGTCATCAGGAATTGTATTTATTTCGTTATAGCATTTTTCGAATAATATCTTTTGTAGCCTCTTTTTAAACAAATTTATGTTATCACCCCTAATAATTATTATAGTAAGTTGTAGTAAGTTTATTTTACTTAACTTATAATAATTATACTTGCTTACTTAGACTATAACAAAGATACTTAGTTTATGAAATGAAATATTTATTCTTGCATAAATGTAGTTGTATACAGATGTCATTCTTAGAAATAGATGGTTCAGTACATTTTACCAGTTTCACTGGTGTGCAAGTCATACGTCATTATTTAATTGATTTGTTATTTATTTTATTAAATCTTTACTCTTATCCCATTGCTTTTTACTTAGGCAAGTGTATATAAGATTTTAAGGACAATTCATTATATTTTTATTATGTACTAAGCCAAGCCAGCGTGTTTGCTTTTATATCGTACTAGATGTCCCTGCACACGTTGATGATAATGATGATGATGGATGAAAACACTTTATTGTTCATCAAAATTAAAGTTACGTTCTTAAAAAATCAATAAATGTTGATGAAAGGGCAGCCTTATCGCTTAAAGCGATCTCGTCCAGGCAACCTCTTATACTAAGAAAATATTAAAACATGCGTTGAGACGCAGACGTTGTCTGCCATGAAAAAATAGAATTCTAGGATCCGATTCCAGTGTCATCTACCAGTTCTAATTGTGAATCAAAACCATCCATGGAACTCAAACACACAAAATGTTGTTTTTGTGTGTTTGATGCATCGGGAATGCTGAAACCCGACCCCAGCACTACCTACCGGTTCCAATTGTGAATCTAATAGGGGACCCTTGAGTGGGTGCAGGATGTGTTCTGTATATACGCAGTTGTCCTTGACATTTGCATGACATATACCTACTACACGATATATGTACAATAATAAATACATCGGAAAGTCATTTTGATATAATGAATTTAATTAAAGAAAATAGATATATTTATATATACTGAGAAGACTATTTAGAAGTACATTCAAGTAAAACTAATGTATGATACTTCACCTACAATAAAGATTAATCGGTCCAAGCATTACTTCAACGGCAACGCCTTGTGTTTTATAAAGCCCAGGTGAGGCCGCATATGGAGTACTGCTCACACCTTTGGGCTGGAGCACCTGCCTACCAACTTAATCCACGGAACTGTATTCAATGTCGATTCGTTCGTGTTGTTGATAATCCCATACTCACAGGTCTAGATACGCTTGGCCTTAGGTGAGACTTCGCGTCTCTCTGCTTATTCTACAGACTGTATAAGGGGAGTATTCCGAAGAACTGTTTAGAATGATGCCTCTGTCCTTTTTCTACCATCGCAAAGCTCGCTATCATTTGGGCGAATATCAATGTAGTTCATAGATGTAAAAAAGTTTACAGTTGTCATTTTCTTACAAATCCAAAAAAAGCAATTATTTAAAACTATAGGTACAGGTAGACGTTGTTCTACCATGAAAACATAAAAATCTTTCACTCCACTTTCCATCAGCCCACTAGATGGAAAGCGGGTACCTATTTGCCTGCTTCAGGCAATAAAGAAAACACGGAACCCGTGTCCCGAAAATTCAAAAGGGGGTTTAGTTTGAGTGGTCGTTAAGATTTAACGTTGGTACAGTGATATTTCTTACACCCACAGTCTTCAAATTGATGACAACTTAAAAAAAGCTATCGCAGCCTGAACACTATAAAGTTTATATTTTGTTGTTAAAATAACTTTTACTACTACATCGTTTTTTTTAGTTTTTATTAAAATTTTATAAAATTCTTAGGACTTTGTTTGCATAACGTTCCTTAAATTTATTTAACAAACACTAAACGTATTAAAACCTTAATACGACTAGCTCTTGCAAAAAAAAATGTCCTAAATATGTTAACATCAGTACATTTTTAAACGTATTAGCAGTTTAATATGATTGACTAATTTTATTTAAAGGCGATCGTTATGCAAGCGACCCTTAATGCTTATTTTATACTAATATAGAAAGCTGAAGAGTTTGTTTGTTTGCTTGAACGGGCTAATCTCAGGAACTGCTTGTCTGAATTGAAAAATTCTTTCAGTGTTAGATAGCCCATGTATCGAGGAAGGCTATGGGCCAAATATCATCACGCTAAGACCAATACAAGCGGAACATCAATAAAGAATGTTTCAAAATAAACACTTAAGACACTTTTCATTCCGGAACATATCAGTGGGATAAATGCTTACAGCCATGGCGCTTTGGTCCCATTTTTTTGGTGCCACCGTTGCAATCACAAATTAAAGTCGCTTCGTCACGACCAAAGTTTCGCTGTTAAAACAGTATGATTAGTTGGTAACGTCAAAAAGTTAAAAAATAATACCAAAACGGAATAGTTACTAATTCAATATTGAAAGCACTGGCCAAAAGTTTAAAAATGGCAAACCACATGTTGAACAAATAAAAAATGCATCGGAATAATAAATATGAAAAATGTAATAGATCCAATCAATATACACACATCGGATCTATGAAGTGCCGTTACTAAAATTCGTTTATGAAAATTCCCACAGGAAAATGCCTCTGTACACGGAAAAACGACCAAAAAAGGGAGTCTGCATAACCCTGAAACGGCCACACAAAAACGCCACATATTTTTTGCTTTTATTTGCGTTTTTTACGAGCAACTATTGACTAAGGATGGGAAAAGGTGCAACCGTATCCGAAAACTCGAATTTCGGATATTTCAAGTTTTCTTAGGTGTAAGAAAACTTAGAAACCAAAAAATTTTATCCTTAGTATCTGCATGCTTTCAACGGAATGGGGATGCCACGAAAATTCGAATTTCAAATATATTATTTTTTAATTAAGTTTTCTTTGGTTTAACAGTAAGAAAACTTAGAATCCTTAGAATTATATCCTTAGTAGATAGTAGGATATCCTTAGTATCTTTAACGCATTTGTGATTGTAGGACAAGTTACAAGTTATTCCTTAGTTATTCATTCATGATTTAAGAAAAAAGTCGATTTGGATTATACGGGATAAAGGATAACAACTTCTAAGTACCCCACTGCTGGGCTCGGACCTCCCTCTATAGGAAGAGAAAATATACCCCCCGCCACGCTGGTCCAAGGTGGCTGGGCAGGTTTGACACATCGGTTATGTGTAGTGTGTGGGTTTCATCAGCATGTTTTCCTTCACCGTTGATAGCATACATACATACATATTGTCACGCCTGTTTCTCATTGGGGTGAGACGATGGATTTCCACCTGCCACGATCCTGACAAACACTTTTCAATTTATCAACTTTCATTAATTTATTCATTGATACACGCTTATTTAAATTACTTTTTTTCTGACCTTTCTGCAAAATATCTTCAATTTGATCTTGGTAAGTACGTCTCGGTCTACTGGCACCAACTCTACCAGTGACATTACTAGCACAGTATAAGATTCTTGAGAAATAATGGTTTATAATAAAGAAACTGTACTTTATACCTATACTGTAGCACAACACAAAATTGTACGATGTATTTTAATATCTGATTATAATACTACTACTGTAGACACTAAATACTAGTTAAAAGTGGTTATAAAATTTCGTTTGAACTAACATTTCGTTGATAAAACCTCACGTGTTGCAAATATTCACTGACGCCACTGTTGCCACTTATTATTAGGAAGCCCCTCAGTCTATCCACTGTATTTCAACCATAAAATAGTGTTTAAAAGAAACTAAAAAATACGCTTTTACAGAAAATCCAACTACAAAAAAAGCGTTTTTCTTACACTATTTTTAATTCAATTGATTACAATTTATTTTCTATTTTATAGTTGTATTTTCTATAAAAGCGTATTTTTTCGTTTTTTTAAAACCATTATTTATTTTTCATTTTTTAATGATTATTTAGCAATAGCTTTATGATATTTACATCTCTATTAGCTATTGCATAGAAGAGCAGTGTTTAACCTTGACGGTCTCTGCAATTATCGCTAATCCTGATTATCCTAGTAAGTATAACGGATCAAACTGTTTAAAATATTGAATTGTCATTCGTCCTTTATAAGTATGCCAATCAGACCTTAGTTATTATAAGTTGATCCGACGTTTTGAAGGGGGTCAAAATCATGTTCAAAGATTCCGTTACATACTAACATAATGAAGCTAATAAAACCATATTAAAAAGTGCAACGTGGAAAAATTCACTTGTTACTTTTAATAAATAAAAGTGTAATAAACAATCTTCTCTGTCGGCGGCAGATTTTTTAAATTTGCTTGTAGGGTAACTATCACAAGGATCCCTTGATGATAAATGGTTACCGTCGACCATGTACATCTGCAACACTAAGAGAGTGATGCGTTGCTTACCTAATTTAGACTAAATATCTGTTTACTGCCTTTTTGAACAGTCCCACATTGTAGCGTATTTCCAAAAGCTATCAAACAGGCAGACAGCCGACCCGATAGAAAATGTTAACCAGAAAGTGTTCACCGCTGTCTATGAATGTTTGCAACACCGGGTGCGTTGTCAACGCGTTGCCGGCCTTGATGAAATTTTATAGCGCTCTTAAGTCATTATTTGGCAGTGCCTACGGCGTTTCGAATTCCCGTAGGCGACAGTAAGCACTTGCTTTCACTATCTGTTTGCTGTACTCCAATAAAAATAAAGTGCTTCATATGAAACATATTTTCCTATTTCCTCGTAACAGGAAATTTTACAGTTTCCGTAAACCGAGCGATATCCGAATCTAATATCCGCACATCACTATCACGGAAAACGAAAGTGGAAAAAATCCGTCACTATTCTATCGGGCTCGACGTAAAAAAAGGAAAAATTGCAACGGCCGAAAGTGAGAGTTCTATTTTCGGATTGGCCGAGCGCTATTTTTTCTTGTTTTTTTTTTTAAATGAAAAAAGCAGTTTTCGGACACGTGCTCGTTCGGATACTTCGTAAAAATGCATCTGCATGCGGAGTGTTCATTCATACTAGTTTTTTGAACGGAAAAATATTTGAGGGACAGTTTGGTGGGTAGTTGATATTTAGATTTGCATTTTATTTGGTTAGTTAAAAATGAACATTAATAAAAAATGGGACGTTGGTATACCGGCAGACGGTTCACATACTGGAAAGGGCCCTAACCTAACCACACGGAGCGATTTTGTTTTTGTGTGTTTGAGTGGGTTCCCAGATGGTTTAGATTCGTAATTAGAACCGGTAGTTGGCACTGGGATCAGGTCCTAGATTTTTACTTTTTCAGGACAACGTCTGCCGGGGCCGCTAGTTTAACATAAATATATGTTAATATTTTCCGTAGATAACAAGAGATGGAAGTCACAGGCGAAAGCTAGTCAATCCAAACAGACAGACCTATAATCACAATTTTAATGTGCATAAAATAAATAAAGGCTTATATAGTTCACAAATAATACATACAGATTACGCTCAATACATAGTATATAGAAAAAGGGTAGTTATAAAAAAGCCACATTTTATTATGAACCTATCTTAAAATGGGAGGGGTCATACATTTGTAGTGGTGTTAATTTATTATACAGCCTGTATTGAATGTTTTATAGACGGATTTTTGAAATGAAACTTCTTTAGAATTGTTGTGGTTTTTAAACTTGGTGAAACAAAACACGAGTGGAGACCATGTCTCGACAAACGTAGCGTGGGACGCTCGCCAGCCCGGTGAAGTGAACTACGCAAGGTCACCGGAATGCTGAATGAGGAAGTCGTGAGACCCGGACATAGCGCGTACTTGGGGAGGCCTAGGTCCAGCAGTGGACAGAAGTTGGATGAAGAAGAAACGAAATAAAAGCTCACTAAAAAGAGATATTAATCATTCAAACACTATTAATGAATTCCTTTAACTACTCTTATATATATTGTTTATACTCGAATTTTTACGTATTTATTATGTTATAAACTACGGCTTACCGAAGTGTGAAATCCACCCAGTCAATATTGGAGAAGTGGTGTATACTTCCCATTACAATAAAATGCCCTTTTAGCCAGGAGGCTTGTCATTAAAGGCGACAAAGCAATCAATAGCCTGGTGTTGGTAGGGCATTTGGCCGTCTTGATGGCTACCACCCCTGGTCTAGAGCATCATGACAACCTTGAGTTGTGTTCCGGCAGTGTACAGACCATATTCGTAAAAGATCGAAGGTAACGACATGGCTCGCAAAATTAGCAAGTTGAAGTGACAGTGGGTTCATCACGTCTGTGGCAGGACTGTCGGCCGATGGAGCAAACATGTCCTGGAGTGGAGACACTGTCTATTCAAACATAGCGTAGGACGTCCTCCAGTCCGGGATATGTGGCGTAAACTTGGGAAGATCTACGTCCAGCAGTGGACAGGGACTGGCTGAAGAAGATTTGTGACCAGTTCCAGTCCCATGTACGAGTCCGGCAGCATATTAATAGCACCTTACGTGTTGCGAATGTTCATAGGCGACGATATCTACTTTCCATCACAGTTGGTCCGTCAGCCAGTCTGCTGTACTCCAATAATAAAAAAAACCTGTGAGCCTTGGGACGCCCGAAATATTGATAACTTAAACAAATCTAAGTTGAAATTGAAATTGTTTAACTTGAAAAAAGCTTAGGTTATTACTCAAAATTTATGTACAATAATATGATCATGTAAGGAACGGTTATTTATAAATAAAATATTTATTGATTATAAATATATTTTATTCTTAGTTACAATTCTTGAATATGTATGTACATTAGAAGAAATACGGCTAGCGCTGTCGGTTACAGTGATAGAAGAGGAGCCTGCCTACCGCTGCTATATGCGTTAGAGGAAGGGAAGCCAGACAGACTGGCGCCGTAACGTTACGTTACGTTACGAAGCGGTTTACCCTCCCATAAGAAGTTATTACTTCAAATGACGGAATACCATAGCGCAGTAGTGGGACTCTTATGAGAGCTTCTATTGAGCTGATGTAATCTCAAAAATCGATCCATAGTTAGGTGTTGTCTGAACTACAGAACCAATAAAAATATTAAAGTTGAAAATGCAATAGTAAAATTTAACTGCCTGTCAAGAACTAACGCATAAAAATAAAAGAAAAACAAAAAAGACAACACGCTGTGTAATATATCCTTGTGTTTCTCTCAAACACACACTTTGATACAGTTGCGCGTGTGTGCGATTGCATTCTCTGTGTGTGTGCGTATCGAGGTCACATTGCAGTGTACAACTGCACACGATCTTGGTTGTTGAGGTTTATTTTTTATATAATTACTATAGTGATTTTAAATGTCTTCATATAACAGATTACTTTGCATAATAATATTTAAACGTAATAACGCATATTTCAGAAAACTTCGTGATAAAATCGCATACTACTTAATTACTTGTAAAATAGAATTGTTAACTTTATGGTTTTTATACTAGTAACTTTCTAAGGGTTTGGTATAATAATAATGTGCCTATAGATTCACTTCTCATTCAATACAAAGAATATAAGAAATTGTGCTATTATTATGTCTTCCATCGCGTTATTAATACAATTTATTTTTATTCCGGTTGTCTAGAAAAGATTATAAGAAATTAGATCACTTTTGTACACAACTCAGTAGAGTTTATTTCATTTTGTATTAGCTTTCGATCAAAAATATCCATCTGTCTACTCTATGTATGAACTGCAAATATTTTGTTTTTGTAATGTATAGACATTGCCCGAGAGCGAAGAGTGATTATTAATATTATGCATTAATTAAAATCGTCATCATTATACCTCTAGCTTTAAATAATAGTTAATTTTTATTTTACAGTCTTCAGCATCCTTAATCGTTATACTGTCAGTCACCTATCAATCCGTAGAGTTTTGTAACAAACATTACAAAACATTTTACGTCCTAAATCTTGCATGTTTTCAATCACATTTACCTTATTTCTTTATTCATACACAAATGTCGATACCCTGACCCACATATCTCCGAAGAGTGGCAAATTAAGCTTTCACACTACAAAGACATCTCAGACCTTTCTTGGGCTAACGGTTTACTGTTAACATTAAATCTGTCCTGTGTCTACACTCGTATATACTGGCTGTATGTATCGTATGTACTTTTATGTATCTATACCTTACATAATTTCTTATGCTAATTCTACATGCATTATGATTCTTTCGATTATTGTAGCTATAATTAACGAAATACTAAAAGAGATAACACTTAAAAGAACATAATGTGAGCTACAGATCACGAATTTTCTTGATACACAATCAAGAATCTTAGACACGGTTAGATTTGGAAAATAGTTCTTTGACTTAAGTAATGTTAGCTCAATGATGTTTTTGAATAAAACATTAAATTTAAGAAAAAAAACTATTGCATTGCTGTTACTTCATCATTATAATGAATAACAACTATTAAACTATATTACCACAAAAACGTTCTTTAAGATAATCAGTCTCTCTCGCAGTTAGTAAGAAAAATATTTCTTAACGTCATTAATCATTAGTCAAACATACAAATGCGCCCTGACACAGATTTCTGTAGAGTTTTTCACATAATAAAAATACCCTTTGTGCTAACATGCTCAAACAATAAACGGTTTTAAGTCTTTGACCCAAATATCGTGCATCCGAATCGAAAGTGGCACATCAGTATCAACGTTTACATTTGATGCAGGGGAATGATGTCATATGAATAACTGTCTGACATGTAATATTTAGAACTTTTAATTTATTATTCAATAGTTTTAAATTATCCTTCGTTGTTTATGCAGTTTATTCTCATTATCATTATATATTAAGACATTGTTTTAAATTCCTTTTTGTTTCGGCAAAAATGTTTGCTAAAATACTATACTAATTAGAAAAAGTATTAAAAACTGCATAAATTTGCCATTGAATACATAGTAAACCAATTTAAATTACGTTGATATAAACAAATAAATTGTTTTTTTAAATTCGTCATTGATAACCGTATAATAAAGTATGCCGCAATAGCCTTGAGTTGTGTTCCGGCATTAGTGACCAGGTTCCAGTCTCCTTTAAGAGAGCAGCAGCGCCTTTGTAGCACCTTTGGTGTTGCAAATGTCCATAGGCGATGGTAACCGCTTTCTATCAAGTGGGCTGTCTGCCTGTCTGCTAAGCTCCTGCAATAAAAACCCCATTAATACTTGTATAATTCTTTTTTTTATTTAGAAATTTAGAGTATACCTAGACTAGTGTGCAGGTGTACACAATTGCCGAAAAATGCAGACCTGCGTTATATAGCGCACGCATTTTAAAATCGAAAATGTCCACCCGTCTATCCATTATAATTTGCTATTTGTTAAAATCTCTATCTATTATCGATCTCTGTTTACTATCGAATGTTGTGTCCAGTAGGACATAAAAAATGCCCAGAATAATATGTGATTTTGGAGGTGGGCACTGAAAACCAGTCGTGTGTTGGACCATGTTTCGGCACAGCAAAACCTTATTTCGCAAATTGGGGCACACAATTTAATTATTATTATTTTATTTCTAGTTTAATTTATTGTATGATATTGTAAAAGGAAAATAATAATGATAAGTAAAAGCCGTTTATATGTTAATCATGTGAAAAAAATATTATTAATAATAATAATTATTTTTTAGTATCGCATTTTTAACACGCTTTTATTAGCTTCACCTGTATGTATGTATGTTTGTAACCGACCCCTTTAAGCTCAATTTTGTCCTACTTTGTAAGATCAGATTTAATTCAAACTTTGCACACCTGTCAAAGGTCGATAACAATGCAATAATATAGTACCATAGAGCTGATCTGATGATGGAGTCGGAAGGTGGCCATAGGAACTCCTGTACTAAACGACGGGTCTACCGTCGTGTTTTTTGCTTTTTTACTTGTCTTTTTTAAGATGCTAAAGAAGAAGAAAAAGCGCTTTGAATACACCCCACGCTTTTTTTTAAGACCCCATTCCATCCAGGGTCTTCTTCCTCGGTTTGTGATGAGGAGGTTGGGGCCTCGAGGTATACCTTTTACCCCGGCTGCAACTCAGTGGGCAACTACCCACCGGTAACTGGGTTTGGAGTTGCTGGAGTCTTCTCCGCATGGCGATGACTTCACAGCAGCTCTCGTTGGCCAATATGCGGCGTTCGGTGGCCTTCGCGGGCTTTCCGCTGGCTACTTCCGCGGCTTAGTTGGCGATTCATTGGCGTTCGGTGGCCATCTCGGGCTTTAGGTGGCCATCTGTGGCTTCTGGTGGCCTGTCAGCAGCTTTGTGGGTTTTGCGACCTCACGCCATCGCCCTGATTAGGTGAGCGTATGAGATCACGAGGAGTCGGCAGCCAGGTGCGTTGATGATCTGGTGGCCGTGCGTGTAGTGGGGCAATCCCGTGGAGTGACGTGTGGCCGCCATTGTCGGCGCGGTCAAACATGCATCGCGCCATCATTGCCACAAACTCCTCAACACTGGGTATGCCCACGTCGCGAGCGATAACGTCATTAAGACCCCATTCATCAGAAACAAAATTTATTAAATTTTATTTTTGTTTTTTAGTTGGATTTTTTATGAAAGCGTGTTTTTTTAGTTTTTTTTATTAGAAATAATTTCTAAACTTGCGGCATTAAATTTCTGTATGTAATATATTTTCTAATATTATTAAGTCTGTCGCAATTGGAATCAAATATATTTTCTTTCTTTTTTCTTCTGTTTATTTGATGTTTGACGTACAATGAAGGGATTCGTTGTAACATTCCCTCTCTTTAAAAAAATACAGCCGAAAATATTATGGTTTTTCTAGACGTGTCTTATAATTTTCATTAAAATAGTTTAAGTTTTACAATCTAAAATTATTTTAATATAATACTAGCTTCTGTCAAAGAAGCAAGTGAGGTGTGTAAGAATGGGCCTGTGTGGCGCTCTATTGTTCGTGCCTACCCCGCAAGGGACCTGGCGTGAAGTTATGTATGTATGTATGTACTAGCTTCTGCCCGCGACTTTTTCCGCGTGGAATAGTTACTTTGCGCTAACGCTTACTTTAACCCCCCCATTTTAAAAAAATCTTCATTGGTGCTCCGCTCCTATTGGTCTTGGCATGATATATATATAGTCTTCCTCGATAAGCGGTCTATCTAACACTGAAATAATTTTTCAAATCAGTAGTTTCGAGGTCAGCGTATTCAAACAAACAAACAACCTTCAGCTTTATATATTAGTACAGATCAGTCCACAAATATCCCACTGCTGGGCTCAGGCCCCATTGTAGGGGAACGGGCAGTATTAGGCAGGATTCGAACTTACGTCCTTTTAGTTTGGGACGCGTGCGCTAACACTTACACTACCATCACTTTACTTTCTAATATGTTATATTTAAAAAATAACTCTACCTAAAAGACATACATTCAATTACGTCATTAAAACAAACAATTAACAATATATTAAACTGTTGTGTTGCATAAAAATCGATTTGGATCGATCAAGGAATTACAAAAACCAGTACATATTGACCTTTGTCTTTTCGTTTCGCCGCTTGTTCATGTAAGAATATTAAGTACAGCATGTCAAAATGTGGGAGGTCGTGTGCTGAATATATTGCAACGGTGATAGATTGTTTTTTTAAAAAGGTCGTGTTATCTCAGTGTAGTAGTGTAGTAGTAGTGTACTTAATATTGATATAGAAGATGTACGCATTTTATTATGTATTAGCGGTCCCTGCAGACTTAGTCCTGCTAAAAAAATTGTTACAACCCGATTAGTGATATGGAATATAGTCTATGCTACTCGGGGATAATTTAACTTTTTAATGGGGCAAGATTTTTTTAACTCGCTTCGATAGTTTTTCAGTTTATTTATTACAAACATACAAAAGTATAAATCTTTCCTCTTTACCATGTTAGTATACTGGAAACTGCATTCCTGGAAAACATCCCTTCTCCGGTAAAATTTTCTTTTCCAAAATCTTTATTCGACCGGTGTGAATGGTCGGAGCATAATCCCAATGGCTTCATGACTGTCCTCCTGATATCACGCTCGCTTGCTCGCCGGGCAAACCCTGACTCCAGGTTTAACCTGATATTGCCTTGCAAATACTAGCGAACCAAATGGAAAGTAATCAACGCTTAGGCCTAAAACGCACTATCGGCTGGCCGCGATGCGGCGTACCGTTGCGGTAGGCAGCACATCAATTTTTACATGAAACCGCATGATAACAGCGCACTGATTTGCGACCAGCCGTCAACCGCTCCGGTTGTCTGGGGCTGCGGCCAGCCGCACCGGTTGAATGATGCGGCGTGCCGCATCCCCTCCGCACTGATGATTGTGGCAGACCGCAATAGAACCAAGACATATATATATACAGTCTTACTTACGTATATACAGTCTTCCGGAATACGGCGTGCCGTCACGGCAGACTGTATATACTACGGCCTGCCGCAACGGCACGCCGCATTGCGGCCAACCGCTAGTGCGTTCCAGGCCTCATCACTAGACTGATAAAATGTTTTATGTGTATAAGTGGTTCTCTGTATGGTTTAGACTCACAATTGGAACCGGTAGGTGGCGCTTAAATCGGGTTCCGGGATTTTGATGAAATATTTTGTGTGTATTTGAGGTACCGGGATGGTTTAGATTCACAATTGAATCTGATAGATGGCGCTGAAATCGGGTTCTAGATTTTAATTATTTCAAAGCAGGACTCTGTCTGCCGGGATCACTAGAAATTTATAATCACATAAATGTTCCTAAATACAATGTTAAACAATATTTACGCTCATTTATTTTATATAACTTGTACTTACTTCTCCGAAAAATAATAAGGTTTCGCATACAAGAAATTAATTAATAAAAATGTACCGAGATTTCGCAGCACGCGTAAGCGCATGTAAATTAGATTTATCCAAATTATGTATATTTCAAAAACTTTTACTTCTTAAAATTGGTTGTGTATTTTAAAGAATTAAGAACATTAAATAATAATATATGACTCAAAATTTTGCCTGGAGGTGAATTTAATTGGTGCCACCGAATCTGACCTTTTGGGGGCTATAATTTTGTTTATATAACCGCCCGATAGAGAGAGAGGGAGTTACAATGTTGTCACAAAATTCGATATTTATTGTAAGAAGACACTTGGTTATAATTATTCGATTTGCGTGCAAAAGGCTGGCCATCATTGGCCGTTAACTATTTAATATATATTATTATAATCAATTAAACTTTTCTAATTTTAGATTAATTTAATTAAACGTTCTCTAAACAAATAAGCACCAGCCATAGCTGAACTTATGAAATACAAATCTCAGCCAAATTGTAGGTCTTTAGCTGACACCAAAATAGGGAGTTAGTTTAGTATAAGTCATTTGTAAATTAAATATAATAATACTTTGTTATGATTATTGTGCCCTGTACTGTAAAATATGGATAAAATATTTTAAATACAATGCAATGTAATATTTAGGTTATAAAGAGGTTATTCTGTTATAAGTAGAATTTGCTGAAAAGAAGTAGCCAACAATAGACAAAGAATGTACGTGCGTTTCTTAAATAGAAATATATTCATAAATTTTGAAAATGATTCTATCTGGATGCTTACCCTCAAGGAGGAGAACCAGCTTTTAGTAGCGGAGAGGAGGGTTCTCCGTAAGATTCTGGGTCCAACCAAAAGAGAGGATTGTAGCCGGAAGGTCCAAAGCAACCTCGAATTTGAGAAATCGTGGCCAAGCCTAACATAATAGGTGAAATAAAAGCTCACCACCTCCGCTGGCTCGGTCACGTAGAACGGATGGGAGAGGGTCGCAGCGTGAGGAAAGTATATTTAAGACGACCGGTAGGTCGGCGTCCGGTCGGCCGTCCTAAATATCGCTGGAAGGACAGAGTAGAGGCTGACCTGTCGGAGCTAGGAGCCAGTAATAGTCAAGAAACCGCACAGAATCGAGAAAAGTGGCCACTCTCGTTTCGGAGGCGAAGACCCACTTTGGGTCGCTGAGCAAACGGAGTAAGTAAGTACGTTGAAAATGATTCTGAAAAATAAAACAGCCTAAAAGTTCTCGCAACTCTTTGACCATTATATAGGTTATACTATAACAACGTCTTGAATTTTAACCTGAGAAGCGAGAACATTAATGGTTGAACTTACAGTTAAGTTGTGAAATCGGTAATAAAGCATTCTTGGTCGTTTTCCACGAATGCACTCTTGCGCATGATGTATAGTTATAATTTTGTTTATGCCACAATTTCTCCGAAACAATATTTGGTTTGGACTATCCTTATTTCACTTTCCTCGTGCATAAACGTATAATTATAGTTTGCAACACAGATGTCGTGGTAGCGTAATGGCTAGCGCACGCGTCCGTGACGCAGAGGGTGCGGGTTCGATACCGGTCGGAACGCATGCACCACTCAGTCAGTTTTCTACTCTAATGTGCACATTGTTACAATTACCACGTGCTAACAATGGTGAAGGAAAACATGTGATGCAACCTGCACATCGGGATAACCGATGTGTCATACCTGCCAAGCCGCCTTAGACAAGCGTGGCAGGTATACTGTCCGTTATTCGATTATGGGAGGCCCGAGCTAGCTGTGGAAAGTTTATGGGATGTTATGATATAACACAGATGTGGTGCTGGCATCAGATGCTCAGCATTCCATGGACAGCTAGCCGAACAAAAGCCTCCATACTGGAAGAGTTCGAGACTGAAGATCACCAGAGGCTATCAGGAATATGTCGACAACGAATACAGAAGTCCTTTGGCCACATTGCCTAAAAGAACCCAGATGATAAATATGAAGAGACTTATATCACTGGGAAAATTGAAGGCAAGAGACCTCGAGGTAGATCTCAAAATCGGCAGATAGACCAGATTGCTGATCAGCTGGACATTTTAATAAACTCTTCCACCGTTCTCGAAACCGATCTAGGTGGAAGAGAGCAATTGTTCACTGCTATCAAATTCATGATTCTCAGCAATAAAGAACTATCCGTCCAGGATAGAAGAAAAAATACAATTTCCTGCGGTAGGGTGACGTATTGTAAGAGGCGACAAAACAACCCACAGCCACGTGGTAGGGTATTTGCCTATAACCTTGAGTTGTGTTCCAGCATTAGCGGCCAGGTTCTAGTCTCCGTTTAGAGAGCAGGTAGCTCATTCGTAGCACCTTTGGTGTTAAACATGTCTATAGGCGGTGGTAACCACTTTCCATCAGGTGGGCTGCTGATCTCATTCAATAGAAAGAGAGAGAAGAATAATTTACAGGTGGCAGAGCCATGCTGGAATCATTATTTTACCGTTACAGCTCTTAGGGCCTGCTCGATAGGTGTGATACGACGCCCTCACAGAATATCAGAGCGAAACGACTAATTCTGAGTTGATAGAGTTTCGTGCGTTGATTGTAAATTCCGCTGGGCACCTCCTTATATTTTCTATTTCATTCCCAAATCCTATCCTCTCTATCTCGTTACTCCAATCCTCTTTCTGGGATCGCGTTGTTTCACCCCAAAGTTACAAAGTTTGTGCTTCACATATAAATATAGTAGATATCATAAGTCACATAATACATGAACACAAGAATAAAATTATACAGGATGGCCGCCACCAGAAATAAATGTAACCAATGGCGCCTAAGGCATAAAACATAAATAAACAAAAAGGAAAGGTACGAACTCTCGACTTAGTAACAAAAAGAAAGAAACTTATTTTCGCAATTGACCTAAATACAAACGAGACCACACTCTTACGCACAAACGCACATGTGTTATTTTATATACATGTATAAGCACTCACGCGCAGACATTCATTTACAGCTGGAGATCTTTTTCTTTGTAGATCATTAATATTGTTGATGAGTTGCGAGACTCGAATTAAAATGCCGTTGTAATTATTATAGACTTTATTAGAAATATACCACGTATAACAAAAAAATAAAAAAAAAAAAAAAAAAAAAAAAAAAAAAAAAAAAAAAAAAAAAAAAAAAAAAAAAAAAAAAAAAAAAAAAAAAAAAAAAAAAAAATAAAATATACAAACACGTATAACAAAGGTACAAATATAACTGAACACAACAATTCCAAACGTAGCGTAGAAGTTCGCAATTCAACAAAACGCGCAAGGATCTTCCAGTTCACTGCTTTGTTTTATACTGCATAAATTCAATATTCCCGTATCGTAGTCGACGTAATCAGTAGCACCTGGGTAACGATTCAGCCGAAAGCGGCCATAAACGACTACAATAAAACTATGTGCTGTTCTCTAGAGAATACGTTTCTAAACGTATGCCAAAAAATAAGTAAACAAAAGAAGACGATCATAAAAATAATTAGTTCAAATGCCGACAGGTAATAAAATTTGCTTCGTTGAATTTGTCTTTGTTGGGGGGCTAAGTTGTAACAATATTATTGAGAAATGTTGCATAGTGTTTTTTATGTTCTCTATAGTTTATAATTTATACGATGTGATATAAATATATGTTATTGAGTGATATACATACATATACAGCGTGTTTCATTTCAAATGACAATAAATCATAATTTTAGTGGTCGTACTCCATACAAATTTTTTGGTACTATTAAATCAACCATAAAGTCAAAATTTAAAAAAAACAATTTCCGAACAAATTAATTACGATAAAAAGGGAATAAAAACAGAACATCTTGTAAATATTGATTCGCGAGCGAAAGCGTAAGAATGAACAACTTCCGCGTTTAATGATGAAGAGACGAGCTGGCAACATGATAGATTGGTCACTAACCTACCGATTTAGACACAATAACTGATACATATTGTTGTAATATTCTGAAATGAAAAATGAGGTCCTGTGGCTAAGCAAGCTACCTTGATTCGTTTTTGTATTTGGGCAGAGTACGTCCCGAAGCAAACGTGGTCTGATTTATTGTCGTAAGGTCTGAAACATCCTGTATATTGTTTATACAGAGAAGGAGTGCACAATGCTAATATTTTTTTTAATGAAAAAATATGCATGAAAATACATTAAATAAAAAAAACATTACACACTCTACTATGTATTTGACACACACGCATATATACTCTTCATTTCCTGTTCAAGTCAAATAAACAGTGTAGCCTTGGCGAAATCTGTGATTATAAAAGTATAGTCTTTGACATTAATTATTATGAAATTTCGAACACGGGCGACCACTAGTAAGAATAAATAGATATATTTTTCAGTTTTTATATGTATATATGTTTATTTTATATATACAAATTCCTATTTGATAATTTTAATATTTTCAGTTCCTTCATAATCGATTTTTTTGGAGATAAACCAATAATGAAAAACAGAAACACCTGTTTGAATCCGTCAACCTGAATACGTTGCAATCTTTAATGAATTGTGTTGTGAAATCGATTCATAAATCGCTTCTTATAAAATTATCGAGAACACGATTGCATGTGCGACATGGCACAGGTTGCACGATAATGGTAGCAAAACAGATTCATATATAAAACTTTCTCCATAACCTATATATATAAAAGAAAGTCGTGTTAGTTAGACTATTTATAACTCAAGAACTGCTGTAGCGATTTGGCTGAAAATTTGTGGGAGGTAGCTTAGAATCAGGAGACGGACATAGGATAATTTTTATCCGTTGAACCAGTAGGTGGCGGTGAGATCGAGTCCTAGATTTTTATTTTTTCAGAGCAGGATAGCGTCTGTCGGGGCCGCTTTTAATTTAAAAAAGGGGAATGCCCAAAAATTGCTGGCTTTATGTTGTGAAATATAGGTATATATAGATACTGAAAACTGCTCGAAGTGGAATAGAAAAAGTAAGAAAGCGGACCCTGGGCGTAAGAGTGATTGCTCCGAATACAACCGGGATTTAATACTCAGATTATTATGATGATGATTTATAAAATCATAAGTATATACAAAATCTATGAGGTTTAGAAGTTTTGTGACATGATAAAAAATACCTTTGTATGTATATAATTATAATTTTATTAATTTAATGTTATATTTGTGGTTTTTTTAAATTATTTATATTTCTCTTTGAAAAAATGACTGTTTACATTAATAAAACACTAAACCTAATTACAAATTAAACTATACTATAAGTAAACATAACTATACTTACAAAATAACATAAATGTATTAGTAAATCTTGACTCCAAACTGCTGGGAGCGTACCTAAAATGCTAACCGCATTTCACTTTGGATGATAATGCTGTTGCGTTGCTCTAATCATGTCATCTTTAATAATTAATTTTTAATCAGTCCATTTTCAGAAGGTTGTCTGTAAGAAATCGCTATAACCCATAGGACCGCCGATTGCACTACTTAAAATATGGTTAACACTCCTGTAAACTACTTTATTGTGGGAATAAAAATATTCTATTCTATCTAAAGTGATTCCACTGTCCGCTCCCATATTAAACGCCTCTAAAACATTAAGATTTAAAAGTTAACGATTATCATACAATTATAAAAGCGCAATGAACTTTTTTGCTATCAGTACAAACCAATGACAAGAGATATTGAATTGTGGCGAGCTGTGCATGTGTGCGTGTAATTCTTTCACACATTTTTGAATTCAACTCTTTTTATTCGTCCTTTCTTTGTGTGAGTGTGTATGTTAATTTATGCACATGTACGCGTGCGCTAATTGTGATTGCTACTTCATTTAAATTTCGAATGTCAGCCATTTTTGAACAGGAAAATAGGATAAGTACTAAAATTATGTTTTGATTTGGTTTTTTCATAGCCGGTTCCTCTTTTCTTTTCTCTTTTCTTTCACCATATTCTAATTTCTTGGGATAAATCTTAGATCTTGCTTATCTATAATAATAATCTTACGATCTTGCTTAATCTATTAACACTTGCTTATCATATTCTTGTATGACCTGTTCACTTGCATCCCGCTATACCGATAATTTGATCATAATGTATCTATGATATCTTAAATATTATCATAATTTGCTAACTATCATGTCCGCTATCGGTTGAATTTTGACATTAGATGTATGGACCTTATGTCAACTATCGGTTAAAATTGACATCATTTGCGTTACTGGGAAAATGAACGCTCGCTAAGATATAAAACCGGGCATCAATTAAACTGATAACAGTGAATTTTATACCCTAATGTATGGTAGCTGTATTTGTTTAAAGTGATTTCGGGTTTTTTCACTATGTATTATTCTTTTATCTCCAACATATGGTACGAATTGTAAGTGAGACTATTATACCTTTTAAATAATGCAAATACTTTAGGAAAACTATTTTAAGATATATTATTAAAATAGTTTTCCTTCTGGTATTAGTTTTAGTTAATATGAAAAAATCCATGTGGGTAATTTGAAAAAAATAAACTTCATGTTCTTATGGTTATGTTATATCGAAGAGTAAAAGGTCGTCTGTTTTACGTGACATGTTGAAAATGTTTCGGAAAAAGACCTAAAATTTCAAATTAGCTGAAAAGTTACTATTAATAAACAATGAGCCATATTTGAATAATAATAAAGTCTCAGGTGAAAAATCCCGTCAATTAACATCTCTCAAAATATCGCTTAAAACAAATAGCCCTTCATCCCTTGATATCGATCATAGAAATAAAGAAGATAACTTTATCCACTTTATCTAAAGAATACTGGTAGATATTGGTAAGGATGCAAAAATGTATAAACAATAATAAATATAAATAAATAATGTAAGTCATAATACGGACGTCAGTAAGTTTTACTTCGTTACCTACTCTATAGTGAATCCTTCATGTCATTAATAATTACCAATCCAAATATGGACCGTTGCAAAAGAGGCTATTCTTACCTGAATACTTAAAAATGGCTTCCTATGTGTACATACATGAATAATAACATTATTTGTTAGTTCTACGGACACCTGCAAGCTGACTCGGCGGCCTTGCTTCCAAAGCCGGAATAGGCTGAACGCATTGTTCAATACAAAACGGATACTCTTTACAGTTAAATTCATTAATAATAATAAAGTGCTAATATTTTAATATTGTGAACACTTACTTAAATGGTTTAGTTGTACAATTTATTTCAACTAATTTTATTTGTTAAAGGCCTAGGTACTCTTTTATCTCTTTATATGATTAGCTAAAAAAATCTACAATTTTTAACTTCTTAAATCATCTTTCTACAACTTTAATGTATTATATAGCGTATTGATTAACATCCTTTTGCCGTTGATGTGTAACAATTATATAAAATTTTATTATATAAGTTCATATATCCTATGAGTTAAATCTTGTTAAAAGCCAGTACTATGTCAAGTTTTAATCATATACGTTTAGAAGTTTTAAAAACAATTGGATAGGACCCCATTATTTTTTTGCTATTTTTGCTATCCCACGTAAAGACGTCATTTCTCGGGATAAAAAGTATCCTATGTAACGCCCAGGGATATAAGATATCTTTTATGCTTTATGTCGAGTTTTATTTAAATCCGTTCAGTAGTTTTCACGTGATTCTCTAAGAGACAGACATATAGACAAAAATTATAAGATTTTTCGGAATCTGCTGGTTTAATTAGCCTTGTAATTTTTTACATATTTTAAGCCCATTCTACAAACTCGAACCATTTACAGATTTATTATAGTATAGATTATTAAATCACTGAATCTTTAAAGAACAACTTTCAAAGTATGATTCATTAATAGTACAGGTTCATTTTGGACATGTACTTTAAAATTTATAAAGCGCTATGTAGTTACTCTATTCTTTGTTGATAAATGTTTAAACAGAATGCGTCGCGCACTCGTTTGCATTGAGTGGCTTTGTGTGTGGCGATTCAAGCAAATCAGTGTTTGTAATCATATTTATGGTATTAATATTAATAATGCCAGCCAGTATTATTAATAGCTTAAAATATTAAGACTAAAAAGTATAAATACAGACACCTTTTACTTGAATTGCCACGTTTAAAAGTTAGTTTAAAAACGTGATAAAGCTATTATGGATTCAGCGTTTTGAGTCAGCTCAGTCAGTATGATACCATGCTGTCGCATAATATCTGCGTAAAACTGTTAAGATTGAGTTAATCGTATTTCCAACGCTGCGTGGGAATTTCAATTATTTACTTCCCCGTCCCCATGTCCCACTACCCTAGACCATTCCCCTATCTCATTCGCTCTATCTCGTTCCTCCAATATGACCACTCTGAACTATGATCATAATGAATATGCGGCGATACGAGGATGGATAAACGTGAAATGAAAGAGGTAATTGGAGTTTTCACACGGCTTTATCATGTAAATTACATATTTACCTATCTATACATATAATAAAACTGTAGAAGTCGAATTTCTGTACAAAGAAAAAAAATCCTAAAAACTGAGTCAGGGAGATGTAAGAAGTAAAACAGAACTAATTTACATTTTTTTCAAATGTTTGTTTTTCTGTTTGTCTGTTTATCGGTTTGGTTTGTTTGTCTGTCTGTTTGTACCGGCTGATCTCCGAAACAACTGGACCGAATTAAATGAAATGTGTATGGTGGTAGCTTATATCCCTGGTCAACATATAGGATATTTTTGATCCCAAAAAATTAAAGAATTTCCGTGGATAGTTAAAAAACCGCACCACGCGCACGAATGGCGAGCAGAAGCTAGTATAAAATAAAAACGGTCTCTAATCTCTTAAATGTGTATATACGAAATACTGGAACCCTTTTTTCACAACTTAATTTCGAAGAAATGTTTTTAGAATTTATACACGCTTCTTGGTATTTTTTATTTATGTTTGTGGTATTTATTCAATGATATTTATGTTGTGGTGTACCTTACTTATAACTTATTATATTAATTTTTGGTTTATTATTTATTTATTAAGCTTGGATTATTTAGAACCCAAGAACAGGAATAAACAGACAAAAAAATGTCACGTACATATGGGTACAACAAACTATAATACAAACAATTTATAATACAAAAAAATATAAAACATGCTTATAATATGTAGTATCACAGTATCTACGTGTTATAATTAATTAACACATGTATAACGTTTAGTTAAATGTGTACATAATTTTACATAAATCCATTGCATATATTTGATTCAAACACTGCTAAACCTCTCTCTTTGCAAAAGTGAGGTTATACTTGAAAAAATAAATTTGGGCCTTATCCCCTTTTACTGTGTTCGGTTACCGATAAACGGGCGGTACAATCGCGCATTACATTCTCATTTTTATTTGGCACATAGACAAAAATCCTTTTTTCTACGTACAGTCGCACACATCCATAGGCTATGTGTTTTAAGTATAATGTACAAGTGTACACAATTGTATATAAACTGGCCATTGCAGTACATAGTGGTTGCGTTCAATAATTAGTGGACGTTTTTCCGAATTCGAGATTTAAATTAACTTTTTTTACCAATGAGGTTTTTATGGTCGAGTAATTTGACATATTGACAATGTTTAATCCTCCTCTTTCAGTGATATTTCGTATTAACTTTCAAGGCAGCAAGTACGGAAGTGACGAGGGAAATAAACAATGCGAGCATTCAAATGTAGCTTGTAAAAAAATTTGATACCCGCTGTGACCACTTCTCTTGCCACTTTCTATTTATTTATTTGTTACACGCATTGAAACACTAACTTGGTGGTAGTAAAAGGTGAAAATACGTGCTGCTGCTCTGTTAAGGCAGACTGGAACCTGGTCACTAATACCCGAACACAACACAAAGTTGTTATTGTTGGCATACTTTAGACCAGGGGTGGTAGTCATCCAGTCAGACAAATGCCCTACCACCTGGCTGTGCGTTGTTTTGTCGTCTCTCACGACAGGCTGCCCGGCCGCAGGAAATTGTATTCTTTATCCGTTCCTGCACAGCTACTTTAATACTAGTTAAACTGTCCTAAATAAAATTATTTTCGAAAGATTTTTTTTGTTTTATTTGACGCATTTGTTTTGTTCCGTCTGTATTTGTAAAGGGTTCAGGACTAAATTAAAGGTATTTTAAAAGAGCACCAGTGTTCAAAATGCGACATGATACAAGTGTTTATTTATTATATTTTTGAAAAACTTATTTTTAGCACTAACATTCCTGATCATTAGTTTCCCCGTGGCCTGTCGTAAGAGGCAACAAAACAACCCACAGCCAGGTGGTAGGGCATTTGCCCGACTGGATGGCTACCACTCCTGGTCTTAAGTATGTCGCCGTAACAGCCTTGAGTTGTGTTCCGGCATTTTAGTGACCAGGTTCCAGTCTCCCTTAAGAGAGCAGTAGCGCATTTGTGGCACCTTTGGTAGTTCATCAAGTGGGAGGTCTGCCTGTTTGCAGAACTACGCAATTAATGCGAGACTGATGCCCCTTTTGGGACAAAATTATATTGCTTTAGTTTTTAGATATGTTAACAATTATACTGTATCTACACAATTAGCCCTGAATAACATTATTTTCTATATTTCTTAATTTTCTATTCCGTCTGAGATAACTATAAAATGCTTTAAGTTGTTACTTTCTTCAATATACTTATACTCCTTTAGCTGTATAGTAACAAATACATTAAAATATACGTTTATATCTAAAGCAATCCAGTTTTTTCGACCCTCCGCCCTTCGATTCTAGTCAAGCTCCTTAAGGGCCCTTGGCAGTTTTTGTAAAACTACCGACCAGGGACACAGAGCTCTACCTTTCAAACAGTGATTTCACCACCATATGTTTTTATTAGAAGGACGCAGACAGGGTAGGTCATGTTAACTGGACTTTTTACTTTGTTAGAAACACTCTGCCCTTTCTGCTGACCCTACCAGTGGCTTGTACATACGTACGTATTTATATCCATTGATACTTTTTACAGTTTGCATACTTGATATTAATAATAACTTTCTCAAGTACTTTCTTTGATGTCGAATGTTTCTAAAGCAGATAATATTACAGGCTTCATTCCTGTCTTTCAGTATGGATGGAGCAAGCAAAGCAGCTCAAGTGGACGTAAAATTTAATCGTTCAATGCTGTTGAATATAGTCCTTTCTTTAACCAATATTATATACATTGTTTTCTGTTTTCAATTTTGATGAAGCAACAGCAATCATGTAAGAACTTACTATTGGTTATTTGACATAACTTCATACAAGTAATATCAACATTTAACAGTTGGTAAGGCAAATGATTGAATGGTAAGTAGAAAATTGAATCGTGCGATATTGCACTTGAAATGCAAAATGACGAAATGAAATGAAATATTTATTCTTGTATAAATGTAGTATACAGGTATAATTCCTAGAAATAATAAGTTCAATAGATTTTACCAGTTTCAATGGTGTGCAGATAAGCAGGATTTTAATCGCAATTATTTAAATAATTAATTCTATTTATTTAATTAAGTACCTTTATATAACTTGGATAATATTTATTACCTTATTAACTATATACATATCTGTTTTTTATAATTATCTGTGTATGTCTATTATTTAATGTCTTTAATTAAAATTTGGTTCGGTTTTGCTTATTTCAATTCGGGTGAAGCATCAAAGTGATCTATGTAAACGTAAATTTTAAATTATCCGTGTCATGCAATAACGTCATGCTCTTACATTGTTGTGCCTATCAACCAAATTCATCTAATTTGGTTGAATGAATCGAATTGAATAACGGATCCTTAACCATCGTTTTCATTGAACACACTTCCACAGCAGCGAGCAATAAAGCGAGGAGGGAAGTAAGAAGCGCGAGAATCAAATGTTTGAATAAGTTGCGTTCACATGCTCGCGCTGCCCACATTCCTTCTTACTGCCGCAGAAGTAAGCATTATGCAACCGAGGCATTAGTCTTCAAACCCAAACGTCGAAGAATCACAAATATAATTCAAATTCCGAATGCACAAATTCCATAGACAACAAATAGTTCTAATACCAACGTCTAACCAATCGCAAACAAAACGCATGAGTGTGTGCAGCACACACTAGTGTGGTTGCATATGTGTGCGTCTATCCTTCCTTGACCTAGAGACGGCTACTATCGTCAAGCGCCAGTAGGTCAGGATCACACACTATAATTCTGCATTTACACTGTCGCGATCTGCATTACATTTTAATAGCAAGTGTAAGCTTTTTTGCTTGTTTATTTGCTAAAATATAATACACATAACATGAGACTGTTCTTTCTACTCTATACTTTAACCATTCATTAATGAATTGAAGATAGTCAGATGAAGTAACTCAAACACTATTTTAATATTAATCGCAAACTACTCTCCGCTTGTACTAAGAATACAATAAATAGTACAGAAATATTGTAATAAATACTTTTTAGTTTATTCTATTGATCATTAACTCCGATTGTTTTGTTTCCATAAGTCAAGTACCATACGATAATAATGGCTTAAATCTAATACTAGATCAATCTGTACTTAAATTTAATGTAAGTAATTTCAACTATAGAGAGAGAGGAGAGAGATAAATTTTATTGTACACCATTACAGAAAACAGAAAAACTTACAGCTTAAAAATATTCTAAATGTGCACAATGGGCGGTTTTATCGCTAAGAAGCGATCTCTTCCAGACACATACACTATTCACATGAACTACATATATATTTTCAAAAAGACTTTTTGTCTTATTGATAGGAGTAGTAAGCTTACATCTACCCATTGTTTTAAATTTTAGCTGTATTTAATATATTGATTTATTGTTGACGTAGTAATGGGGTGAATAACAAAGATTTTCTATCTATCTATCTTTTATATAAGTATTCGTTTTCAATACAAATTATAAGTTCTTCGCCGTACCATTCCGCTACGGTGTAAAGGCGGCATAACACATCCAGAATAGTGGACCCACTACCTCCCCTGCATCAAAACTACGGCTTCTACAAATCGGTGCATTTCAATAGGCGTCCAGGGTTCAACATTAACTGGTGCCGGCTAGACGAGACGCAGACAAATATTGTCTATGTCTAACGCATGTTTGCGCGGTTTCGCGGTTACGCGTTTCGGTTTCGCACGGCTTTGAATCGAGTTAATTGAAATGTTTGGGTTAGTTAGGAAGTTTAGTTTAATGGTTAAAGGTTAATTGTTGGTTCATTAGTGATAAATTGAATGCTCATTGAGTACATTTTAGCGCATATATGTATGTATGAATGAATAAATATGTTTAAAAATACAGGAATTGTTATTATACACAGGATGATAACAAAGTGAAGTGCTCACTGTATAAGTCCTATATATGGTCATACAAATATTTGAATAAGTGTCAATCAAAAAACAAAAACAAAAATCACAACAATTCCAATATTATAAACTTAAATCGATTAGTTATATTAAAATACAGAAATAAAACAATGTCAAGGAAACGAAATAAATTAAATGTCAAAAGGCAAAAATACAAATAAAATGTAAACTAATCCCTATTATCCCTATTAATATTATAAATGCGAAAGTAACTCTGTCTGTCTGTCTGTCTCTTCCGTTTTCACGTAAAAACTACTGGACCGATTTAGCTGAAACTCAGTAGGTATATATATATTTTCGATACCGAGGATGAACATAGGATACTTTTATCCCGAAAAATGGGATAGTTTCCGGGATAACATGATATTTGTCTGTTTGTTTGTTATGCTTTTACGGAAAAACTACTGGACCGATTTGGCTGAAATTCGGTACGTATGTAAATTAAATACTGAGGATGGACAAGGGATAATTTTCATTTTGGCCTTTTTGGTAATTTTGGCCTATTTGGTCATTTTGGCCCTTTTGGTCATTTTGGCCTATTTGGTCATTTTGACCTATTTGGTCATTTTTCCTTTTTGGTCATTTTGGCCTATTTGGTCATTTTGGCCTTTTTGGTCGTTTTGGCCTTTTTGGTCATTTTGGCCGATTCGGTCATTTTGGCCTATTTGGTCATTTTGGCCTATTTGGTCAATTTGGCCTATTTGGTCATTTTGGCCTATTTGGTCATTTTTCCTTTTTGGTCTTTTGGCCTATTTGGTCATTTTGGCATTTTTGATCATTTTGACCTTTTTGGTCATTTTGGCCTATTTGGTCATTTTGGCACATTTGGTCATTTTTCCTTTTTGGTCATTTTGATTATTTTGGCCTTTTTGGTCGTTTTTGCCTATTCCGTCATTTTAGCCATGTAGGTCACTGTGGTCTTTTGGTCATTTAGACCATTTTGGCCTTTTTGGTCAAGTTTTGTAATTTATTTTGTTGACAGTTAGACGGGGGATGGTATATATAATTAGCGATATAAAATGAAGTGAATCTTCTGTGCGCAAATACATAAAAATGTAATATAATATAAGCTGTAGCAGTTGCTCTATCAACAAGAGACACGCGGCGTAGCCGCGGGGTAAACTCTAGTTTATTATATATTAAAATAACATTTCTTTGTCATACATTGTGTTCATCATCATGTATTCGTGTCATTTAGTGTTAAGACTAGTGTGTAACTACTAACTGACTAACTAAATACTAAATAACAAACTAACAACTAACTTATTAAATAACTGCAAACTGATTAACTAATTGAAGACTTCTGTGTCATTAAGTGAAATTAGTTCGGATGCGGGCTTGCGATTAATAGTTGAAAACTAGGCAGACTTGTCGATTAGAGCGCGCTCTTGGAGGCAACGTTACTTAGAATAATGACGAAGTGTGACAATGTGTGACAAGGGACAATTCGAACTATTAACGAAAAACCTCAAAACATTTACAACTCTATTATGAATGCATAGTGTTTTTATTAAAGAATAATTTAAATGGATATAAAACTAATTACGGAACTGCTGTTTTAATTAATTTCTTAATGTAAAATTGCAAAATATGTGATGTGACACTAGGGCGCCGTCTCACGAATGTGACCAGCTGTGACAAGGACGGGGGAGGGGTCAAATCGTGAAATTGGTGTGACTTATTTTGGATGGCCCTTTATAGGATATTCCTAGCTGATAATAATATATGTATGCATTAATTTACATAAAAAAATTAAACACTATAAATAATACATATTTATTAAAATTAATTTAGAAAATCCAGTGCCAAAGCGCTATCTATCTTAGAACTTTTCCAAAAGACTGACCACATTCCTTTTAAATATACACGTAGTTGTATAGTGGCAGCAAAAACGATTACTTATGGATTTAGAAGAACTTGTGGTCACCCAAGTTCGAAATTCGACTATAATAATATATGTTAAAGATAATACTTCTATAATCACAGATTTCACCAAGACTGCACTGTTAATTTGACTTGAACAATAAATAAAAGTCAAATACATGGTGGTGTGTGTAATGTTTTTTTAAATGATTTAATGTATTTTTATGCATAATTTTTGAAAAAATATTAGCGTACGTTGCTTCTTATCTATATAAACTATGCTGTGCGAAATTTCATACTCCTCCGTCCGCGCTATTTTCGTAAAAAGGGGTACAAAGTCTTTGCTTTACGTATTAATATAGATAAGTTTAATTAAGATAGAGATTTACAGATTAACAGATTTTTTAATTCTTGTATTAAGACATTATCATTCTCCATTTGAAAATCATGACCACCAAAATACATAAGTACTCACATACGTAAAGAGGTGTAATATCATCAACTTAGTAGTAAGTACTCTTACTTAGTAACTTAGTATCATCTTACTTAGTAACTTAGTATCATCAACTGTAGTTTTGGTTTTATTCAACAATTCCCCCTTAAAATAGCAACGCTAATGCGTTGCCCGAGAATCAGCCTTTTTGGCCACGTGGGACATTTACCAGATATTTGACTATCTAAAAATAAAACTGTAGGTCGAGAGTTTTTGGCGGGAACTGAAAGGAGATGTTGTGCTCGGCAGTTTTATTATCTAAAAATGTGTAAAATTACTCTAAAATGAATTTATGGTTGTAGGATATTGATAGTTTTTGGGTAGTTATTATGTGTTTTAGTGAGATATGTGAACTGTATAGTCAAAGGTGGCCTTTTGAGTTGTCACAAGAACTTCGTTGAATGTCTTCAGTTGATAACCTACAGTTTAGCTGAGCTAGGCATAATACATAGGCATAAATGAAGAAACTATATTGTAATCTAAGGTCTGGCTTAAAGGCCTAGCAGCTAACCTAAATAAATAACAATAAATGTACAGTTCGGATTTCTGTACGATGAAAAAAATGCTAAAAACCGAGTCAGGGGGATGTAAGAAATGAAATAGAACTAATTTAGATTTTTTCAATTTGTTTTTCTCTGTTGTCTGTTGTACGGCCTAACTCCGAAACGACTGGGCGATTTAATGAAATTTTGTATCGTCGTAGGTTATAGCCCTGGTCAACATATCTCGTAGGATATCTCGTATCTAACTCGTAGGATATACTTTTGATCGCGAAAAATGAAAGTTCCCGTGGGATAGTAAAAAAAAACTTTACACGCGGATGAAGTCGCGGGCAGAAGCTAGTATGATATAACTACGTTTTAACGATTTTAAGCGTGGGATTTTATCTGTTTTTCTCATTCTGACGCTGTATGTGCGCTAGTCGTGAAAACTTAGGAAAATGCTATGTGGCTGTCTTGATAAAGCTTGTTCGCCACAAGCCCCTTGGTTCTATGGTCTCGACCCCATAAACCGCATATATTTAGCATTTCTGATGGCTAAATATTTACAGCGTGTTATTTAGTAATACATATTTAAATTTTAGAATCAAATTCATTAGCCATGCAGGAACGGGGAAAGAATAAAATTTTCTACGACCGGTCGGACTGTCGTAAGACGAAACAATTCCACCAGGTGAGCCGTTTGTGTCTACCTGAATACCATCTATATGCTTAAGACATGAGGGGCGGGGTTACACTGTTTCTACAGTAGGAAAATTATGAAATTATAAATTATGAGTTAATATTTAAGTAACATAATAAGTCCACTGCGTTGGCGAAGGTACTAGGGACAGCCCTTAGTCATATAGACAGTAAAATTCCGGAAAACTCAACTATAAATAATTCGACATTCATACATACCTGAGTACAGTACATAAACCTATTCATACCACAAATACATAATGTTTACCAAAGTCAAGGGTTGGCCAGAAATGCATCGGGGTGAATGACCGCCGAAACGTAGTGCCAGGCAAGGTCACGCACACACGTGCACACCGCATACATAGACGCGCGGCCGTGAAATTAGAAATAGTGATGGGGGCGCTTTGTCGATAGTTCAACTAAACTAATCGAAACTCGATTATTTATACTCGCAATAGATCATTTATTTTTATTTCATTAAGAATTTGCACTATGCAATGGCAAAGAAGAGATAACGTTAAATAGTTTTGTTTATCTTTATTTTTTTAAGAGGGTTTAATCAATTAGATTATGTCATCCTCACATTACAAAAATATTTTTAGTTCATTACATAAAAACCATACACATATTCCAACTAAAATAACTGTTAAATTCGAACTAAAAAGTATAAATTTGAATAATAAAGCATTGGCAATGGATAAACTTAATAGTCTCTATTTTTAAGTTCTATTCTATTTCTGGCGATTTGAATTCTAATATTTTGAAGTTTATGTGAGTTATTCGTTTGATTTAATATTGTTAAAGTGAATGATAACTGCACGAAGTTGCAAGGCCACGCACACGCACGCATCACTACGCAGACAGGACGTGGGACTAGAAATAGTGAGGGACTGCATTCGCTTGTGAGTGGACTGTTTTATCGACATAATGCCTTGAATTCTCAATGATTAAGTCAAATGTTTAAGTGATTAAGTTGACTTACTTTGTATGAAATGTAGCTAAATCGACAAAAATGAAACCTTATTGCTTTAGTTGTGGTTTTTTTAAATAAAAAATGGTATTCTTGTGTTTACGATAATTTATTTACTTAATCAAACAACTGAAAGTACGCTGATTATAATACTTATTACAATAACTGTAGGTATCATACATCAAAAAGATTAAAGATGCAACGTGTTGTCACATTATTATGATGTGCAAAAACAATGACCTATTAATGATTCATTGTTAGACAAAGACTTCTTTGTTAAGGGCAACTGCGCAATATTCAAGAGAATGGTTTCACTAAGTAAGCAAAAGAGATGCATATGATATCTTGGGTTTAAGATTTCATAATCTGTTTAGCTGTTCTATACCACGTAAACCAATATAAATTTTATTGCATTTATACATTTATAACACAATATCCAATTATATTCGAGTTCAATACTAGTGAGTGGTGTACACAGAATTTTGGCTACAAATGAATGCTTTAAGACAATACTTATTCGATGTGTAAGTATAAATAAATGAATAAAAAAAATTGCATTACTAACTGGCTAAACCAGAAACGTTGTTTTTAAACAAAACAATTAAAACAAACGATTTTGTTTTAAAACAAGCATGATACGTACTTTAATTTATTAGCACTTACACAAATATGTAGTTAATTTACAGTCATAACAACAACCTACAACATGCCTCAAATTGAATAACAGATTTCGTCAGTTCATTGTCCTTGAATAATACAAAAATATACTCGAAAATCTTCAGATTATTTACTGCAATTGCTTTTAGTGAATCCAAGCATTTAAATTATATTTTTCCAAGAAAGGTTTAGGTATAGACATAAGTGTACATTGTAAATCCAAATGCTTCCCATTAAAAATCTTGAATTACATAATTAACATAAAATGAAAAAATAACAGTTAAAAATTTATATATACAAATTTTCACGTAAATCAATTTAAAGTAAAGAATTCGCAGAAAAAATAAACGTAAACAAAAATGCAAGTTCACATTTGAATTTATAAATTTAGTTATTTTGACTATTTAAAAAAACGATAATAACTCTTTTAGCCCTGAATAATAATATAGGTACAAACTTTAAAGATTTTAATAGAAATAACCGGTCATTTCCTGACAAATACACTATGCACATTACAATTGCTAATTTCACAAATATCAGCTTAGCAAATTCAAATAATGGTTTATGTTAATTTTGTACGTGTTCAAGATTCTAAAGTTTGATAGCCATTATACTTTTCTTAGGGCTGTTAGCAGAATTTTAATTCTTAAACTATTTGCCCGGTATGAATGATTTAGTGTTGTCAGACTACATGAATTTTAAAACAGTTATGTTTTTTTAATATTTTATCTTTATGTATGTTTATTTACTTTGCTAATATGTTTTAAATATTAACTACTTGGTTTATACGTTTTAAACGAATGTAAAGTGTTTTACCTTTAGCGTTTTTCGAGTAAACAGACTTTATTGATTAAAGATAATATATTTAACTATCTGTATACTCACTCAAAAACGTTTAGACTGTAACAATGGATATCATTTTGCTAATAAAATTTAAAATAACTAGTATAATATATTAAAATAAAATAATTGTAATAAATATTTTAATCGTAACTAAAAGGTCTTCAAACTTAGAGCAGCTTAGAAAATATTCAACTATTCTAATAATTTCGTGCAGTAGTCTTAGTTACTAAGCACACATACGTACAATAATTTATATTTGGATTCCAAGTAGAAATACAAGTCTTGTATGTGTTGTATTGGGCCTTACTTTAAGCCGTTCTATTTTATAACTCATGTACGAACGTAGCTTAAGTTGCCCCTCACAAAAATACCTTACCTTGACGTGTCTGGTGAAACGATTTTACGTCTAAACAATATTTGTATGACCGCAATGTAATAATATATTTCCAGTCTTCGTGTACAGCAATGTGCTGCCGCTCTCAAAATGAAGACTGGAACCTAACCACCAATGCCGGAACACAACACATGGTTCATTGTTAATTATTTAAAAAATGTTTTTATACTAGATGATGTGCTAAAGCTAGCTGATTTTAACTATCGATAGTTATTTAACTCAACAACACATATTGCCATCACTAGAGATCGTTGCACTACGGAATGACTAATACGGCCGCTTGAACTACTCGGGTGTTTACTTTGAAAAGCTGTTCTTAGTTTATTTTCGTAATTAAAGGCTGCATCAGTTTTAAGTGCAATTAATCACTTGATAATCCATCATGGATCATTATAATCTTTTTTCAAGAACTATGGTTAAAAACTGGATGCGGAACCTGTACTAAATAAGATGGAAACTCCAGCACTGGTCTATAATATGCAGAATGAGATAAATACTGTGATTGGAGGGAAAGTGCGATACTATAGAGATATAGGATGGGTTTAATGGTTATTTATGATATAATTTTGTTTTAATTGTTATTGGCATTACATATTGACAGATAACGTATGTATACACTTTTAACGCAGTTCTTTTTAACTCTTTAAATAAGAGTATAGATACATGCCGACAAAGTGAATGACACCTGGTTTATTACTTTCCCACATTTGGACTTCTGTTGTTTACTTTGTGTTTAAAATTTGTAATTAAGAAAACTTTATATTGTAATTGTACTTGTTTATGGCCGCAGGTGTGCAGATTAGTTTTCTTGGAAAGTTCAGTCCACGCGATCCTTTGTTGTATGTACAGTTTAGTATAAGAGATGCCCGAATGGGGGGGAGGGCAGTCAAGCGACGATTACGATGCTGGCAAGACGTGTGTATACTTTCGATTAGCGATATAGTGACGGACTTTTGCGTGTGTTATTTAATCGTGCAGATTCTACTGGCTGTGTCCAGTCATATTTGTGCCTATTTGATACGTGTTTGTACAGTTCTAATAAACTCTATAGTAATTCCGATGGTATTTAATTCGAGTCCTGTGTAGCTCGTAACAATATTGTAGATTTTTGATTGCTGAAGCACAACACCCAGGCAGATGACTCAACTGTCTAACTGTGATGGAAAATGGTTACTGTTGCCTACGTCTCCAGGTCCCATTAGAAGGAAAATAAACCACACTTCCAAATTCCTATTATAGTTGGAGGAAAAGTTTTAGGAAATATATAAAAGAACAACAAATCATAGTGCCAAGTACCGCGTCATTTTCTCCCGTCGAAACAAAACCGGATTCCGGCAGATGTTATACGTTAATACTATTTGTGTTGGCTAGGTCAGTACTAGGCTGACGTAACTACTATTTATATAACCTGACTACAAATTGGTTTCGTGCTAAGTGTTTCGTAGAGTTGAATAACCTTTAAAAATTTTCACTGCGAATTTGAAGAATTAGGTTCATTATTTTCGATAATTTGAAAGATGTTTATAATAAAATTATTAACTGTTTTAACCTAGGTAATTTATTTAATTCTTATTATTCCTATTTGTAGCCCAGAAACTACAAATCAACTGACTGAGAGACAAAATAAAATTATATTGTTATAGTTTTTAAGCTTTCTTCTATTATGTCCTTGTTTATAAATTCGCATTATTTTACAGTAGTATTTGTTTTTAATAGTAGTTTTACATGTGTGAACATGTATAATCACTATTACTTAATGCTTTTAACAATAAAGTCTAAAACTAATTTTGTTTTTACAGACAGGGGGTCGGCTAAAAAACAATGAAAAATTCCAAAGTCCAGGAAGTCTAAGCATAAGTCTCTCCTTAGTCGCTGTCTCTCATTGTTATTTCTGGAGCATTCTACAAGAATATGATATATGTCCTCCCTTTTATTACACGTCTCACAATTGGGGCTGTTGGACTTTTTCATGAGAAAAGCAAAAGTCTTGAGTGGCATATGTCCAGCACGCACACGATGAGCGACAACGACTAAGGAGCGGCTCAACTTACTCTCACTGGACCATGGGATACGAGAGGCTCATCTGAAATGTCTTGTACCATATACCTTGACTATTATTTTATGCTTTTATGCTAAGGTATGGTTAATTTATTATTATTATGGATGATTTGTTTGTTTCTTTTATTGTGATTTGTTTTTATTGATGTATTAGTAATGACAGAACAAATGATAATTATAAATATAATATGTACAACATTTTGCATGCCCTAGAGGCAAAAACATGTGAAACGATGAAATAATCCTACCATCTTTTTTTATGTACCATGTTTTATGCAATAAATGATGATTTGATTTGATTTGATTTGCTTACCTAATTATTATTATTATTAATGTGATTATAAGTTTTTTCTGTTTCCACGGACTGATATGGACGCTAGTCGAAAAGTCCTTAAAATAAATTGAAAAAAAAAATAATAGTAGTCGTCGTATTCTCTTTGTTTTGTTTTGTCTATCATGAGTCACTGTGACGGCCCTAGCGGAAGACCAGCGCTAGTTGAGTAAACCAGCAGTATCATGCTGAGCTAGGACCGATTTAAAACTTCATTTCTTAGTTATTTCTTTCTTTCTATTCCCACTTTTTTGTAGGCGTGATCACGGTAAAAAAGTGGCTAAATAAAACTTTAACAACACTCATAGACACTTATGCATAGCAGACAGCAGATCCACTTGGAACTTACGTGCCTATGATTGACAATGCTACATGGCTGTTCTTTAACTGTTATATGCCACACTATTTATGATATTTGAAGCTGTAGATACAATTAACTCTGTTTTTTTGTCTTACACGGGGCAATTTTTTTTTTTCTGACATAATCCTTGACATGTTTTTCATTTTTTTTTTTTTTATTTTTTTGTATGATAAATTTGATTATGTGAACTAACTAACTCTTACCCGCGACTTCGTCCTCGTGAATTCTTTTCTGCGGAACCTTAATTTTAAAATAACCTAAGTTACCCCTTATAACATTAGCTATTTGCCAGTGAAAGTACTGTCAAAATCGGTCCAGCCGTTTCAGAGATTATTCGGAGAAACAGACAGACATACCAAAATTTTAAAAATTGTTTTGATATATGTGCTGTCATACTTTCATATGCATTACATTGCAGTTTTAAATAGTGTGTAAATATTGTGCTTAAATATACTATTTTGCTTTGCAGAATTGCAAGAGACAAGGCCCGGTATGCCTTGGCCGGTTTGCGGACTCCTGCAATAAAAAAAAAAATGTATGCTGTCATAAATAAAAAAAAAAAAAAAATGTAAATGTTAAATAAAAAAAATCGCTCTTTCTTAAAAAAAAATAGATTTTGTGTCGACCCTAAATCATTGGGTGAAGGTGAGAGAAAAATAAAGCCTTGTGCAAGATCTCATATGAATATCTACATCAGTGTAGTGAAGTAGGTTTGTGCGTTTGGCACGTAAGTGCTTCCGCGCGTTGCCGGTAGTGAGTGAAAGCTAACCGTAAATTTTATTACTGCGCACGGTTACTTATTTTGTATTACATAGTTCCAAAGTATGTCTTGCTAATACAATTCAAATTCATTTATTTGCTTAAAACATACACAAATTTAAGGTGACATAATAAAACAAGACTAACATGTTTTGCATATGAGGTGTGCAAATTTTCCTTAAGATCATCAAAAATAAATACACAATTATTACAAAATTATCAAAAAATTATATATATACATATCTTCTCTTATATATAAAATGAATGTTTCTCTGTATGTTCTTTATAGAATCGTAAACTTTACATTTGATCATCTGCTGATCTTCAGCAAAGTTGTTGTTCATGAGCAAAAGAAGGTTTCTGAGTTGGTTCACAATTGGACCCGGTAGGTGGCGCTGCTGTCGGCATTTCGATTGAAGCTTTTCCGGGCAGGCTCAACATATCATTAAAGTTCAAAATAACTTCTTAAGTATCACATTCAAGTTTACGCTGTCTTAGTCTAAAAAATGTTATTTAATTTTGTTTCGGTCCAAATTGGACCTATGTTTCATCAACGGTCTTATTGACTCTGTAATCTGTGCTAGACAGGGCGTCCAAAAACAAAATGGAGCGACGATATCCGTCTAACCTTGGGACCATACTGGACCAGAGTTGCCGAAGACCGAGTTCAATGGAAAGAGCTGGAGGAGGCCTATGCCAAGAGGCACGCCGAACTGCGTGATATACTATAACATAAGAAACAAAATAGAAAAAGAAAAAATGTTAAATTGCATGCATTCGGAATAAAAGGGCTTTATTATAATCTGTGCTGGACAATGTAAAACTCGTATTTCATTCTCTGAAGGCTTAATCCTATAGATTAATGTGTTTATCTCTTTTTAAAGTCACTGTTTTTCTGTCTGATTCTAAATTTCGTGACGTCACATTTCATATAACATCGTTATAATAATACATTTAAATTTTAAAACACCAAAGAAGTATTAACGAAAAACTATATCTGTATGAGTATAGTGTTTAATTTTTAAATATAATGTATTCTATCACACCATAGACTACAGATTTTTGTGTTTATCTCTTTGTAGTGTCGCTTTTTTTGTTTCATCGAGTTTCAAATCACAACGATTCTAAAGAAGTAGCACTTTGAAAGTAAAAAAGAAACAGATAAGCCATCATTAAAGCCAATAAAATTTTTGTTCTGTTCATTTGTCCGCAATCATCTTGAATACGCATCACAAGTTTGGAATCCACAATATAATATAATATATATAAATAAAAAAAAAAAAAAAAAAAAAAAATATAATATATATATAAATAGAATTGAACTAATTCAAAAAAAGTTCCTAAGATTCTAGATTACCGGGCACAGCAATCATCCAAATGCTACAACGAGCGCTGCAAAAAATATCATTTTTTACCTTTAAATGTTAGACGCAATATAAATGATATAACTTTTTTGATGAATTGGCTAGAGGCGATATTGATTGCCCAGACTTAATTTCAAAAATATATTTACGGGCTAATCAGCTTGATCTTAGACAGAGAGGTTTACTTCATACGCCTTTAGTGACCACTAAATATAGACAGTAGTAAAATTGAACCTAGACTTATACTGCACTAGTATAAATTCGGTCAAGCGAATACTGGCTCAAGAATTTTTTAGAAAGACAAAAACTTAGTAACTATATTATCAATAGGAATCGTGTTGTACGTTTTCTTACCAATAAGTGGAGGCTTGTTATCAGCATTTGTTTTTTTATATACTTTTCTTTTTACTATATTGATATGTATTAGTCTGTAAGCCTTCCTAAAATTAAATAAATAAATAAATAACGAAGGCTGACCGGCTTTAGGTACTAGTATAAAAATCCTGGTCTCGTAAACAAAACCTAATCTAATACGTAATTGTAAGACACTTAAAGTATTTAACCGTAGATAAGACCTCACTTAAACCTCGCAAACACAATTTCCTTTTCTCGAACTCGCAAAAATGTCCTGTCGAACGCAACCTTTATTAAATAAACCTCAAACTTAACGAACTGGGGCCTGCCTCGTTACCGCTCCCTAATTATGCCAAATAATAAGTACAGACGCCATTGTTGGACGAAAAATAAAAATAAACCTGCCAAAATGCAAATGGTGCAATTAAAAAAAAACTTTCCCGCGTAAAATGACGCTCCAAGATGGCCGACTTATTTAGATGCCTTCTATTGGCGCGCTAGGCTTAAATTTAAAATTGCATGCACTGTCCTTGGTCGGCGGTCATTGACCTTCCGCTGCATTTTGGTGATTTTCCCACCAACTCTAAAACGCTCTAAATCGCTTCTACGCTGTTCAAATTCGAACTTAGTTGCGTTGAATCTAAAACCCATTTTTGCTCAATAGAATTTAGTAGTTCGTGCAGAACGGTTGGTGGTGCGTTCCAAATTTTCAGCTCTCATTGGTCGGAATTAAGGTAGGCAATTGTGGCGTTATTTTTAATTTTTATCTCTTTCTGTTCTTTGTTTGTTAATTTAGACTTTGTTGTTTAAACTTAAGGCTGGAATTAGCTTGTTTAGTTTTAAAGGTGACACTCAATAGGATCAGGTTATAAAATATGTCCTGTTAAATTTGGGACATATAAAACAGTTTAAACAAAATTTTAAGTAAAAAGACTCGAGGTTAAAAGACGAAAACGCAACTTTTTTTAAATACTAGCTTTTGCCCGCGACATCGTCTGCATCTATTCTCTGAACGAAGTAAAGCCACGTAAAAATCAAGTATCCGATATAATTTAATCCGTGCAGGAACGGAGAAAAAATACAATTTCCTGCGGCCTGTCGTAAGTATGTCATTTTCCCGACTGGATGCCTACCACCCCTGGTCTAGAGTATGTCGCCATAACAGCCTTGAGTTATGTTCCGGCATTAGTGACCAGGTTCTAGTCTCCCTTCAGAGAGCAGCAGCGCATTTGTAGCAACTTGGGTGTTGCAAATATCCATAGGCGACGGTAATCGCTTTCCATCAAGTAGGCCGTCTGCTTGTCTGCTGAACTCATGCAGTAAAAAATAAAAAAGTATGGAATAAGGATTGCCCATACACATTTTTATTCCCCACTTTACACATTATGTAATGTTTTTTGCAGCACAAGGCAGCCCATGTACTTCTGTAGGGCACAATCTATTTCCTTACAACATTTCATCAAAATCCGTAAAGTCTTTTGTAACTAAACTGCAAGAAATATATAGTTATATATACCTATGAAACCCTCGGAAAAATTCCCACAGGATTCCCGGAATATAAAGCATCGCATCACTTGACAAAGTACTAAGCTATCGTTCTAGTAAAAACTGTGTCTAGGTAGGTAGCTCTAATAAAGCTATATTGTTTCAGCGGAATTAACTTCATGTAAGATTTTCCTCGTAAAAGCTTGATTAAAAATCGTAAATCATTATTACTCAAACACAACAGTTCGTTCTACATAATACAACAAGTTTTAACGTTTAACGTTTAATATTATTATTAATCATTAAAACGCAGTTTTATTCTGTATACAAGTCGCAAAACTTATGAAAATTCTCACTTCATTTTTACCACAACACTATTGGCGCCGGTGTCAAAAATACAAAAAGGAAAGTACATCCTTTCGAGGCCTAAAGGTTTCTATATATTGCCTAAGCAACACAGACAGATCGGGCGCATCGATGCATAATAATGCAGACAAGGGGGGCAACAACGTTGCCTAATTGGCACTAAGCTCTGAGCAGTAAGATTTGGCCTGCCACAAAATTAGATGCTTGAGAAACATATTAGAAACTGAATTATAGAGAGGGAGATAACAATGTATTGCACACCAAAATATACAATTACAAATTACAAAAACAGATCATATTTAAAATATTTTTTAGGCATTACAACAGGCGGCCTTATCGCTCAAAGAGATCTCTCCCAGGCAACATAAATGACAGACAGTGACAATCGGGGGGTCTTTAACTTACTTTTTTATTTAAGTAAAGCATAAAAACCTATTATTCTTAAAATTCGATTGATTCTACCATCTAGTATCATCATTAGGAGGTAGTCAAATCGTCATACATATTTAGGTATTTATAGACTGTGTTTATATTGAATCTACGTTACACGTATAAATGTCATATGAGATGAATGGTATTTTCAAAAAACACGTGTTAGCGTAGTATGAATTTCGATGTTATTAATACCAGAGTGACGTCAATATTTTATTTTTAATTTGCCCATTGATAAAAAGATGCGCGCCTACGTCATATATTGGTTTTTTTCGAAAATAAATAAACAACTTTTCTATAAATAAACCCTACAAATTCTATTAAGATTATTTATAGGGACCTATTCAAATTTTTTTATATAATGTTACAACCTAGGCGCCGACAAAGAATTCCACTTACAGATTTGTTACCCGTCGGCATTTGAACTAATAACTATTTACATCGAAACTATTGTAATTCTTTTGTGATCGTCTTCTTTTGTTAACTTATTTATTGGCATACGTTTCTAGATATACCAGCCTCTTGTTGTATTGTGTTACAGATTTTAAAGTACAAGCTGATTGTAGTAAATTCGGTAGACGTTGCCGGGCGGGCATACTGCATTTGTGCAGCATAAAACGATGGCCTGGTTGAGGGAGGGGGCAGTCGACGAGAACATCGACCAATGCGAGACGTGGGTACATTCGGTAATGTATTAGTGACGGACTTTGGCGTTTTATTGAATTACGACATTCTGCATTACATTTGGACTTTTTTGTTCGGTTAAATTTGTACCTGTTTATACATGTTTGTACAGTTCTAATAAACTCTATAGTAATTCAACGGCATTTTAATTCGAGTCCCGAAAATCACATCAATAATATGATTTTTCATTCCATATGTGCAGGAACGGCGTATGTAAGTATATTGTATATATAATAAGATGTGCTTAGTTATTATTTGTCATGTATTTTATATTTATATTAAAGGTTCAAAAAATAAAATATTTCATTTCTCATATTCTGAAAGTACGCTTGGAATTGCCTGATCCCAGGATTGAAAACAGCACCTTTCGTCCGTCGGAAGCGATTCTCCGTTCTGTCAAAAAATTAGAAATCTATGCCAACCATAGATAATACATGCGACTCATGTCGCAAACCCTTTTTTACAGCATAAATTGTAATAAAATAATACCAACAATTTTGTAACATCATTTTACACTATAAATTACCCTTCACTATATTATTATTTAATTTACGTAAATTTGAGCTAAATATTTACTATCATCAGTCACCAAAAATTTCTGGCCGGTAGAACACCACAGAAGAAAAAACTTGACGTTTCATATGTCACGTACGTTTCATCAGATTTAGATATGTATTTACCGTCTGATTTTATTAGACCAGTAGTTGTTTCTTTAAGTAATCAATTTCTATATACTTTCCTCATATTCGAAATGAAAAGTAGAGTGTTGGCCTCGGATGAAAGGCCTATTCAGACACTCGAATTATTAGAATCCTCGCTACGCTAGTGCGCCAAACCATCTCGTGCCTAAATATGTCACTTTCACCTCTCGTGTTTATACAGCTATGAGTTAGCGGGCGGTTTTAATGGTTCGTATGTAGTTCGCTACGCATACCGTAGACAGACTTGCGTAGCATAGACTACAATCTATGATTTCGTAGCAAAGCTACGTCGTAGGTAACTCTTAATCATGTATATTTAGAAATTCGCTACAATACTTGATAAGTACGATTTTTGAAACACACACACGTAATTAAACCTTTTTAAATTAAGTGTGTATGTATGTATGTTTTAATTGAAAACCTTAATAATCTAGATTTTTAATGTGCACGAGTCGCGAAAACCTAAGAATATATATATATGTATATATAGTTTATATATTATGTGTAATAAAAAAATATTTATTATATTATTTATTTAATAAACACAACTAATAAAAAAATTTCTTATATATTAAAACATACAAAATTAATACATACATCAATCAAATGTCTACTAAAATATAATAATATTACTAGTATACTAATTATGATATACTATCTATATATACCTATCAAAAGTGTAAAATATATAATTGGATGCCGTGAAGAGAAATCATACAAACACTTTAACATTCAAAAGTTTACATATATACCTCGATATTAATATAGATGGATAGTAAGAATAAATATTATAATATTTATTTCCGAGGTCCCCAGTTTTGGTGTTGTACCGTCTGCCGTACTACAAAACGCGACGTATGACGTCACCACATGTCCGTCCGTGCGTGCAGGATGCGTTATGTATATACGCAGCTGTCCTTAACATTCGCATGATATATCTACACTGTACTGTAATAAATTCATCGGAAGGTCATTTTGATACGATGAATTTAATTAAGAAAATAGTGATATTTATATATACTGGGTGGACTATTTAGAAGTAGATTCAACTAAAACTAATGTAATGTTACAACTTAGATCCTGACCAACACAAAATCCACCTGCATATCTGAAACAAAGCACATTTATTACCCGTCGGCTTCTGAACTAATAACATTGAAATTCTTTTATGATCGTCTTCTTTTGTTTACTTATTGGCATACGGCCTATTTTTGTATTGTAATGATTAGCCAGGTGTTATTGATTTAAACTACAAGCTGATTCTAGGAAATTCGGTCCACGCGGCCGGATGGACATATTGCATCTGTGCAAATGTACTGGTCGAGTTTGTTGAGCGAAACCACGAACGACGTGAGACGTGCAATCAGGAATCTTTTAGTTACGGACTTTGTGCATTTCATTGAATATTTTTAAAATAAATTTTACACAAAAGTATGTTAAACAATTATTTTCGTAGAATTAATGAAGTTGTAGCACTCAGTAAGAGAAAGACAGAATTAAAGAAAAGAAAATATTATTATCTGTTTGGACAGACGTACGAACGGATATGATAACAAAAGGTTCTGTTTTTGGAAAATGTCTACAACTCCATAAAATTAGTAACCTAACCAGTTTTAATAACAAAGTGAAGTACCATTAGCAGATAGACCAGTAGTATATAGTGTAGACAGTGATAATCGCCGGTCAGTGTCACGCCACATTTAGATTAAATTTGTCAAGGGGCCTATCTGGCCATGGCCCCACGCAAGCTCTCCAAAAGTCCGGGTCATTTTTATGGTCCGTGGTCTTGAAAGACATGGAATAATGTTACATACCGACAAAGGAAACCCCACCTACCTGTCATAAAGCGCAGTTTATTACCTTCCCGGCTTTTGAATTCTTTCGTTTACTTGGTGTTTAGAATTTTAATTAAGAAAAACATTCTATTGTATTATTATCTTTTTTATGCCGTCATTAAACAGGTGTGTCGAACTAATTCTTGTTGTTGTTGTATTGTGTCGAAGCTTGCCAGGTTTGGCATCGGTGCATTATAAGCAATGGCCCAATGCGGAGAGTTGCAGTCAAGCGACGATTACAATACTAGCAAAACGTGTGTAGTACATTCGATAAGCGATATAGTGACGGACTTTGCGCGTGTTATTGGATCGTGCAGTTTGTACTGCTTGTATCTGGTATATTTTACCTGTTTTTACGTTTGTACAGATCCAATAAATTCTATAGTAATTCCAGCGGCATTTTAATTCGAGTCCTGGGTAACTCGTAACAATAATAACAAGGTAATATGAAGGTAAACAAAACTAATTTAAATATTTACGATGATTAAAGTACAAGCATTAAATTGCAGTCGGCATAGTGTTATTTATCGATCGCGGAAGACCTTCGAATGCGTATGCGCATGTGAACATTTTTTAGACATTTAATTATTATGTTTACAAAGGATTTCTTAAGAAATACGTAGTCCTTTCAAAGCATATAATTAGATATGCGATAAAGTAAATAAATTGCCTTCGTTTGTTTATTCTTTTCTTCAGCTTATCTACTAACTTTGGTTAAAATAATGCATATTATATTTCAGTTCTTTCTATGTCTTGGAAGACCACAGCCCTTATAAATGGCCCGGATTTTTGGAGGGCTTGCGTGGCGTCATGGGAAGATCAATATCTAGACGCCCTTTGACAAATTTAATCTAAATGGGGTGTGACACTGACCGGCGATTATCACTGTCTACACCATATAGTAATGTCCCAAGGACAAGCCGCGGCCAGTGTACGACTATTGTGGCAAATGAAAACAAAAAGTACCGGGCTATTGGAGTGAATGATTAGTGGTACTAGGGGTCTGTAAATATAGGATTACGGCGTCGTTCGGGGAACATGGAAAATGGCAGAAGTTGACTAGCCACTCCCTACATGGGCCCAAAAAATGTCATAGAAGACGGGGGCAACATGGGTGTGAGTGGCTAAGGGGTATCGGAAGGTGGGTGGTCAGTAGGTTGACCGAAGCAACTTCCGACGATAGGCCATTTATCACTTCCATCCCTGGAGCTGATTCTTAGCTCAAGTGATCTCCGCTCCGTGCCGTCTGGCTAAGGCAAGCACAGAGGCGAAGGCTTTGCCTTGGCCCTCGGAGTCAGGTACGAGGTGTCGCTACTCACTACTATTTTATTATTATTAACTTTAGTTATCAGTCTGGTCTGGGTGTCTGAGAGCGGCCTCAGAGTGATATGTTGTATATACATAACAAAGCTTGAATGTATATGATGTGTACCTTATGTCAGCCATTTATTGGCCTCTCCAAGTCACTGCAATACATCCCGATCCTGCGCCTCGCCTAAAGATGCCGCTTTACGCAGATCGTCAGTCCATCAGGCTGGAGGACGTCCTACAGTACATTTACCGAGATAAGATGTTCACTTCAGGGGCCTAATTCTACTATTACAATATCATGGCGTTATATTCAAAGTACGATTCCATTGCCACAGTGTCAAAAATTCGTATTCTACTAAATCTATAATATCTGCATAATATCGTCGCGGCGGAATAATAGAAAAAAATTGTTTTACATTAGCAGAAATAGCGTTACAGAAATAAATATTGAAAAGCAACCAAAATTTCAAACATATATTTCGCAATTTTATTTGTATATATAAAAATCATTTGTGTTGTTAGTCTCGCTAAAACTTGAGAACGGCTAGATTTGAATGGCTGATTTGGCTAATTTCGTTTTGAATTATTTGTGTAAGTCAGGGAAGGTTTAAAAGGTGAGTAAATATGAAACAAACTTGGAAAATAATAAAAACATAATTTCGCCTTCCCTTAGAAACTATCCTACCTGCCAAATTTCGATGTTCGTCCTGTCAGAAATCAACGTTTTTTATTTATTGACTCTGAGGCGGTATGAAATTTCCGGGTCAGCTATTTGCTTATAAAAATATTTATAGTGGTGTATTACGGGCACGCGCATTTTATTGGAATTAACGGAATACTGAAATCAGGCAAATCTACGATTGAGACGATAGTTATAGCAGAATTGGACCCCAGGCCTCGTCTGTCCATTGGCTATGAATACTCCTAATAGCCTCCCCTTTTTTAAATTATATTAGTTTATAATTTATGTGTATTTAGAAATAAATACGAAATTGTATTACGCCAAAAGGTAAGTTTACATTGAAAATCAGCTTTGTGTCGAATATAATTCCGGCACAGCATTTAGCTGAATGCAAACCTGAAAATGCGGCATAGAAATTCTCAAAATGTTTTATTTTTAAGATCAACAATGTAAATACGCCGCTTATTCTCCAAATAAATTGGGTTTTCTTTCTTTATAAATTGTTGTAGAAAATATTTTCAAAAACAATTTAAACAAGCTGATAGTCATTATGGGTGTACTGTGATGGGAAATCAGTTTGACCTGATGGGGGACGGCTTATGGGGGGGAGGACGTAAGAGGGGAGTTTCGAAAGTTGCACAAATACCACCTTGACCTCGATAAGCGTCTACAGATGCATGCGAACGCAGGCAGAGGCATTTTCAATACATAATTGCTAGGGGCTATACGTGTTCGGTGCAAAAGGACAAAACATGTTTAGAGAATCTCTGATAGATTTTTGTGTGGTTTTCATTTTATTAAAATCGGTGTTATGGGTGATATACAACGATATAAGATTCCGCCTATTCAAAGCACCCAGACCATCTCTATAATCTCTATAAATATTATAAACGCGAAAGTTTGTAAGAATGGATGTATAGTCACTAATGTATATGTATGGTCACGCAAAAACTACTGAATGGATTTTAATGAAACTTTACAGTAATATAGCTTACACGTCAGAATAACACATAGGCTATATTTATAAAGATCGTAAAGAAAGACTCGTAGTGTGAATTATCCGAAATATAACGATTTTCCATCACCACGCTGGTGAAATCGCGGCCGCATCTAGTAGTAAATAACAGTGAGTTGTTTACGAAACATACCATGCCAAAATCCAACCCGGAGCCTCTGTTTTGTATTGAATTCGGCTCTTCAAATATTGAAGCTGTCATTACCACTATGTAAATACCTACATACTACTTCTAATATATTCCATTATTTAATAAAGTTATTATATCTATAAAAGATTATAAAGCTGAAAATGTAGTTATGGACTAAATGATATACTAAATTATCAATAGCAGAAAAACTACAAAATTGATTGTTTTAAATTTTCTTGTCGTAAATAGATACTTACAAACATCTTGAAGTCGATGCAAAGTATAACATAAAAATTACTATATTTTGAAAATTACTAAGCACCGACTTTAAGATGTTTTAGATAATATATATTAATAATAATAGCTTTAGAAATAAGTTATTTTATACATTTTAGTTTTTGAAGTCGGTTTTTTTAAACGAAGTTTTTATTTTTTATGCTCAAATGTTATCGAAAGTTTACTATCCAAAGTGATAACGCCGTCAGCCTTTTGGGAATGGTTCCGGCAAGTGACTAGTTTGGGACCAATATTTTATTTATTTATTTTATTTATCGTTTATCTATAATTATATCCTGTTTTTTTTTTATTTAATTCTAGTATTTAATTTTATGTTTTATATGTAGAAACAGTATAATTGCGGCGATTGCTAGCAGGCTGCGCCATACAAAATGTATCGGGACTGGTTGTAGTTCATGCATAGATAGAGTAATTAATTTAATATAAAATATATGTGAATGAAATGTTTCTGCAAAGGACTGACCGACTGACTGACTGACAGACTGATTATTGCTGTGTTAGTAGGCCTAAGTATGCAATATTCATATAGCTACATGAGGAAAACTTTGCAAGCCCTTATTGTGAGTCACACAGCCTTGAGACTACAGACCCAGTAAGTCGAGTATAAGTGTGTCTCCGCCTGTATTACACTTGTTATTTATGTAGTGCCATCAAACACTTCATTGAATAATTTCAGATTTTTCCTATTTAAATCAAATATGATCCCAGCTGAGGTATTCCCACAGCGCCACGATAAGGGGTTTTCCGTAAATTGAGGACGAAATCGCATTGATAACATGTTGCAAATAAAAATAATTCTAATCTACATATATAAAAATCAATTGTTGTTCGTTAGTCTCGCTAAAATTCGAGAACGGCTGGACTGATTTGGCTTCTTTGGTTTTGAATTATTTGTGGAAGTCTAGGGGAAGGTTTAAAAGGTGAGTAAATATGAAAAAAATGCTTGGAATATAATAAAAACTGTCAAAAATTGGATGTTCGTCCAGTCGTTTATAAATCTATAAAATTTAAAAGTCGTTCAGAAATCAATTTAAATTTAAAAGTGAAGTTTTTTTTTGTTTTTTTTTTGTTTTGAGTGTCAAACGTCTGATAGTCGTCCCGTCGTACAGAAATTAATGTTTTTAAATAATTGATTCTAAGGCGGCACGAAGTATGCACGGTCAGCCAGTTTATAAGACTCGAGCTCTAGGGGTGGAAGTGATAAATGGCCTAAAATCGGAAGTAGTTTTAAAGAACCTGCAGCCCAGCTTTCCATACTCCTTAGAGCCTCACACCCATGTTGCCCTTTACGAATCTTGCATGGCAATTTTTCGGTGCTCTTGCAGGAGTGGCGAGTCATCGTCTGCCCGTCTTTTCCATTTTCCTGAACATTGCAATGCGCAGACGCCATAGTCCCCTAGTCCCAGATCCCTAGTTCCACTAACAATTGATCCCAAAATCCCGTAGTACTTTTGTTCTCATTTCCTACAATAGTCCTACACTGACCGGGGCTTGTCCTTGGATGCATTTTATATAGCGTAGACAGAGATAATCGCCTACATAATAAAAATGATTACATATATATTTTTAAAATACTAAGGTGGTATAAGCATGTAACGAGGAGGGATGCAAGGCGCGTGACAAAAAAGTTAAACTGAACGATTGATGGGTACAAATGCAAAGATTGACCAAAAAAGAGAGAGATAGAAGATTTGTGTTATGACAGAGGACGAATGCCAAAACAGACGAGTACCTATCGAAGGAAAAGACTGTGTCGACTCTAAATTATAGGAAGAAGTTGAAAAGAAGGAGAGACTGTGAGATAGCCACTGGAAAGAATGTCTGGTTAAAACCTACTGCATAACAAATCAATGTGTATTATCAAGGAGCTAAGTATAAATTATCATATTGGACAAGGCCAGTCGTCCTTGTAGGAACGTGTTTGATTACGGAAGCCTGCTCCACGTAGCCGGTGTTTCTTAGATCCCAGACTCGTCTTATTTACATTATTACTATTTAACGTTTACTTGTATTTTTACGACGAGTATTACCTGTATACTGAATATATTATTAATGTAATCATAATACTTATTTGTACAGAAATCTATATTATTTTTACAATCTTTAATCTTTTTCGCGTATAAAACTTAATACGCAATACCAAGGCTTACGTTGTAATTGCGCAGTGGTTCTAGCTTTTATTTTGATCTAATGATGTGGGTTGTAATCAAGCAGCGAGTATCAATAATCCGCAGTTATTTGACCTTATAATGTTTATTATTACATGATGTCGATAAAGAATCTATTATATTCTTATGTGTGACATATCTCGAATCAGTATCATCAATATCATCCATTCTCCTAAAATAAAGATGCACAAGCCCATAGAAAGTTTATGATTTGCTGTCTGTGAGTCTTTGCTGAGCTTAGTTCCAAAAACATCTAAATAATTTGTCTCAGTATACCCTTGCATATAAAGATTTTTTGAGAACTCTTTGATAAATTCGAGTGAGCGAAATATATTTAACTGCCTCCTCAGGACAATAGGATTGACGATATTTAATTTATTTTTGCGTGTAGTAAAAATAAGTAAAATACCAGATACAGGGTCGGCCGTAAAGATACTTCCGCAAATGCAAGCTCGTGCCGTGCAAGCTGCAATGTGCATCTTGTATCGTAATGATTAAGAACATTTACATCTATACTTTATAGATATTACAGGTATTAAAGACATGTATACTAGTTTTGCACACGATATGCTGATACCGGTAAACATCGATGACTCCCCGGTGCACTTGTGCAGGGACATGTTTTTGATAATGCAAAAGACGAGCTAGTGGACCCCCATCGCAGAAGGCCAATATGGGGTCGAAGGCGCCGGTGCTGTTACCCCTCACAATGACAAAGTGGCAGTGTGTTGAGGTTGGGGGGTCCTACGGCGAACCACGTCCAGGGACGTCGGGTGCCCTGTTTCCAGGGACATCTCATCATGACGGTTTGTGTTGACACGTAATTCCCCTTCACCATTCCACCTTCGGTCAACCAGGAGCATTGTTCTATGCCATTGTTTCACAGTGGAAATACCACCAGTTCGAAGGCAACGTTTCGCCTACACGACTGCGTACGGTAGAGTTGTGAAATGCGCTACAAGAGTCCTGATCTGGGTGCCTTCAAGGATTTTAAAGTAAGCGAGCTCCATCTTCGACCAAATCATCTTCTAATATTAGATGTGATCGTGTTCAAAGGTGAATTCATTTATTATAAAAAAGTATAGCGGCGAATTTTCCATGACATACCTCATGGCGCCTCACAAAGTCATAGTAGCTTTAGTGGGTAGTCTGCTCTTTGCTCTGCTCTTGCTCTTTATCTATCTATGCTCTTTATTCAAAGATTGTCACTCCTGTGGTAGTCTTCACCAATATCATATGGAAGTATTTTAAAACGAATTTTGAACTATAATAATCATATAATCAATTTTTATACTCATACTTCAAAACATATGACCCTGAATTATAACAACCAATAGACCCGGTACCATTGTCCTGACAAGCATCAGACATTTTCATGTCAAAAGTGTATCTATTATTCACACATTCGCGACAGACATCAGATAAAAGTTCCATGAACTAACAACAAAGAGTGATCTTGGGACACAAGATCATATCCTTTAAAGTTAATATTCTATTATATATTTCGTCTAACTAACAATAACATACCAAAATATTCATCTTTATACAACTGCGTTTTAATGTCAAAAACAGGAAGTCCACCTGATGGAAAGTGGTTACAGCCGCAGTCTTAGTGCAGAAGGAAAATCTCGATGTAATGCTCATTTCTTTTTTTTTTTTTTTATTGCAGGAGATCAGCAGACAGGCAGACGGCCCACTTGATGGACAGCGGTTACCATCGCCTATGGACATTTGCACACCAAAGGTGCTACGAATGCGCTGCTGCTCTCTTTGGGGAGCCTGGAACCTGGTCACTAATGCCGGAACACAACACAGGGTTATTATGGCGGCATACTCTAGACCAGGGGTGGTCGCCATCCAGTCGGGCAAATGCCCTACCACCTGGCTGTGGGTTATTTTGTCGCCTCTTACGACAGGCCGCCGGGCCGCAGGAAATTGTATTCTTTCTCCGTTCCTGCACGGATTGCTTGTAGGAAAAATTGCAAATGGCCATATGAGTGAAGCAACTCAAGGTAACGCGTCTGACATATTTAACACTACCTATAACCTGCAGTTTTAATCATATTTATGTCTCACTTTTGACTTTGACACTGTAACATGTATTTATTTATGCTGGTGCTTACCTCAGGCAACGGATCAATATGCGATCCAGCGAGGCAACCTTCTGGGCACCTTACCCATAGAAGACGGTGATCTAGGCTCCGTATTCTACTTATAGCCTTCAGGGACTACGGGTAGAATACATACAAATAATATTTTTTTTGTATTAGATTACTTATAAATGTCTACATTCTACAAAGTAATTAAAATTGACTTTATCTACTTTATTTATTTCTTATCAAAAACTATACATGATTTTTATATTCTTTAGTTGCAGCATTGCGGATGGACCATTCAAATTTAAGATTGTTCTTCTAATAAAATAAAATACGAAGTTATAAATAGAAGAAGTAAGAAGTAAGTAAGCGATAAAAGAAAGAATACATGAAAACACACATATAAAGAGTCCACAGCCTATTTTCATCATTGAAAGAAGTAAAACTTGAGGTATGCAAAAAGGCATACAATAGCTCTAACCACCGAAACAGAGGATGACAAAAACAAAAATTGTTTTTTTGAAGTGAAACTTCTTTAGAATCGTTGTGATTTGAAATCCGATGAAACGAAATAAAAGTGACACTAAAAAGAGAAATTTAATCATTTAAACACTATGATCATAAAAACAGAGTTAAAAGTATTTTAAAATTCATAAACCAAATTGAAACTAGAGCATTTCGCTTCTTTGCTTCAATAACGTGACATATCCCAATACTCACTTATTTCACTCACTCACTATATTTTGCTAAATGTATCATATTATCACAACTTTCTCATATATTTCAAAAAGCTTAGTAAATTGACACTAAATTTACAAAAAAAAATATACGAAAAAAGTGTAAAATATGTGTGGGTAAAATCTTTTTTTGAAATTTTAAAAGTGGCATACTGTAAATTTGGGTTTTTCAAGACACCACGTTATTGAAGCAAAGAAGCGATTTGTTTCCTATATTAGTTATCATAAGCCCCTCGTGTCATTTGTCTTAAGTGAAAACATGGAATCTGAATAATATGTGTTATAATATATTATAAATGTGTGATACCTGAAATGTAATATTTCGCATTAAAATATAAAATAATTAAAAACTTGGTATAATAATAAAAATAATAACCTTAGAATTACCTAATACTCTTGATACTCTATATCATTCTCAATATTAAGTGTGTGATGCAATTCATACACTTTTTTGGAAGAAAGGAGCATATTATGTCTTTCTCAAGAATACAGTCCAACTCCTTGTCAAATTTCATTAAAATCGGTTCATCTGTTTAGCCGTGAAGAGATAACAAACCGTGTTGCTGTTTTATTTATAATATTAGATGGATTTATGACGCATTAGTAAAATACATTCGCATAACGAATGGTTGTAAACAAACCGCACTAACAGTGTCATTTGAAAATCAAAGTTAAACGACCACCTCGGTAACTAATACTGAAACACAGTTTCAATGTGTTTTTGGCCAACAGTTTAAAAACATAAACAATTTTGTTTACTCATAATTAAAAATACTAATTTGTTCGCTAATTTAGAAATTCTTTAAGATATAATTCATGCATTGATAGAAGTTTCATCTTTAGATTTTGTAGTAATCTATCCCACTGACGTCAGAAAGGCCAAGTCTTTTGCTATATTTAAAAATTTACTTTGGAATCATTATTTAACTCTTACACAATAATCTATGTGCTATAGTTATTATACTTTTGACTGTAATCTGCTGTCCATGTGTGTCATTTTTATTTGTTTTTTTTCTTTTATTGTATTAAATAATCATTATAGATAATTTAAGAATTCCTTTTAAGTCAGGTTGCCTGGAAGAGATCGCTTTTAGCGATAAGGCCGCCTTTTGTTTTATCAAGTAACTATTGTCTTGTTGTGCTTTTTTTTGTAATTTTTGTTATGGTGAACAATAAAGTGTTGTCTATGTCTATGTCTATGTCTAATCTTATAAATAAAAATCAATGTTCGTATGTTTGTCCTTCATGTGTTCCTGAAGCATTGATCGGATTCTGATGAAAGTTTAATAGGGCGTCTTGAGAACGCCCGTGAGGGCCTGGTCCAAAAATATTAATATATAATATTCTTCTGTTCGTGTGTATATCACTGAAGCCTTCCTAAACGATTAAAGCGATTTTCATATTTTTTTCGTTTGTCCAAGTGGGTCCCAGAATAGTTTAAATGCACAATTAGTCCTGGTAGGTGGATTAGATTAATAATTGATCCCGGACGATGGCGCTGCAATCAGGTTCTAGATTTTTATTTTTTAAGTGCAAGACAACGTCCGCCGGGTACAGCCGGTTTGTCATAAATTTAAGGTGTATCTACTTTATCACGTTGCATTGATGAATGATAAATGCATTTACTTCAATATTGAATCTAACATATGGTACATGGTACTCATGGAACAGGCCATGAATAAATAGTAAGGTATACGAAATGACTAAGTATTATTGAAAATCAAGAGTGTAACCATTGGTTGCAAAGCAAGTCTTGTATATACTATCGGGCGTAAGCATCAGCCCTTTGATCACCTGATCGATTCGCTGGGCAGTCTGGTCCAGGCCATGCTGCACAGCGACGATTGGGAGGGAGCGTCCGAATTCTGCGAGGCAGTAAAGATTCAAAACGAGGCGCTGAACGAGAAAGGTAGTTTACGCTGCTTGAATGATTCTTATGTTTATTGAATCTCTTCATCATCAGGGTTAAGTCCTGGTTGCGGTTTGAGAGATTGCTCCGACATCCAGGGTCCGCTTCCCTACTTTTTCTACTCCACTTCGCGCTGTTTTCAGAGATCCAGCCTTTTAAGAACACAACTGGAGTAGACTATACAAATGATGGAGACCACGATTGATGGGGATTGTTTATACGTTGCGATACTTTGTGTCCCAGGAATCTCGCGAGAATTTCAAATCAAGCGTGGATGAAGTCGCAGGCATATCCTAGTTATTAATAAAATGGAATATTTTGTCTAAAAATCTCGTGAGCGTGACTTTGGTGATTGTAACAAGACTAGGTAGACTAAAGAAGCATCCAATAGTCCTCCTTCACTAACTTGTCTTCAGCAGTGGGGCATGCATACAGAATTAACACCTAGTAATAATTTTTTTATCTTTCAAGCTGGAGTAGCTAAAATCTAGATATTAATATAGGTTAAATAAAAGGCATCCGCTTAAAGGCGATGATGGGGTCTTACACTTGTTGCACGAGGTAACTGCGTCTTATAAAGTATATTTCACCCAATTTATCCAACATGTGTGTTTTGTCAAAAGAAATAAGGAACTACCGATTCAGCATCAATATAATCGATTACTTGAATTTTAGTTCATCCACAAACAACAAGTTATTCTCTAAAATTAAAATCGCAATATCTGAAATTTCAAATATATAAAATATTTAAGTGAAAACTGAATTATACAATACTCAGTCATAAATTACTGTTTCTATGATTTTCCCTTGTTTATCTGGTTTTTTTATAAGATATTAATTATTGACTTTGTTAAACTTCAGCGTAGTTTGTCGGCAAGTAAAGTTGGCCTTGGGTTTCAATCAAAATTTTAGGAATTCAAATAATATTTGTTTCTTAAATTATTGTCGTGTATTTACATTTCTATATCTAGCAGGATGTGTACGAATGTAAACTCAAAAGTCCTTTGCGAAGTGACGGGCAGAGCTAGTTTAAAATATACCTAGATGTTTGTTTTCGAAACTAGTTTTAATAGATTCGTTAGGAATGTCCGACTCGGTACGATGACTTTAGGCAAGTTCAAATGGACAAATCATCATATCTTATATATATCAATATGGTAATTGACCGCTGTTATGTTCTTGGAAAATAATATGTTGGCACCACAGTGGTTATAGGCTCGACACAATAATAATAATAAAGCAAGTTACGCTTGTGTTATGGGTAATATACAACGGACCACTCTGGGGCCGATCCCAGACGCCCAGACCATGGTAAATAACGGAGAAAATACATTTCCGAAATTTACTATACCGGGAATCGAACCCGGAACCTCTGGGTTGCAGTGAGGTAGGCCGTCAAAGGCTTAGCCCGCTCAACCACAAAGGCCGTCAGTGATTGGCTTGGGTTTGAATTCTGGCTAAAACGCATGCACCACTTAGGCAGTTTTCTGACATAATGTGCATATTGTTACAATTATCACGTGCTAACAACGGTGAAGAAAAACATCGTGATGAAACCTACACATCGAGGTAACCGATGTGTGAAACCTGCCAAGCTGCCTTGGACAAGCATGGCGGGTATACTGTCTTTTAAGCTTATAGTGCCCGAGCCCAGCAATGGGACGTGTCTGTTATTTTTTTAGTGATTGGCAACATGTAAATTGATTATTGATCTTGATATAAGTCTTATATTTTTAATTTCATGATCATGCAATAGGATTATCTATGTATTTATTTAAATATAAAAAAAATTACACTTAAAAAATGATACGACTGTATTTGCTCGGGCTATCGATTTTGTGTTTCTCTCGATTATTTACTGATTTACCGAGAATTATGACTTCAAATACATATTCTACAAAAATCATAGTCTGACAACTGGCAAACACATTTATTTATTGTGGAAACATGCGCACGGATATTTTTTTTAAATTAAAATATCTATTAATATTTGGAATAAATTAATAGGGTGTCCATAATCGTATGGTTTACCCTACTTAAAAAAAGGCAATAGATAACATTAATTTAGAATAACATTCAGTTTGGTATTCATAGATTAGGAAGTGACTTTAATTTTAATTGATATATAAGTATCTTAAAATATACAATTAATATATCCTACAGCTTCCGTAATAGAAGTTTGTTATTTTTTTTACTGAAAACTGCCACGCGGCAATGAATTTACAGTTCGATGTTGGCAGTACCTACTTAAGGTTTCTTAAACCCTAAAAATTATAACTGTAATAAAATATTTTAGAGTCAGTTAACACGAGGGTCTTTTTGTTTCATATTTAGCAAAAAAAACAAATAATCATTAAGTTTTACTTTAGTTTCTCATGAAAATAGTGTTTTGTGTACGTAATATAAATCAATAGAAATATTATAAGTGATGTGTTTGTAAAAGTTTAAATTGATTTCATGTATTATTTATTCGTAGTAAAATTAATAAATTTTACAAAACTAAATAATCATGTAATTTTTAAAAATAACAATCTATAAACCACTATAGATCGGTTTAAAGCTTTACAGTATTACAGAAATCCTTTAAAAATAAATCAATACTTAATTTAGCACTATATAAATCAATACTTAATATAACCAAAATAAGGAGGGTAAGATTCAAATTGGAGAAATCAGATTGTTTTCCAATTTGAAATTCTAAATTCAAATGCAACTCAACATGGCGGATATGCGCCGCGCACTTCTTAGGCTTCAAAAAAAGAACACACATTCAAGATGGCTGACTTTCTCGTGTGCCAGTGCCTATTTGCTGACGTCATAGAACGACGTGTCCTTGTGCTATTATAGTCTAGGCCATCCCTTTTATAATAGAAAAAAATAATACAAAAATATAACTCTATGTCAAAAATCTGTGGTGTTTTCTTCAACTTTTGTCGTAATGTGGCTACGAGTATTAATCATTTGAATATACATATTGCTTCGTATTGGATTATTAATCTTATTATAGTCAAAATTTACCAGTGTTTTTTTTTAAGTAAAAAAAGTAATAACGTGCAAAATAAAATTAATTAATAAAAAAATAAAGTACTCACCAAAAGAGAACGTGAAATAAAATAACACAAAAGTCCAAAAAAATAAAAGTTCTACAAAAATTGACACAACACGACACAATGCACAACAGTCTCAATAAAAGAACCGATGAAAAATCTCAGATTTATTTTAAGAAAAAAAATTCGTCCATTATCTGTGATATGTAAAAATTAAAAAAAAATACTAGTGCCCAGTTCCCGCGGTTTTCAAAGCGCTCGTTCAAAATTCGTAAATCGAACAAGATTCCTGTTAGAGTGTAGTTGTTGAAACGTTAAATCGGAACGGACTGTCTGTTTTAGAGACATAAGGAAGGAGCTGTTCTAGCAATGTTGTAGTTAAATTGCATTTTCCCAAAAATCAGTACTAACGAGCGTTTTGAGCCAAAAAATCTAACCTAACCTAACCCCGGCGGGCAGGCGACTGACTGCGAAGTAGGGGCCGCATTGCCAAATATTTTTTTTTGCATCTCGACCGAATTATGCACTTGTATGCGACTTGCGTCCTCCCTTCATAGTAGTGGTGCGACATGTACCGATTGGGCATTTTTACGCTGCATCCATGTGTGCGTCACCCACACACGGTTGGCACACGAAATTTTTATCTGTGCGCGTCGGGAGCCCTTTTTCAACGAGTTCGAAAATTTTCGGTGTTATGTAAACATTTGGTAGGTTTTAATACTAAAGTTAGGTGTTTGGGGGGTCGTCGGCCGCGTTTTTCGGGAATTCTGACTAATTTCAGCCAAAAGGATGCGTTTACGTTGATCCGGTGGCCGAACTCTGGAAACCGGCGCCAGCATGCGCAGGCGCACCGGCTACACGTAAAGTTGGTTTCTTAATAGATTCCTTTTACGTATGTATTTCCAAAAATAGTTCTGAATCCACTTGCTACAAATACATAGAAATTTCATTTACCACGGTATATGATATTTTCTTTAGTTTTCATGACTAGTACACATCATTTACACAACATTTTAACGCCTTTTATTTAATATTTATTAGCATATTTGTCTCCTATGATCAAGGCTACTGAAAAGTGGCCAAAACGTCCTAACAGATATCAAATAAAATGCCGTCCTTAATCTGGGTATTTAGTGTCACTAATGGTTGCCCGTGGTCGAAATTCGACCACAATAATTAATGACATAGCCTATTGGTGTTTTTATAATCCAGATTTCGCCAAGACTACACTGCTAGTTTGACTCTAACCATAAACAAAAGACTACATATATGCGTGTGTGTGTCAAATACATGGTAATGTTTTTTTATTGATTCAGTGTAATTATTAAGTAAAATTATTAAAATAATTAAAAAAAATAGTAGCATTCGTCGCCCCTTATCTATATAAACTATAAATATGCGAAATTTCACACTCCTCCGTCTGCGCAATTTTCGTATAAAGGGGTACGAAGTTTTTGCTTCACGTATTAATATATAGATGAAATAACATCCGTAGTACCTAATGGTTAGCACACTAGCGTCTTGAGCTCAAAAGACAGGGTTCGAATCCTGACCAGATATGGTAGGCACCTCTTAGGCAGTTTTTCTATCCTAATGTGCATCATATATAAACAAGTCGCTTTCTTCCTATATCCTATGTGCGCTTAATCTTACTACCACGATTTGATGTGGTTTTTCCAATAGATGATTCAAGAGGTTATATGTATAATAATAAATATAACCTAATTAATTTGTATCAGCATTGCAAGCCGGGTCGCTATATTGTTATAATTACCTCGTGCTAACGGTGAAGGAAAACATCATAATGAAACCTGTGTAAATCGAGCTAACCGAAATAAATCCGGCAAGCCGCCTTTGACAAGCGTGGCGGGTATAATATCCGTGCCCCTATGCATTTGGAGCGCCTCTATAAATTGGCACCTGAAGGAAAGCGGTTACCATCGCCTATGGACATTAGTACTGAAGCGCCACCATGTGCTATCGCTTTCTAAAGAAGATGAAAGCGGGCCACTAGTACCGGAACACAACTCGAGGTTATAGCATACTACTCTAGATGGTAGTCATCCAGTCAGGCAAATACCCTGCCACCTGCCAAGGGCTTTTTCTGCCGTCTCTTATGACAGACCGCCCGGCTGCAGAAAATTGTATTCTTTTCCATTCAAGCATTGGCAATACTCGTTAAGCGGGGATTGTTAAGCACTTGACCAATTTTACTTACATTCATAAAAAAATCAAATAGAATAAATAGACACACGACACATGATTTGAATTTAATTTAATATCATTATATTTCTTAATATATTACAACGACTAAGGTGATTTCAGAGTCGTTACAGTACCTTCTAGATAAGCGTGTTCCGTCTTAGACCATATATTCTAGAAATATTTTCCCTATTTAACTCATTTTACTTATACAAATTTATGACTTCAATTCTTCAAAATGAAGTCTTCAATTTATTTGACGTTTCGTTCCCTGATAAAAGCCTTAGACCATAAACATATATGGTTTTAACGGCGGCATTTTATTTAAATAATAAAATCGGCAGACAAACACACATATTATATATCCCCAAATTAAACAATTCACGCTTATTGTATTTGATTTTTATTTTGACGTTTTTGTGTTATTATTTAGCCTAAAACTTGTTCATTTTAATTATTTAATTGTAATTTTTGTTTATGGTTATTATATACTCTATGGGAGCCTAATCTAATTTACCAACATTTTAAAATGATTATAGCTTTAGGTCATAATTAATACCATAGATAAATCTTTGACTATAAGTATTTATGGATAGAACTCCACCTGAACATGCAGTCTCGGCTAAAATTACCATGACAAAACTATTCTTATAGCCTGCTCACAAAGGTCATCAGAGCAAAAGGGTTATAAAGGACGCGGTCGGTCACAGGTGCCCTAAAAATAGTAAAAATAATCCTTTGAAACTATTCATTGGCTAAATTGCCGACACTCACTTAGGTCACTGATATTTTTATAGTGAAAATTATAGAGATAAGACTGAGAGACGTGGATAATATGTTTGTGCCGTTTGCTGTCGAGACCTTGGACCCTGGGGTCCTGAGGCCATGAACCTCTATCGAAATTTATCGAAACGACTCATTGACTCTTCAGGTGATCAGAAAGCTGGTGCTTACCACGGTAAACGGATCAGTATGGCGATCTAGCGAGAAAATGTAGCCAGCCCTCTAGACAGCCTAGGCATAGAAGACAGTACCCTGGGCTCAGTATTCTACTATAGTCTTGAGAGACTATGGGTAGAAATACAATACAAATAAGTTAAGTTTTATTAGATTGTATTCAATTGTATGTAATTTTATATATGTTCACTTTATGTAGATTTTTGACTTTAATATCATACTCTAAATCTTCCGTAAGTTGTCTAAGAATTTAACCGATTATATTGAGATTTATGATCCGATTTACGTGATTCTTTTTTAGTTTGATGTAATTAGTTGCCATTTGATTCCCTAAAAATTAAACATAGTTTGGGCCAGTTTTTCATTTTATGAAAATAATTTTTTTCAATCATCATTTATTTTCGTTTTTTTATGAAAATTCTGTTCCCGTTTCTTGGGACCTATATTTGTTAAGGCGCGCGGAACCTTCTAGGCCTACCCAAGATAGACGCTAAAAAGTAACAAATTAAAAAAAACTTCGTTTATATATATAAACCGACTTCAAAAACTAAAGTAAATGGTAATTTTTATGGTTTCCTCGACACCGACTTCAAGATGTCGAAATTTTTATATTAGTTTGTCTCTTAGTAAATTAAATAAATTCTTAGTCAAATCTTTATTAAGTTATTTTATACTTTTTAGTTTTTGAAGCTGGTTTCTTAAACGAAGTTTTTTTCCACAACTCACAGGGAACGCATTGAAATAGTAATAATAAAATAGGTATTACACTAAATATGTGGCAAAACAAACTGTGCTTTTATGTTATATATCAAAATTAACTTTAACATAACCAAACAGGTCTACATTTAGAAGTATAATGTGTCATATTCTAAACAATACATATAAATGCGCGTGGGCATTAGGTCCGATATGATGGGTTGATGGACTCATGCCCTTGATAGGCTAAGAACAGACCAATTTTGAGCACCCTAAAAGCTAGGATCTAAAAATTACTGCTTAAAAATAAAGAATATTGAATTTATCTAATCGTGATATAATAAATCTGGTTGAATTTGTACATTTTTATTCCGACGTTTCGACCAGTTTTCAGTAGCCGTGATCGCGAGAGATTAATAGGTCACTGGGGTGATAGGTAGGCTGATCTGCGTGAGCTTCAGGTCATGATAAGAAGGCTGGCTGGATAGAGTGGTGTATTCTGTTTTCGAAGACCAAGACTCGTTTTGGGTGGCCGTTTCTGGAGTTAGTAAGGAGGAAACACTTTATTGCACACCAAAACATACAATTGCAAAAACTGAACATATTTACAATATTTTCTAGCAATACAATAGGTCCTATAGCTCAAAGCGATCTTAAATTAAAAACAAATTGAATCAGGCGATGTAGGTGGTGCAAGAAAAAGGCAATGGATACATAAATATTCAAACTAATTTAACAAATAAATATACAAATACATACATAAATACATAGTCATTATACTACGTATTCAATAATATATTAAAAAAATTTAGTTAGTTATTACTTTTGTAAGACAAACTGTTATTTAAAATGGAACAATTATTATGAAGAATAGAATTTCTGACATGCCCTTTTAAAATTATCATTTTAATACAATGGTTCATTGTGTTTTATTTTAAAAGGTGAAATGTCAATTTATTGTATACGGTTTGACTTAAGTTTCCATATTGTGCCGTTTTGATTTTATAACACTGCATCAACCAGATTCTTATCCAATAATTAATTTTTCATAAAATATTGTTACATGCCGATAAAGAAATGTGCACCTGGTTTATTACCCTTACCGCATTCGCAGTTCTTTTGCTTACTTCAGGTTTAAAATTTGCAATTAGACAATAGCCTATGGTTATTGTCTTCGACTTTGTGGGCCATTCGCAAGAATAATTAACCAGGTGTGCAAATTACGGTTTCTCGGAAACCCCAGACGACTCGGGCGATTTTAGTATTGTACCTATAGATAGTATAAAACAATACCCGAACGGAGGGGTGGGGCAGTCGACCGAGGATAACGATACGAGCAACACATCGATTCAATGAGCGATATAGTGACGGACGTTACGCGTGTTATTGAATTGTGCAGTTTGTGCTAGTAGTGTTTACTTACATTTGTACTTATGTTATACATGTTTGTATAGTTCTAATAAATTCTATAGTAATTCCAACGGCATTTTAATTCGAGTCCTGCGTAACTCGTAACAATATAGTTGATTAATTTTTCTATCAGCTCACCATTGATGGGATGGTCACCCAATTTTCTTAAGCTCCCACTCTCAACTACGCAACAGTTCTCTAGGACTTTTGTTGCCCTTGTCCAAAGTCTTAAACATTTATTTTGCGTGTTTTTAGTATATAGTTATTTATAAGAATAGAGTGGCATGACACGGGTTCGCCATTGGAATTAACAGAATACCGACATCAGGCACACTTACCATTGACAAAGTAGTGTTCGGCGATTTTGACGAGGTAGTAATAGGAGAATTGGGCCCCTGTAGGGAATTTCCCGCCCTCTGCGCTACGACATAGGGTTGTTTAAGAAGGGCGTTCATAAATTTCTTAAGGTCAGCAACGCCTCTAGTGTTGGTACTTTCTAAAGGCGGCTGGTACCACCTTCCATCAGTTGACTGTCTGCCTGTTTGCCTGCTTGCTGCTCGCACGTCTGTCATCCATTTAAGAATAACACAACGATAAACCAAGTATGTTACTGCTTACCACTTCAAAGTAGAATTTACCTCTTCTACATGCTTCAAGTGGTCCTAGCAATAGATTCTGGCAGTTTCTATTTAACACAGTGACAATTTAGGGTCTCTAAATCAGTGTTTTGTATTATGGGTAATATATTGATGGAAGTATGGTACTTAAATATTTCACCCCACATAACGTACTTACTACGTTGGCTCAGCACCCAAAGTGGTTTTGCCCTCCAAACGAGAACATGCCACTTTCCTGTCCTGCGCATTTCTTTCCAATTGTCGGCAATTTACAAACCCACTGTTGGAATGCAAAATAAGCATGAAACTACTAACGACAACGGGACGAGACTGCTTAACTTCGCCGGCGTCAATATCAATGGTAGTCCCTACCTAATTATACCAGTATAAAAAAACTCCAGTCCATGTTCTTATTAATGTACTGGTAATAGACCTAAATTAAAAATATAGGGTCCAGGCCGTAAACATTAAAGGCACATTAGTCAGAGTGGTCTGAGTGGAAACGAGCATATGCGTGTGGGCATTAGATCGATAGCAGGGGGTTGTTGGCCGAATGCCCTTGTTAGGCGAAGGACGAAACGGCGAGGCCTGGCCACGGAGCATTCACATACAGATGGGACAAGCCGTAAACCGCATCTTTATGCATTTATGCTAGTGAGGAATCAACAAACACCTCGATCTTTATTGACCTGTTCATAAAATATTTGTTTCTCAGGCCAACACCTTGCCATATGTACTGCTGATAGGTGTCCAATTTCACAATCAGCAAGTGAGCAATATTAAAACATTATTTTTAAAACAGCAATTTAAAAAAATACCGGTGCAAACTAAAACATAATTGAAGATTTTTTTGTTATTATTATATATTTTACTGGACACCGACTTCAATATGTTGTATAAAAAATATAGGTATGTTTCGCGTTTTATTTACACAAATACAAAATAAAATAATAAACGACAAAACCAAGATGATTGGTTTTATTTCATTAAAATTTGCAGTAGGAATAACAATGTCCGAATTACTTATAAGTTATTTCGAAACACATCAATGCAGTATCTCTATGAAAGTTACAAAAGAGTTTTGATAGCACACCACAACGTGCCTATGATATTAGCACACAAAACAGTAACGAAGCTTGCTAAAGTATAGTAACTTAACACTTCTACAGAAGTCCGTATCTATAAGTTGCGAAAATAGTTACAGAAGAGCCATGCTAATCGGTAATACGGATGGGCGGCCTTAGCACTACTTTGAACTGGGCGGAAAAATAACAAATTTGACAGTCACCAAGTTATGTTTGCGACGACTTAACAGATCAAGCTTTTGAAATGAAAATTGCAAGCAATTTATCTCTACAAAATTATGAATAATTGCGTATTGCGTTGATTCCCCTTTTCTTATAAATAATTTACTCCTGAAGTGTCCCCGTTTAAGCTCACGTGATAAGTCCCTATTCTCAGTTCCATGTATAAAACCAAACTATACTAAAAACACGTTCTTATACCGCACTTGTCAGCAATACAATGCACTATTCACAAGTATTGATCCTTTCATAGGTAACCTACATCAATTTATAACCCAAATTAAGAACGTTCGTAATTTAGAATGATCCAATGACTTAGAATAATGACATAAACTTTTTTTTTTAATATACTTTCCTTTTTAGACATTTTCTTTTATTTTTTTAAGTTTTGACATAATGTAAATTAAATAGACATTTGAGTTAATTTTCGTATCGTAATTGTATTTCTTTTTGTTTCTTTATTGTGATTAACCATTTTTTTTTAATTTTTATTTTTTATTTTCATTATATAAATTATTTTATAGTGGAAACTTGATTGATATAAGTATTAATTTTGTGTTTTATATTTAAGAATGTTAATTATTGTATGTTTCCCAAACAAATTAAATAAATAAATTTTTTGATTATTATAGACTTTTGAGGAAGATTTTTTTAGATTTTTTCAAACTTCATGTCAAGTAGTGTGTATGATTCCATATTTGTTATTTCCAATACGTACATTTCTATGTGCATATTAATTTCTGTCTTATACGTCTCACTTTTTTTATTTACTCTCCGATAATGTCGAATGGCTGATTTTTTCGTAAAATGAGGTAAAAACAGATTAATAAAAAAATCTTTTCGGTTGAAGATTTCGTTATATTTCATAGAAAACGTAACCAGTTGGAAGCTTCGGGATTCTACGATTACCCAACAATGGGTACTTAACATGAGGGTAGTTAAAAGCTCATGACTACGACGGGTGTGTCGCCAATATTTCTAGGTTTTAATTTAAGAAACTAAGGTTAAACATGTATTTTACTACATATTGCAAACCACGATCCGGACGTCTTGATAATCTGCACAGCGCAAAATTTTAATACTTTTTCTTATTGCAAGAGTTCAGCAGACAGGCAGATGCCCCACTTGATGGAAAGCGGTGACCATCGCCTATGAACATTTGCAACAGCAAAGGTGCTACAAATGCGCTGCTGCCCTCTTAAAGGAGACTGGAACCTGGTTACTAATGCCGGAACACAACTCAAGGTTGTTATGGCGACATACTTTAAACCAGGGGTGGTAGCCATCCGGTTTGGCAAATGCTGCCCTATTACCTGGCTGTGAGTTGTTTTGTCGCCTCTTACGACAGGCCACCCCAACGCAGGAAATTGTATTCTTTCTCCGTTCCTGCACGGATAAAACTCATGGAAATTTGTCATAAACACAAAGAGCAAAGTTGTATTTAAGAAAAAGAGTAAATGAAAGGGGTAGACTGACTGCGACATCCAGCTGTGGACATCGATTGCTTGTGTGGATTATAGAGCCTCTTCTGCATTTCACTTAGAAATCCAACCACTTATTCACTTACATCAGAGATCAGACTTGGTTGGAACACTGTCTGACTAAACTGACCTAGCATACAAAGGAGATCCTAACTTTACCAAACTACGAGCCAGACAGACAAAAACAAAACATAATTTTGATAATGTCACTATGAAACAAACATGTTGTCCATTCTATTAATTTTATTCTTCGTATACGATAGACACGCACACATAGAAGCTACGTGCGCCGGCGCAGGTTTAGACGCCTTTTGTTTTGGACACATGAGCTTAGGGCGTGTAGAATCTTTTTAGTATTTTTGGCAAGTTCCTTTTTATTAAATTAAAATTCTGTCCTGCACCAGCATTATACCAGTATTCAAATTTATATTTAAAATGCTTAAGTGTAAGACGGTTGAGCAACACACACTGTAATGAAAAACTTGAATGAATACTGTTTCATACATATCAAAGAAGAATACTGGGAATGATAGTAGCCCAATGAAAAATACAACCGTAAAAACTTTTTGAATCCTCCATAACTAGATGGCGCCACAAGTTATTCACAAAATCAAAATTTAGGCCCGCTGGAATATCGATCGCCCTTTAATAAAATTAGTTAGGGCCGCTTGCATAAGTTAACTTAAATTTATTTAAAAAACACATAACGTATTTAACACCCTTAAATACAATAAGCGTCTTGCAAAATGCGAAATTTGCCGCTAAATATGTTTAAAGAACTGTCAATAAGTTTTGTGTAAAACGTACTTTAGGCAGTTTAATATGATTAACTAATTTTATTTAAAGACGATCGTTATCTAACCATTTTATTTAACACAAAACATATTGACAGTTCTTTAAACAAATTTTGCGTTGTGCAAGACGCTAACTGTATTTAAGGTTTTTAAAATATACGTTTTGTGTTTCTTAAATAAATTTAAGCAACCTTATGTATTTACTATGTGCTAAATTCGAAATGTGATGTTAGCTAGTTATTTCTTTACTGGAAATAACGTTAATTGTTATTTTTCTCGCATTGGTACGTATTATTAAACACACTGGCAGTACCTGCGAAACTTCGTTCGCATTGCCCTAACGATGACGTATTTGTCAGTGATTTTCAACGGCGGCAGCAAAAAAGCGTGACTGTAGCGCTGCCTTTTTGGCCATATTAGTGTCTACCACGAAAACGACAACAATTACTGGAATAAAAAGTATTTTATGTCGACTCGGGATATAAGCTAGCTCTGTTTAGAGTTTCATTTAAGGCTGATAGCAAAGCTAACGGCCTTGAGGATTTTTCAGTACTGATTTTTCGGACTATAGTGGTGATTCCATATACACGGTCGTTTTTCAGAGACATTATTACTCTATTATGAAAAATTTAAAGTAGTATACAAAAATTCACATTACGTATCTCTTTTGTAAAGTTGCATATATTATTTTTACCCTGTTTTGATAACAATTGAAGCAGTAAAATGGTTTTATGGCAATAATTTGGAGGCGATTTGGTGTGATTGTCGTTTAACTTTAAATAACTATAGGAAAATTACAAAAAAATCACGTTACGTCTTATACCGTGAAGATTTATGATATTTTTGAAGTGAAATTTCTTTAGAATCGTTGTGATTTGTAAACTCGATGAAACGAATAGGCGACACCAAAAACAGATAAACACATAAATCTATAGTACTAAGCCTGCGAGAGAATGAGATAGAATACATTATATTTAATCATATAAACACTATGCTCATATAGATAAAGTTAGAAATGTTTTGAAGTTTTTAATTAATATTTGAATAATATAATGATATGATATATGAAATATGACATCACAAGCATAGAATCCCTCAACTCCTTGTTACACTTTGTTTCACTTCTAATATGTGTAGTGTGAAAAGTAGTTTCCTTTGCACCGCTCTTTCGGTCTTTTGCAGCAGTTTTTTGCTCTAACAGGCAGACAGACAATTCTAGAAGTTGTATTTTAACAATGGGAATTGTTCACAAAAAAATACCCTCTGATTTTATATTTTTATTACGTAAAATAGGGTATTTTAAGATACTAATTTGAATATTTTTGTATTTTAAGCGTTAGTTTTTTATAATTCGATTTCAAAATTATTTCTCCGATGACGTCATAAGGGACAAGTTTACATTGATTTGTTTGCCTAGAAAACAAAAATAATAAAAGTAAGTTTTATCTGTATTTAATCATAGTAATCTGTGCTGCTATTTAAATGTTACTGACATTACTATCGTGATCATTTTAGTGTTTTTTGTCGCTAGGGTTATAACTTTTCGTGTTCAACCATTATTATTTTCTATAGTGATCGATAAATTTTTTAAAGTGGTCTTTAGGGAAAATTCATGTTACAGAACTTAAATTAAATAATGTACAGCTAGATTTTTTTTTACACCTGAAGCAGCCAAACAGGTAGACGGCCCACCTGATTGGATTTAGTAAGGTCAAATAAAGGTCAAACGCATTTCTTACAAAATACAAGAAGATAGTACGTTTTTTGGAATTTTAACTAGACAGAAATGATTATATAATATAGCACTATTCCTCGAAATGGTTTTTCAAATAGCTAGATTGAAAAAAAGTGAACAATCCCAATTGGTCCGAATTAGCCCTGACTTTTCTACTCTTTAAATGTATTGTACACACTCATACCGGTTATAGGTTTTTTTTATATTATCTGTAGATTTAAGTTTGATCTCATAAGTTGCTATTCTCGTATAAAATCAACTCTCAACTGTATGTAACTAGGCCACGTAGCTACAATATAGGACGGAAGATGAAGCGACCGAGTCCTACATTGGTTCCCTAGGGACAGCAAACAAGTACGCAGCCGACCCCTCAGAACATGGAATGATGAAAAAAATAGTAGCAGTGAAGCTATGGATGCAGAAAGCTAAAAAGCGAATGACATGGCATAAGATGGAGGAGGCTTTCATCCGACAGTGATTGCAATTACGAAAAAGAAACGTTATTATTCGATCTGTTTTTTTGCTCTCTCTCTCCTTACGAAGAAGTTAGTCAGGGTATTATTTACTTTTTCAGGGTATTTTATCCTTGTCATGTTTTCATCTTTTATGTTTTCTTATCTATGCCATTTTCTTTCTTTTTGCTTTTGAAATCTTTGTGTACAAAAACATTTTTCTATTTCTGCTTAATTATTTATTACATATTTTATCTTCAATATCTATTTTATACTTATAGAGACATTCTATTTTCCTAAAGACATTTGTATATTTTCTTCTCATTCTCTCATGTTATATAGAGTTAATTTATACTTATTATTCTTACTCTACAAAACTTTATGTTGCTTACATTTGATATATATTACGTTCGTGTTATACAGTTATATATATATATATATATATATATATATATATATATATATACATATAATAATGTACAATCACCAGTGTATTATTTATATATCCTTATTCCTATTTATTACAATTTTTCTGTACACAGTACTGTATAAGATCCTCCTAGTCTTTTCTTTCTTCTTCTTAGTTTTTGCCATCAGTTCTCAGTCAATTTTGTAAGCATACGAGAACTGTAAAAAGTCCATTTGCCAATAAAACATCTTCTTAGATGTTTTATTGGCAAATAGACTTTTTAATTTTTAAAGTGAAACTTCTATATAACTTCTATATAGGGGTCTTACGAGATTTTCGCTAACGAAAAAGCGTCACGGCCGCGTGTTCTAATACTTACATTTTTAAACTCGTGATATCTTTGGAATGGAATGTCCGCATTAAATCATTCAAAAAGTTATATAAAGTATTGAAGCAGTCTTGAATATGAAGTAGTTTATTTTGATTAGGATGAATACAAATAAAGAGCTTTTTCTAGCGGCGGCATTTTAATTATTTTTAAAAATAAAAGAACACTTATTGTGGCATAACTATAATAGTTAGATATATGCTGTCGCGATTTTAGGTATTTTTTTACACCTTGGGTTACATTATTGGAGTTTTTATTTACGAAATACAAAAAGAGATTGAAAATGGGGTAATTTTGTGCAAGGGAAACAAGAGAAGAAAACCCAACCCGTCGTTAGTTCCCAGCGTAATACACGCTGAAAAATATCAACAATCATTCAGTACATTAAACTGTAAACACATTGAAGCCGCGCAAATCGCGTGTGTTCGTTTGTGTGTGTCTGTGAATTTGGGTTCAATCACTCACCAAATTGGTAGCGAGGGTCGAGAAACCCGAGTGACGTGGTTAGTCTACTCCTGCGCATCATTTTTGACTATAAACAGATTTTGTTTTGTACCATCCACCCAATATAAAATTAGAGTTTGTCAACGATAAATTCTGATAAAAATTGGGAGAAAGAGGCTTAAGATGGTATGAGCATGTGATAGACAGGGACGAAATTCATGTAATAATTACATGCCATTGGATCTTTTCCCCTTCACTTGGGATCAGCTCTCCTGATCTATTTCATCTACTTAACAAGGTCTTACGCTACGTCAGGTGTTAGTTGAGTATGTGTAAGGATTTTTGGACCATTCTCTCAATATTGATATGTTCGCGTTTGACCGACATTGCACCTGATGTCAGGTGGAAATGCAGTCCAAGATGATGAATGCTAACCTTTTTTATAGGTGAAATCCATTTGGGGACACCCCACTGTTGGCGTAGTGTGGTGAAATATCCATTAAAACACCTCCGTGTTCTCCGTTCACCAGAAGTCACACGGGACCAAGACAGTGCCAATTCTGTCACCCTGATTGGCGTGGGTCTACCCCTGTTGTGGGGGGCTTCTCCTTGGGCCGAGGACAAGTAGTCCCCTCCCCCGATAACTGCACGAGACAACAGGGGTACGCACGGAACACCTGAGCGTTCCCTTCTCAGTGGGAGCCTCCCCACTTAGAAGATCTGTTCATACGAGGTTTGAATACCAAATTCCAAATTTCCGGAAAACAAACGTATAAAAATTTGATGGATAGAATACTAACTTACAACTCTGCTTCGATGATCTAGGCTCTGAAGCCTCTAATCAAATAGTTGGTTACCGTCTATCAGCTTCCAACCATGAAAAGTTCGTACAACCGTTTTCTGAAATCATTCCAATAGCTTTGTGTAATGATGCAATTATTGTCTTTGCCTTTTTCCGCTGATGGCATTTGCCCAGCAGGATGGCTATCACTCCGGTCTAAAGTATTTCGCCGTATTATTATCTTTTATTGCAGAAGTTCAACAGACAGGTAGACGGCCCACTTGCTGGAAAGCGGTTTCCATCGCCTATGGACATTTGCAACACCATAGTTGCTACAAATGCGTTGCTGCTCTCTGAAGGTAGACCGGAACCTGGTCACTAATCCCGGAACACAACGCATAGTTGTTATGGTGGCATACTCTAGACCAGGGGTGGTAGCCATCCAGTCGGGCAATTACCCTACCACCTGGCTGTGGGTTATTTTGACGCCTCTCACGACAGGCCGTAGCAACGTAGAAGTATGTTCGCGCATTAGTGGTCAGGTTTCAGGCCTTTTAGAGACCAATAGCACATTAGTAGTAGTACCTTTGGATTGTAAATGTTATCTAAACAGCTCAAAAAATATTTCCAGTCACAAAATTAATTCAGCCTTATAAAACCAAGAAACAGTTGCTGGCCTCCGCTGAACTTACAAATGTAACCTCTTTTGTTCTCAGTTTTTATGTGCAGCTTTTCAAATAGCTTATTGAGAACTTGTAACAAAAAATATAAACTACCTTAAAGCCTTGAATTTTAAAACGATGCTCGAGAACTAATATTTTGCGCTGCAGTCTCGCCAGTCTTACGTCATGCGAGAATAGTTCGACGACCCGATTTGAAGGTTAGGACTAGTCTAATGCCACACGTGTTGGTGTAGGTCATATTTATTCTGAACTAGTTTACTTGGGACTATTATAGTTATGTGGTACTATTAGTCTTCTTTTAAAGAAAATAAACTTGTGGAGACAGATGACTGTTATGCTGAGAATGTTTAGTTTGTTTTTGTCACCTATTGCTTTCCACAACTGGGCCGTCGTCTGTCTGCTGAACTCCTGCAATAAAAAAACTTAAACATTATTTTATATTTTTTAAAATTGTTAGATGCAACTCCATACAGTCTATGACAAAAATTGAAAACATTTGTTGCGCATTCTCCTGAAACATATTGCCATACGATATTTGTACTAGTAGAGCCGAAATTGGACTTAATTCTTTTTGAAAATTGTTTTTGAACTATAAATAAAACTTTGAACTTGAATTATATGTACACAATCTAAATATCCTACATCCTTATCATTTATTATACACAAATGCACATACATTTCATCACGCCTGTCTCCCATTGGGCTAAGCACAGACCATTGGATCCTCGTTACGATCCTCATAAACATTAGTCTCTTCATCTGCATTCATACGCTTTTTGCCTGACCTTTCTCCAATATATCGTTAATTTGATCATGGTGATATATCTACAAATGTGAGAGTATATTTGTTGGTTCCTTTCTCCAACCTTTCAGGGCCCATTTGTTATTACAATCACATGAAACATCAATTTCGTTTAAGAATTTATTGATACAAAATCTCCCTTACAACATCAAAGAAAGTTTATGATTCCAAATCAAAATCGACGTCCTTTCAAATGTATGTTATGGCATTACACGACTTGGCTCTCCTATCCCCATTCTATCATCGGAAATCCATACGCACCGGTTTTCATCATCGTTACATGGTGGACGTATCATTGGTTAGAACAAAACGTTTTGACTACACCTTACTTTGCGCATCGCTGTCGAGTGGAACAATTTGCCACAGTCTGTATTCCCGATTCAGATAAACCAGTGGTTTCAAGTCACGTTCGTGCACATTTAGATCGCATCTTTTTTTTTTTTTTTGAGCGAGGGAAAATGACTAACCGATTTACGCACTCTCTGGCCGTCACTGGACGCATCCACGTAACGCTATTGTCTATTGCGTCCGATGATTACAGAGGGTGATCGATGATGCCGCACGGCGGCAACCTCAATACCACAACCCCCTCCTGTCAACCCGCTTTGTTGTGATGAAAATGAGATAAAAATAGTACGCAACAGTCGATCAGCGCAATAAAGGCTGAAGTGTGCAAAACCCATCGAACGTAGTTAAATTGCTTACCTAGTAGCTAAGGCTCTTCGTTCGAACCTAATCAGGAAATAAGCGCGTACTGCCTCCGGTGCACTGAACGACGACTCATTAGATCGCATCTTACTGAAATCAGTAGATAGCTATCAAACGCGAACCATACCACGTTAAAAATCAACTATGTAATAAACATAATCTAAGTTAACATGTTCATTGTTAGGAATAGAAATAACCTTGAACACGAGTCTGCGCACGAGTCGTCGAACTATTGCAGTGACGTAAGACTTATTTACGAGCACCAAATATACGTTCATTTGTATATCGATACAAGTACAGTGGATCATGTAAATGTATATGAAGAGTAGCATTCCTTGTCTTCAAACTCCCTGAATGCACGTTAATTTTAAACTAGTGGTTGCTCGGTAGTCAAAATTCGACCATAATTAATTTAAATTATAAGTTTGAACATTATTGAGGTTCTGTTGCCTCTTACGACAGGTGGCCCGGCTGCAGGAAATTGATTTATTTTTCCATTCGTGCATTGGCAAGACTCGTTATGCGGGGATTGATAAGCACTTGACCAATTTCATTAATATTTATAAAAAAATAGACATTCGACACCTGATATAACAAATACTACTAGTGGTCGCCCGTGGTCGAAATTCGACCATAATGATTAATTTAAATTATAAGTTTGAACATGTATATATGCGTGTGTGTGTCAAATTCATGGTAGTGTGTTTAATGTTTTTTTTATTGATTTAATGTATTTTTTAGCAATTAAAAAAATATAGCATTCTGCACTCCTTCTCTACATAAACTATGAAATGTCATACTTCGACGTCCGCGCTATTTTCGTCCACTGAATCCATGTATAAAAAATTGTTATATATTTACGTTAATTATTAATTAAGAAATAAAAAATTGTTTATTTCAATTGAGTAAACATTTTTAATGTAATTCAAATGCAAACATTAAATTGTACCAAAAAACAAACAAATAATGAGCGGAATTACACGAATACAAATGTGGTCATTGGCTCGACCTACACCAACTGACAATCTATTCATCTAGTTTCACCTTGAATGAGTCCGGGCACATTGCTGCGAGACATATTCACACACTCAAGAACACACACGCATATATACTCGTACACAGACACACACACACACACACGCAGTCACTCACACATTCCAGTGGGCTATCTGGAGTGTTCTGATGACCCACTTCCCACTCCCTAAATCAAATATTTCCTATTCCATCCCTGTATTCCAATCCCATAACTTTTATTCAATTACTCCTGTTTGATCTCTATATTTCATTACTCCTGTTTGATCTCTCTATTTATAACGCCTATTTATCTCCCCAATTCATTACTCCTGGTTGATTTGTCTATTCCATTACTCCTGTTTGATCTCTATTTGATAACTCCTGCTTCATGTCTTTATATCTCCCCGTGCCCGCTCCTAAAGGTTGACAATACGTTTGCTACCTTGGCGTTGCAAAGGTCTATAGGGGACGGTAATCACTTTCCATGGCCTGGGTCGTCTGCTCGTTTGCTACTTTCGCAATAAATACTTCTTTTTATTTTTAATAGAGTAGTTATTCTTCACAATTACTTTGTCATACTTTAAGATGCCGAAATTTTAAAACGACAAAGTGGGTTTTTTGAAGTGATAACTTCGCATGCTATCATTTATCATACTATACATGCTACCATACCAGTTATCACTCCTGTCGGGCGTCCCGAGACGCACAAGTTTTTTTTTTATTCTCAACATTTTGAATTCGCTATATACTTACTTACATTAGATATTAAAATATGAGGTAGTTTATAATAAAATTTTAATATTTTTTTTCAAACACGATATTACGATGACAAATGTGTCACTATTTTTTTCAGCATATCACATTCCGTTTTATGCAACTTATCTAACCTAAATGACGGAATAAAAATAGTTTTTATCACTTATGTAGGCAATGTGCATTGTGCATATTTTTTTTATCTAATTTCATAAAGGACAACAGCACCCAGACTTGTGTAAAGTATTACGTTTAAGTGATGAAATAACAATATGAAAAATAGCATATGGCCTTACTTATAATCGCTTGTTAAATTTTAAGAAACTGCTTAGCAACTGATTTAAAAAAATCTTACCCATACATAAACTCTTCTTAAGGATAAGAGGTGGTGGTAAAGTAACTCATAAATAACTGTCAAAAAGAACCAACATCGAGAGGTAGTTTAAGTGACTGCTAAGAAGCAAGATGACAAGTTTTATTTGAAACAGCCATTGATTAGGGGCTTAAGAGTCTCTTATTTAAGGAATGGATAATCCTTTCTTAACGAGATTATTATAAGTAAAACCGTTAATGAGTAACACATCTTCAACTCGCATTTCACTTGCTGTGGCTTCGACTATTCTTATGTCGTGGAGGAATGCATTTACTACCCCTTAGACCCCGGGAGAGGTCTTTTATCCGTGCGGGAACGGAGAAAGAAAACAATTTCCTGCGGTTGGTGTTATTGTACTTCTTAATGGTCGCAGGTGTGCAGACTACGATTTCTCGGAAACATCAGTCCACGCGTTCCATTGTTGTATTGTACAGTTTAGTATAAAACGATGCCCGAACGGGGAAGGGAGCGGGCAGTCAAGCGAGGATTACGATACGAGCAAGACGTACATTCGATAAGCTATATAGCGACGGACTTTGCGCGTGTTATTGAATTGTGCAGTTTGTACTGGTTGCGTCTAGTTATATTTGTACCTATCTTTTACGTATCTGTATAGTTCTGATAAATTCTATAGTAATTCCAAGGGCATTTTAATTCGAGCCCCGCACTCGTAACAATATTAATTCAAAGGCAAGAATACTACAGATCACTGCACTCAGCGAATAAATATCGTATTCTAAGTGAATATTGTAAATTGACGATTCCATCTGAGGCAGCCGTTAGTTATGCATGTATTAGAATAGGTGAATTGACCGGTTGTACAGTGACACCACTCACGCGCAGCTATAGAGCATCGCCCTTTGTCATTGCCGGTGACGCCGCGGACAATAGATGACCAAGGCCACGACCGAAATGGCTTGCTAGATGCAGGATTGATTGGAATTCGTATGATTTTATTATGTACAGCATGTGTCATGGTGGGGCTTCATCTGGGGTAATGTTAGGCCGCCTACTCACCTGCAAACCGCAACTGTTGTAATTACTGTAACCAAAAATCATAGTCCAAGGTTTTTGTTGCATGAGTTCTGACGACAGGCAGACGACCCACTTGATGTAAAGTGATTAACATCCCTAGGTGATGGTAATCACACACCAAAGGCGTTACAAATGCGCTGCTGCTCTCTTAAGGGAGACTAGAACCTGGTTACTAATACCGGAACACAAATCAAAGTTGTCATGGCGATATAGTTTGGACCAGGGGTGGTAGCCATCCAGTCAGGCAAATTCCCTACCTGTCTGTGGGTTGTTTTGTCGCCTTTTATGACAGACCGCCAGGCCGCAGGAAATTGTATTCCTTCTCCGTTCCTGAACGGATCCCGAGCCTTCTGATCAGCTGAAGACTCGATTGGTCGTTTTGATAAATTTTGGTAGAGCCTCATGGCCTCAAGCGTCTCGACAGCAAACGGCACAAACATGTAACTCTCACTGAGGGTTTTTCTCACAATTTTCTTTATTCTCTTAGTTTTTAATATGTACTATTTTGATTTAAATAAATGTAAGTTATTTTAAATACAATTAATATTTTTTTGAGTTTTCGCGACTTGTACACAAAATAAAACTGACCTAATGAAACAAACCAACTTGACTGATAATTTCTTTTATTTTTTTCTTCCACTCATTTTAATATTATATAAAAATGTTGCATGTTTGCTGAAGAGTTTCTTGCGCCGCTTCTTCTCTTCAAGCCACAACATGTTGTGAAGCGGTGGTAAATTAGATTAGGCTCCCATAGAGTAAATAATATCCATAAACAAAATGAAAACTAAATAATTAAAATGAACAAGTTGGCGGTAGGCAGAATAAAAACTTTGACAATACACGTTTGACCAATGTCATCTTTGTCTTCCGTGACCACGGCCACTGAAAAGCGGCCGAAACGTCGGATAAACCTAAATAAAATAAATTACCGCGCTTAAAACCGTTAAAACGTAGTTTTATTATTAAATACAATGCTTAATAATTTACGCAAATATTATTTTATCTCCTGATCTTACAAACCATTATTAATCTTGCAAGGATTTACTTTTAATTAAAAATAAAATAATCACATTAGGTATCATATACCTAAAATATACCACCCACTGTTTTGAAAATAACTTCGAAAACAAGTACATAACAAAACGTCACGAGGCGTAATTTGTTGACTATTAATTTCAATGGGTGCATGATGTGTGCATTAATTTGTGCTACTACAGGCCAGTTTAGAATAACAAATTGTGGGCACGCCATTGTTCTGGGCATTGCCTTGTCACCTTGGACTATGCTAACCTTGTGCATATTAACCAACCAAATTAAACAGTCTCGATGCACTTTTGGACCACTTTATTTGTCTCCATTTCGTAGTCTTTATGGTCGTTTTCACAAATTGATAACTTTGTTTTGAAGACTGGAGCGCTATCTTTTCAGCTGTATTCGTCTATATCTCTGGAACAGTACAAAGGTACATCGTCTTTTACAGCGTGGATGCATTTCTTTTTCTCCGGATAATCCGGGGCAATTTTTATGGCCGGTAGTCTTTAAAGACATACATAATAATATATATATAGTATAATATATATTGTATATATTCCCCACAAGCTAGGCATGTTGCGCTTGTGTTATTGGTAACATACAACGGACCACTCTGGGGCTAATCCCAGACACCCAGAACATTACATGTGAAATTGTTGATAAAATTAATGCCACGGAACTATTTTCATGCCACTAGTTTCGTAATGTAAATTCGGCTTAAATAACAGAAAGTTCGTTTCTGAAATTTACCATGCCAGGAATCAAACCCGGAGCCTCTGCGTTGCAGCGAGTTCAGCCGGCTAAGACTTAGCCCACTCACTCACTCACTGTTCAGATGTGGAAAGGGAAATAACATGTCAAAATCGTGCATTGCATTTATCTGAAGTTCGGTGTCCCACAAATATTAGTTCGTATGACAGTCTTGTGATAGATTTGTATTATAACACAGGTCAACAAACTCCAAAAGCATGCAGTAACCCATAAGTACCCCATGGCTCAACTATATATAAATGTACTGTGAGTTCAGAGTTCAAGTTCAAGGTTCATTGACCTTGCATTGAAATCTTATTTGACTTAAATTTTGTTCGCCAGCGGGGTGAATCGTTGTGCGTTTAGACTTCTATGTTTTGTTATTTTAATTACATGAAGTTGGAGATTTATTTGATGAGAAGGATCGTTGCGCGTTTAGTCCCCTATGTTTTGTTATATTATTTACATGAGTTTGAATATATATATTTATATATGGTTGGTGGGGTGAAGGGTGGGCGCTTTAAAAAAAAAAAAAAAAAAATTACATGTATGTGCATAATTATGATTCTAATTATGAATAAAAATTGGTTAATTGATCAGACCGTGAGTTAGAATTTTATTTATCCGTAAACTCGTAAATAAATTTCGGGGTGGTGTAACGGTCTCATTTGATCAATTGTTCATGTTGATTATGTTTTTCTTGAAATTAAGAATTTTAATATTATTTCGTGACTTATGGCGACATCTGTTATTTGGTGGTAATGTTTGTTAAGCAACAATGCAATTGTTATTGTATTGAGTGAATTTGGATATTGGTACTTTGTCAATGAGAATGTAGGTTAGTTTAGACGTGTTTGGCTAGGTGGCGCTGGATCGCCTTAGGTTATTTCTCTACATATATTAATTTGTGGCCAGTTTTCACGTGGAAGTCCTGGCTGATGATTAAAAGGAAATTTTTCTAGATTTTTGTGTGTAGAATTTGGATATTTTGAAATTAAGAACAATCCGAGATTTCTTGAGGGAGACGCTTCGAGAAACTGGGCAGTCTGGGGAAAAACGTCGCGACGCGGCCACTATGTCCGGTGGAAGTCCGAAAAACAAATGAATTAAAAAAGAAGAAATCTGTGGAGTTTCAAGAATGAAGAGCTGGATCTGAGAAGCCTGGATGCAGTGATTTAAAATAATTTAGTGCCGTTCGCGTAAAACATATACTAAACCGAGATAATGTAATAAAAGTTTATGGGCTTCCTCCAGTTGGTGCTAGCTTCTGGAGTAGAAGGTCTCGCGAGTGTGTGCTGTGTTGTGAAAGAGTGTAGTGTTGGTGTAGTGAGTGTGTGCAATGGGATCCCTGAGGATGGTGCTGGGAGCTGTCTACGATCGTTTGAATTCCCGCGGTTGAGGCGACGTGCTTCGCAAGCTGCGTCAACTGCTCCTGTTGTCTTCGAAAGCTAAGTGAAATTTACTTTAATTGGCTTGCAATGTACATTCATAATAATTTTCTAAAATTATTTGACAATGTTTTAGAAATTTTTAAAATAGTTCATAATTTTCTACTCTAAAGCAGATATCCTCATTTTATGTCATCAAGCAGCGTTAGCCGCCATGTTGTTTGCCCTGTAGATGTCAATCTTAAGCGTGGCCGTGTATAAGATATTAATGGAGTTGTTTTCATAATATATTGCAAGCCAATGTTCTTTGGTTTACTTTGATTGGACGGTTTTCATTACTTAGGATCGTATATAATTAACTCAGGTATGTGCAGTGCTATAATCTTTGATAACGAAATTCTTCAAGCCATGGTGGGATATTTACCCGTTGGATTTATTGATGCTTTAATACGGCTTTAAATGTTAAAAGCTTTGCTATGCGAGTGTTAATGTGTCCTCTAATACTTTTATTTCAGCTAATCAACCTTTTCTTTCAGCTGGCAATCTGGGTTTTGTGTCTGTGTGTTTGTTCTTTATTTTTCTTTGCTTGCGAATATTAGCTTGAAAACTGTCCAATAATTATTTTATTTTTTTCCTGTTTGTGTAAATTTTGTGTTGGGTTTATGATAATCGATACAGCTGTTTCTTAGTGCAAATCAATAACCTATAATTGTCTAACCAAATTCTTTATTTATGCTTGGATGTTTATATCCCAGGGCTATGAATTCTGAAGCATTTAAACCATTATAATCTATTTATAAACTTATGAACATGATAAATATAATATTATTATGAATTTACCTAATTATCTGTTAATATTGGGGTGTCATATACACTGGAGAATGTGGCAATAGAGACTATAAAATTAACTTTCTTTTACATAAAGCAACTGTTCTAAGAACTATTAAGGAAGGTTCCAAGTGTCTAGTATATATATATATATTTCATTCTGTTGTATTACTTATTAGGTATTTATGTTATATAATGACATGTCTGTTTGTTTGAAGGGCATATAGAGTGAGTTAGACTGGTTACATGGGAAAGCTCCCATAAAACTTTAATTATTTGTTCACTTACTTGCCTTATATACCTATATATTGTATATACATATTTGGAATTAATTATATTCACATTTCTAGTCAATGAGCATTGACAGAGGTGTATGAATTCTAATTTGAGGAATAAAGTTAATTCAGCTGCTTATGTACTTATATGTGTTTATATATGTATATATTATTTATTGTACTCTTATTATTGAATATATTTTATTTTTGACTATTTACATAGTTTGATATTAGGGTTGTTAGGGGTATGTTATCTTATGTCAAGAACTTTAAAATTTTATCAACACTTCATTTAATTGATCGAATTTCATAATTTAATAATAGTTATGTTGATAAAGATGAACTATCGATTGATAATTTGCTTTGAAGTTGCTAATAAGCTAATGGACTCTGCTGAATTGATTTAATGCAGATTTTCCTCTACTTTAAATAGTTTTATCATAATTTCTTCATTGACATTAAAGTGAACCGCTATATGATAACTTTTAATTTAAAGAGTTTGAATCTTGAACATTTAATGGCTTCTTCAGACACACCTTTAACTAGGAAGTGGGTTAAAGGGTTGATGAAATAACATTAATTTAATAAAACTTCTAAATTTTACATTGAGATTAACGCGTCAACAATTAAATACTAAATTTCTATTTTCCTGAGGAGCGATTATTGTCTTAACTGAAGTTATTATTTTAATAATGCAACTTATAAGGTCTATTTGCTGGGGTTTCAGTTCAGTTATGATCGTCTAAGTGAGATAGTTTGAATTGATTAATTTAAGTTTATAGTAGCGGAGATAGTGGTTGAAACCATATTTTCCTATTAGAGCTATTACTTGTATGTGCTTATATTGGTTTAGTGGTGAAGGGTTTAGGTCTTCGAGAGAGCAGTTATATTTCAGGAATTTGAAACATTAATTTTATTTTCTTTCAAGGTGAAACTTGGATTCGCTTGTCAAGTCTTACAGTTGGGAACCTAGGGTAACTGTGAACTAGTTAACTGAATTCCAGGGTGGATTGTTGCAATGCTTTGGTGGGTTTATGAACAGAGGTGGGGAATTTACTTAAGTTTGTCCAATACATGACAGGGTTGATGATTATTTTAATTGTGTTGCAGCTGATTGTTTATATGAAGATTGAGGTATATGGATTCATATTTGAAGGTTGTCTTGGGGTTTTATTATATCTGTATATATAAGTATTTATGTATTTATTCTATGACATTACATGATAACATTACACTATACAACAATCATGCATTCTATATGGGAAGGCTTAACTGACTTTAGAAAATTTAAAGTTTATTTTTTGGCTTATTGGATTTTTCATGTTTTAAATACTTTCCTATTGAGAAAGCTTGCCTTGGCATTTGGCTTTGTTTGGCGCAAAGGAGTTGCTTATTATAATCCAAAATTTGCTAAAAGTTTCCTTTAGGTTTACTATACTTTCTTAAACAAACAACTCTGCTGTTGCTAAATGTGTATAAAATAGGCTTTCAATTAATATTACAAAATAATGAGAAGGGGGTGAAAGCACATATTGATTATTTCTATACTAACTTTGATTAAGGACGCGGTTTATGGTCTTTGTAACCTTGGACAAATGACGTCGCAAACCATTTGTTTATTGGGACAATCTAATCTACCTAGGATAATTTCGACAATTACCCAGGTTTTTCTCGCGTGCCGTTTTTAGGCAACCTAGTTTGTTTTGGTTATAATATGTGCCTTCATGAGACTAGGTTGATTTCACATATTGAGTTTAACTGAATGAGTAACTGAGGGATTGGAGACTGTTAAATCGCGGATCTGCTTGGAGGCGAAGTTGAGGGCCCCGGTGACCAGCTTCTGGCCTATTGCAAGCGGATCATTCGTATCAAAATTTACATCTTTCCACAATATGTGATTTCACAAGAGTCTTAGAAGTAGGTAGGCCTGGCAAAGCTTGACTGAATTGGAAAGGGTGTTTAATAAAAACTACTTATGAGCAGTGTTACTGATGTTGACATCTTTGATGCTGAGTATCACCAATTCACATCTAATTTAATTTTAAATCATTACCTTACGGTGCTATGCTCTCATCTCAAGGGTTAGGGTCATTAGGCAGGTGTAGGGTCCATCACTTTACTTAAACTTTAAACTTTCAATTTCATTTTCACGATGGATCCAGAAATCTGTCTTTGACAAGGGGATACATAATACAAGTGAAGGTGTCTCTCGTCTAATCTTAATTTAAAGTTTACTTACAATTCATAGAGAGACATTCTGAAACTTTTACTTTAACAAATTAGGAAAGGGAATTTCATGAGATGTAGAGAGTATCACTACTTAAACTTTATTTAAATTTTATTTTTAATTCACTGTGATATTCTACTTGCATCAAGGGAGGTCGCTGAGGTGATATTCCTCATAATTACAAATTTATTTGATATTTTGGAAGGGTGACTCTGAGATGAAATGTTCACTCAAGTCTTTTGGCCTTTCCAACTCATTTTACACAAAGGCACTCCAAATGTGTTTTCTAAATTGATAGATCGTACTGTTGGTGAGTTTCTTGTCGGCTCTTCTCACCAGCGATAGTACGTTGTGAACCGACGCTAGTTTAGATAATGTTTATAATCAATTCAATAAATTCTAATTAAAAGATTGGAGGTTCTTCTTATATTCTGATATGAGCTCTTTTACTGATAGCTAAAGAATGCGGTGGCATAATATTAGAGAGGTGGTTAGGTGGGGTGCCTACACAAAATTATATAATTTGTTAAGAAATTTATATTAAAATTCCTTTTGGCTAATAAAGGCACGGGCGTACTCAGATGATGAGCTTATATTATGAGTGACATATTTGTTATGATTCATAAAAATGCATAGCATTTTACACTTACAACATATTACTACAAAGTTATTATTATATATATATATTATTATACACCGATTTTAAGGGTCTTCCTGTTCTCTGATCAACACTCTTATATAACCTACCTTGTGAACATAGGGTTCACGGCATTACAGCGAAGGGTTCCTACTACTAGAAGATCACGATATTTGGCCAATATTATTTGATTTATTCAATGAATAAGTTTTATTAATTTTCACTATATAAATTCTTTAATTTTATCTTTCACTCTATGCTTTAGCTTGAGTTTGTCATTCCTTGGCTCTTTGAGGGTCGGGGTGGACGCTACAATAATTGTAACGTTCACCCTGCCCTCAAAGAGCCAAGGGATGGCAAACTCAAGCCTAAGCATAGAATGAGAAATAAAAGAAGTTATAAAGTGAAAATTAATAACATTTATTAAGTAAATAAACTTATTTTGGCCATAAATCGTGATCATCTAGTAATAAGAACCCTCGTCATAATACCGTTAACCCTATGTTCACAAGGTAGGTTATATAGGAGTGTTGATCAAGGAACAGGAAGACTCAAGGATCGGTGTATAATATATATCTATATAAATAATAATTTTGTAGTATAAGTTGTAAGTGTAAAATGCCATGCGTTTTATGAATAATGATAAATGTATCGACTCATGACATAAGCTCATCACCTGAGTACGCCGTGCCTTTATTAGCCAAAAGGAATTTTAATGCACATCTCATAACAAATTATATAATTTTGTGTAGGCACCCCTCCTAACCACCTCTCTGATATTATGCCACCGCATTCTTTAGCTATCAGTAAAAGAGCTCATATCAGAATAAAAGAAGAACCTCCAATCTTTTAATTAGAACTTATTGAATTGATCATAAACATTATCTAAAACTAGCGTCGGTTCACAACGTACTATCACTGGCGAGAAGAGCCGACAAGAAACTCTCCAGTAGTACGCCTAACAATTTAGAAAACCCCTTTGGAGTGCCTTATGTGTAAAATGAGTTGGAAAAGCCATAAGACTTGAGTGAACGTATCATACCAGAGCCACTCGTCCAAAATATCAAATAAATTTGTAAATATGAGGAATAATACCTCAGCGACCTCCCCTGATGCAAGATAAGAATATCACAGTAAATTAAAGATAAAGTTTAAATGAAGTTTAAATAGTGATACTCTCTACATCTCATAAAATTCCCATTAAGTTATTAGTGTAAGAGTTTCAGGATGTTCCTCCGTGAATATGAAGTAAAGATAAAGATAAAATTGGGTGGAGGACACCTTCACTCATATTATTTGTTTCCCTATGTCAAAGACAGATTTCAGTGTAAGAGTTTCAGGGAAAATTCTCCGTAAAGTAAAAGTGAAATTAAATTGGTATTGAACTGGAGTATTCCCTTACGCTCGTATTGCTTGTGATCTATTTGTTAAAGACAAGATTCAGATTCCACCGTGAAATTTAAAATGAAAGTTAAAGTTAAAGTAAAGTGGCGGAACCCTACATCCGATTAAAGACCCTAAAACCCAAGAGATGAGAGCATAGCACCGTAAAGTAAAGTTTAAATTGAAATAGACATGAAATGGTGGTACTCTACATCAAGGGTGTCAACATCGGTAACACTGCTCATATATAATTTATCAATAATTATTCTTTCCAATCCAGTCAGGCTTGCCAGGCCTACCTACTTCTAAGACTCTTGTGAAATCACATATTGTGAAAAGATGTAAATTTTGATACGAATGATCCGCTTGCAATTGGCCAGTAGCTGGCCTCCGGGGCCCTCAACTTCGCCTCCAAGCTGATCCGCGATTTAACAGTCTCCAATCCCTCAGTTACTCATTCAGTTAAACTCAATATGTGAAATCAACCTAGTCTCATGAAGGCACATATTATAACCAAAACAAACTAGGTTGCCTAAAAACGGCACGCGAGAAAACCTGGATAATTGACAAAACTATCCTAGGTAGATTAGATTGTCCCAATAAACAAATGGTTTGCGACGTCATTTGTCCAAGGTTACAGGGTCCATTAATCCCGGCTCTAACCTGAATCTTCATGAAAATATTCAATATGTGCTTTCACATCTAACTAGTTGTTGTTTCATTACAATTATACTACTGTTTAGCATATATCCAGTGTCAACAGAGTTACTTGCATGTAGATATATAATTTAAAGAAATAAAATATTCATGAACAATAAATTTAAAATAAGTAACTGCATTGCACAACAGAGTACCATTCCGGCTTATTCTTACACACCTCAGTTGCTTCTTTGACATTCATAGCTCTTGTCATGCAATTGCAGACTTGTCCAAATAAATATATATTCTAAACGGTAATTCACGTTAACAAAATGAAAGTTAAAATAAAACTCTATTGCACAAGACCATGCCGAATGCCGAAGGCAAACCTTCTTAAATAAGAAAGTATTTAAATCATTAAAATCAGTAGAACCCAAAAATAAACGTTGAATTTCTTAAAGCCTGTCAAGCTTTCCCAAACAAGTCGCATGATTGTTGTGGAGTGTGGTGTAATAATGTAGTGTTATAAAATATACTAAATGTATACACATATATGAATAGACTAAATAATAGATAATAAAACAAGACTACGACCTCACAGACCTAGGTCAATAATAACCCTATCTATGTTGAAAACAATCAAGACTCAATACGACGACTAACTTTAAGCTCACTGCGACAAGAGCAGATAGACATTAACAATCAACACCCCCATCAAGTAAGTGGCCGCAGTCAGGTACAACAACGTGTATACAACAACAAGACAAGAACTCCTACAAGTAAATCGCCATTGACATATAATTGATCTCCCTTAACAAATTAATAAGTAATTATATTGCCTAAAAGAATCATCAGAACCCCTTAGTAGCTCCCGACAATGAAGTAGTAATGTTATTTAATTCAGTTCCTAAAACCAAAGTTATATCTCAGAACCCCTTAAATTAAATTCAATAAATTAGTATTCTTATCCGCAAGACTCTATGTGTCATAGCTCCTAAATAATATATTGACACACTCAAGCTTTACAATAAACCCTTAATAATTTAGTTAACTATGAAACTATAACAATGTATAAATAATTCTTATCTGTTATTAACACACAAGTCAATACAGACATACAACAAATTAATTTAATTTTTGTATAGCTCATTCTCCATATAATATACAAATTATGGACAGTAATTAGTTAAGTTCTAAACCAGAAAGGTCAGTAATAGATAGTAAACAAGTCTGTCTATCATTACATATAGTTGTGTAAGTCTTCACAATAAATACTTATATATGTTAGCATATATGGCCATATAAGTCAAAGGAACGTCTCTATTAAATTAAAAGTCCGAAGAGATGAACCCGCGGGCCCCAATATGTCTAAAGACTAACAACATGGAATACCATAGTCAATGCTAACTAATTAATATATGCTGCTGTAACTAACTACACATCATTAGTTAAGTTTTTTGAAGATAATTCCAGGTTTATACATACAGACACTCATTAAATGCAAATATTTCATAACTTCTGAAATTTAAATTATGAATACAATATTATTAGTAACATCTCTGAAAAGGAAGGACATTAGACTTGTCTGCAAAATAATGTGATTAATACACAAGGAAAATATCGACAACACATAATTAGTTATAGAATACATGTTCAATAAACAGATTAGGTTAAAACACATAATTAGATATATCATTAATAACATACAAACGTAAAACAGCCTCTGGATCATCTGAGAACAGAAATAAAAGCAACAAACACAGAATAGATTACTGTTAGTAGATTATTAGTATATAGTTATTAATAGTTATATATTACAACAGTCCAAGAGAACATCTGAAACATAGATAAACACAACAAGCAAGATATCGGACAAATCTACATGATTAGTAAAATTATTAATGTATTAATTGTTGACTTGAAGATGTGAACTAGCCCTTTGGTAAAATCCATAGCACCGAAGTCTGTAGCGCACATATCGAAGATATAGTTATTTATTGTTAGTATTGATCATTTTGTCCACAAATAGCTTTTTCTCCATCTGTAATAATATAAAACACAATTTTTCCCGAGAATAATTTTCTTCATGTCTTGTTCTGTCAAACACCAATCTTCAAGTCCCCTCTCTTCTCTGTCAAATTTTCAAACAAAGAAAAATTCAATTATATCATACAAAGAGATTAATAATAAATACATATATTATGCGAAATAAAGGGGGGAATACATTATATGGAGAACAGCCACTCCTTTATAAATAAATAAACATTAATAAAAAAAATTAAATTCATGATGATGCGTACCGTCACACCACCCCGAATTTAATTTCGTAGCTTGCGGATAAATTAAATTCTAACCTAAGGTACGATCATCAAATAATAAATTGATAACACCCTGTATATAGTCCTATAAGTTAATAACATCCTGTACATAAACTTAATCTAAGTTAATAACACCCTGTATATAACCTTAATCTAAGTTAATAACATCCTGTATATAACCTTAACATAAGTATTGTCCATCCCATATACCCCACCAACTATATGTCTCATATCCAAAACAAATTTTAAAATTAGATAAAGTCACCCCTTAAAATCTGAAATTCATAGGCGTAATTTAATCACCCCATAGAACATGAAAGCCACAAATGTTTAATATACATAAGTCATAATTCAAAGAAACCTAAACCTTCTTCATTAAAGAAAATTTCAATAACTGTTCTCCTTAAAATCTCGAGAGTCCTTCTCCTTAATATACTTTATCTGGTAGCTAGATTGCTCTAACTATAATATCCATCAAGTTAACTGATTATTGCATAATTCCCAAACCCTTACAAAATCAAAGTTTTATGATCAATCCTAATTACTAGCCTAATAATTATATGACCCGAAAAAGACCCTCAAATGCTCTACCTATCGACCTATCTATCTATCTTGGGTATAGGGAATTTCCGTACGACCCTAATGTTTCCTGATCAACCCTAATACCTGAAGTCGACATGATATGCCCTAGTATCTTAACTTCTTATATATGAATTTACCCCTTCTAGTATTACATGTAAGGCTAGCAACTTGCAATTTCTTTAATATTATACTTAAATGCTCTAAATAATCAGTCAGAGTACCACAAGTTAAAATTGCCAGATCGTCCAAATAATTTACATAACCTGCCTAACCTCTGGGCCTAATATAATGTCTATAGCGCGACTAAAACTGCCACTGAAGTTCTTAAACCTTGTGAGAGTACATTATACATATATGACTTTCCGTTAAAAGCAAACCCAGTGTATTTCCTACCGTCCTTAGATATAGGTATCTGAAAGTAGGCATTATTCAAATAAACCACACTTATATATGACACCCCATGAAGCAGTAATTGAACAATTCAAGTGCTTACGTCAAAGTGTTTTTATTTAACAACTAATTACAAACATTTATATTCATTATTAAGAATGTGTAGGTAAAAATGTAATTATTATAGTTAACCTACGTGTCTTAAAATTATTCATTCGTTACATAGGTAAACGAAGAAAAACCAATGGCGAAAATTTACAAAAATCTAAATAATTATTGACAAAATATCACTACTTAGCATCCAAGCAAAATCATTACAAAGTATTTTGTTAAGTCCTCGTGACTGTTAGGGCGCGTTCCCACTTTATCGTGACGACAGATAATCATGTAGTTTTAAGTTTCGTGGCTTTAAATTTAAATGGGATGTTCACATATAGAACGACACGCTTTACTGTCGTCTTCCACATTTTTTTGCAGTGACGACAGATTGTCATGACTGTGGGCGGCTAGCACAACAGTCGTAAAAGGATAAAATATCGTTGCGACTAAATCGTGACAGCAAATCTATCGTAGCCACCATAAAAATATCGTCTCGTCGTTTACACATATTTTCCCTTCCCCCTTGCGACTGTAGCTTGCTAATGATGTGTAAACGACAAAACGACAGCCGTGAAACGATAAAATGTCGTCCCAATCCAATGGGAACAACTAGATACGATAGTTCTTCAGTAACTATCGTATCTAGTTACAGATAAAAAAATTTGACGACAAACAATCGTTATAATGGGAACAGCTAGAGGCGACAGTCTTCCCACGATAAATTAATCGTTGCGACATAGTGGGCACGCGCCCTTATAGTAGAGTCTAAATTGGAATTTAGATTTTATTCTTTTCATGACGTCAAAGACACCCCGACGCGCTAGTGTTTTAATAAAATATTGTTTGTATTTATAATGTGTAATCAGGTTTATATTTACTTTCACCATATTCGAAATTATCGGAATTGCATTAATTAATTCCTCCGTGTCCATTTTACCACACATCATCATCATCATCACTCTTTAACAATACAATGATGATGAGGTTTTTTTATTGCAGGAGTTCAGCAAACAGGCAGACTGCCCACTTGGTAGAAAGCAGTTACCATTGCCTTTGGACATTTGCAACACTTGACTTGAACCTGGTCACTAATGCCGGAATAAAACTCAAGGTTGTTATGGCCACATAATTTAGACTTAAAGGGACTTTAGGGGTGGTAGCTATCCAGTTGGGCAAATGCCCTACCTGCTGTGGGTTGTTTTGTACCCTCTTACGACAGGCCGCTAGTCGCAGGAAATTGTATTCTTTCGCCGTTCCTGCACGGATAAACACGGACATACGGATAAAACGAGAGTTATGCCTGGAAAAAATCAGCCTGAACAAAAGCACGAGGCAGCCACGTTCTTTATAAATCTAACAAATTATTATTTTTTTATGAGCGCAGATAATATATTATGTTTTCCGTTCACTAAGTGCTAAAACGGCCAGAGCGAACGACCGCTCCCAAGGATAGGAAACGTAGACTTACAATTATGCATGCACACATTACTTTGCGTAAACATTTGAAATCTGGTACGAAGGCGAAACTTGTTTTTAACAAATATAACATCGTTACTAATATATAAATGTGTTTGGATGTTTGAGCGCTTGATTTTCCTTCTTCCCGATTATCTCGATGAGCAGGTTGCATCACGATGTTTTCCTTCATCGTAGTTAGCACGTGGTAATTGTAACAATATGCACATTAGATAAGAAAACTGTATGAGTGGTGCGTGCATTCCGGCCAGGATTGAACCCACGCGCTCTAAGTTTGGGACGCGTGCGCTAGCCATTACGCTACCACGACTTTTTGCTCACCCTATATCAAGTATCATTTAAATCCGTTTATTTGTTTACGACGTGATGCTCTAACAGACTGACAGATAGAAAAAATAATTTCCATTTTCGGAATTTACTGATCTGAATTAGCCCCCTGATTTTTAATCATTTTGAAATCAATTTACACCCCCAATAAATTTTTAAATCATAGATAGATACGTTTTTGAGAGGGATGAAAGTCACATAACAAAGAGAGTACAAACTGGAAGTTTGACGTCGCCAATGTAAAGGGTAGCCCAAAAATGATATAGACGAGTTGTGTGGAGGATGACATGATGATTTGTGGTGTAACAGAGGTCTTATGTTAATAACTTGTTTTTAAAAAGGTTTTTAAGATGAAATCCTGGATATCATGTAGCAGCAGAGTGCTAGCCAAGACAAGTATAACGAGACGGGTCTATCTTGTTTAGTACAGGATTTCCTATGGCCACCTTCCCACTCCATCATCAGATCAGCTTATTGCATTATTATTGTGATATACATATAAGTGTAAAATTTCGGCTTAATCGGAAACCGGGAAGTTGGTTAAATTTAACTTGCAAGATTCCACCCTAACTTACAAACATAGATACATCCATAAAACAAGTTTGTAAAATAGAGGAATACGAAATAAAAAGACATATTTCGCTGATCCCAAATAATTAGGAGAAGTTCAAAGAAAACGGAACAGATAGATGTATTTTTGTAGTGTTAATAACAGCAGAACAATTAGCAAAGGTGTCACAAAACATATAAAACTGGTCTTATTAAAAACTAAATATCTCAGCTTTCAAATGCCATGAGTCAAATTGGAATTGCGCATTATTAATTCCGAGAATATATTTACGAGTGCCTAGACTTACCAACGTCCCGTCTAGATTGACCTAGAACCGTCCTTGGCTAATTGGCCAGAATCAAATCACTTTGCCTATAATTTTAGGCTTAGGAGACATCGGACATCGGAACAGCTACTAATGTTGTACAATTCACAGTACGAGCATGTATGAAGTACTGCTCTCACCTTTGGGTGGCTCAGTCAAATATCAACTCGAAGCACTGGAGTCGATTGAACGGAGAGCCAGGAGCCTGGTTGGAAACGATCAGCTATTCAATGACAAAACTCAAAGTTTCATCGACGTAGGGTTGCCAGCTTATCTGTTTTCTATCGAATACATTTGGAGTGTGTGCATTCATCCATCATCGTACAGCCAGACGCACGGGCATGCAGCACCGATATATGGTGGACATTCCACCTATAAGAACGTAGCGCTTTGTGTCTAGTTTTATCATGCGCACCGCAAAGGAACTCAATGGTGAAGTCTGTCTCTCCCAATGCTTATAACTTCGGTGTCTTCTAGTCCTTGTGAGTTGGTACCTTCTAGGTATGCGGGCACCATCCTAGACCATATCTTCGCTCCATATAGGGCGAGAACATGGTCAAAACGGGAACCTATACTGTTATAAAAAAGAATAGGGTCGAATATTCAATACGTAAATTAATAAGTATTTTTGTAATTGCATGAGTTCAGCACACAGGCAGACGGCCCACTACGAGGAAAGGTACTATCCCCTATGGACATTTGTAACAAGGTGCAACCAATGTACTACCGCTCTCTAACAGGAGACTAGAACCCGGGCAAAAATACCGGAAAACTACTCAAGATTATTATGGCGGCATACTTTAGACCGGGGCTGGTTGCTATCCAGTCAGACAAATACCCTACCACCTGACTGCGGGTTATCTTTGTCGCCTATTTTTTTTCCGTTTAACCGCAGACTTATATGTATCCGCCTAGTATTTGTCGCTATTACGACAGGCCACCCGGCCGCAGGGAATTATATTCTTACCCTGTTCCTACACGGATAAATGTAAGGAGTACAATAGCTTTAGCCGATTCTAATTTGAAATCACTACGAAAGTTCAATTCAATATTATGCTATTTTTGGTATGTATTTCATTCATCGAGAAAAATAAAACTATTCCTGAGGAATATACGTATATAGCCGAAAAGATGTCGCTTGATCGCGGTTTAGAAGCGCAGACCCTAAAGACAGATAGAAAAAGCTCAGTGTCTTGATATCTGGCAGTTGGTTTTTGTTGGGTTTGGGTCTTAATAGTTTTGGTAATCGGATCTTCTTGTCTTCCGTGATCATGGCTACTGAACAGTGGCCGAAACGTCGGAATAATAAAAATCAAAGAAATTACCGCGTTTAAAACTGCTAAAACATAGTCTTTCTAATATTGTCAAACCTCATCGTTTTTTTGTTAACGCAGAGGAATGTCTGCGACACCATAATCGGGTCATTGCGGGGAAGCCCAAATGGCCGCCTGCACGAGCGTGTGTGGCACTGCGCGCCCTAAGGACAAACGTAGCACGTACGAACTACTTACTAAACCTGAACCTGCGCCCGACACTCTCACTTTATTTGGACGTCGCGAGATCTAGAATCAAACCTAGACCTAGCCTAACTCCGGCGTAGACACTGAACTAATGCCTAACCTTCGCAAGCGACGGGCATCGACCTAGCACGCCAATAAGCGCTAACGCACAGTTCAGTAAGGCAGGAAGCGATAGCATTGCTGCTTATTCCCCGCTCCGATGCATGTTAGGAGACCAAGGTCGACCGGATTCTACGCCATCATAGGAAGAAGTATATGGATATTACATTTGTGATCATAAAGTGGATGCCTACATATAATATTAAATTTAAAATTTAAAATTAATAGATAATTTTAAACAGTAAAGCCGAAAATTCTATCATTATAATAAAACTACGTTTTAACGGTAGTGGCAGCGGCCACTGAAAAGCGGCCGAAACGTCGGTTTAACCAAAATCAAACAAATACCGCGCTTAAAACCGTTAAAATGTTATTATGTATACAAGTCGCGAAAATTTAATAAAATATTCTATAATTATATTTTTGTTCATTATATTGTAAACTATGCGCACTAAATACCGACCGACCGAATGTTACAAATGTGACACTATTGAAATTATCTGCAGAAGGTTCTGGAAGCAATTGCTGATGATTCTTAACTCATGTGTATTATTTTTTTGTGTACAATAAAGAATATTCTATATTGTGTCTAAAAAACAAGATGGCGGCGCCTAGATTAACATAATAAATAAGCAAAAAAAAAAAAAAAAAAAAAAAAAAAAAAAAAAAAAAAAAAAAAAAAAAAAAAAAAAAAAAAAAAAAAAAAAAAAAAAAAAAAAAAAAAAAAATAAGCAATTAAGAGTCCAGCTATTTCAGACTAAATTCACTGATTGGCCATCGACCGATATAAATCATAGATTACGCCGCAACATCCAACGATTATATATCTAAAAGAAAGAAGAAAAAAATATTTACATATTCCTAAAAACTACACGCACAACACAAATTTTAATATAACCAAATATGAAATATATGTATACTCTTGCCAGGTGGTAGGGATTTGCCCGACTGGATGGCTATCACCCCTGGTCTAAAGTATGTCGCCATAACAACCTTGTTTTGTATTCCGGCATTAGTGACCAAGTTCCAGTCTCCCTTAAGAGAGCAGCAGCGCATTTGTAGCACCTTTGGTGTTGCAAATGTCCATAGGTGATAGTAACCGCTTTCTATCAAGTGGGTCGAATGCTTGTCTGCGGAACTCCAGCAATAAATAAAAAAACCGACACGTCATTGCGGAGTGCCTCACATCAAACCTAGACCTAGCCTAACTCCGGCCTAGACACTGACCTAATGCCTGACCTTCGCAAGCGACGGGCGTCGACCTAGCAGACGAATGAGCGCTAGCGCACTGTTCGGTATGGCAGGAAGCGATAGCATTGCCGCTTATTCCCCGCTCCAATGCATGTTAGGAGACCAAGGTCGACTGGATTCCACGGCTACATAGGAAGAAGGATTGGTACAGAACATACCTAGACTATGTAAACTAATAAATCTTCATAGAGATATTATTGATCTAGATGCAAATTCATGTTACAAATTTCGTCGTAAATTCTCTTTTTTTAATTTCTTTATATTTTATATGTTTGAAACTCAATAGCCATTAAAACCATATTGATATTTTTCTTCTTTAAATTAATTATATTATAATTTTTTAAAGTACAAAATATCAAATTGCATGTAGCGTTTGGCTATAAGTAATTACTGCATTTGTCATGTTTTTTTATAAAGCTATGTACATCCTTGGTGCAAATAATTATTGTTGGTGATCCAAATAAATAAAAATAAAAACTTTCTTACAGCCGAGCCTGTATCTCATTATTGTAGACGGAGGTTTGATTCGTCTTATTTTTTATATATATATTTCAACCACGGGAAATCTGATTGAAGACCATAGCCGCGATCTTGGACGGATAATTCGGGACCCATGTGTAGTATTCGGCAGATCAGGGGTAGCACTAGTATGCCCAGTACAAACTGTTGACATGCTATTACCACGACCCAGTTAGCGATACCTTTTAATACCCCTGGGTGTTTCGTCCTGCGCCTTAAACCAGAGCTACGAGAAAGTGGAAGCTCAAAGAACCTAGCAGGCGGGGGGGGGGGGTTCGCCAGGGCACGCGGGTTGATTCATCAGCGCTAAACTGCGATATATGAAGACGTTTCTGGTAACATTTAGTCCTTTCTCTCTAACATCAATTACAGCATCTTGTGGTAGTTTAAAATATATAGACTTATATATATTATTCATTTGCCTGCCATCGGTAAAATTCTGACATTACTTGTATAATAGACAGATAGATAACACTTTATTGCACACCAAAATATACAATTACTAAAACAGACCCTGTTTACAATATTTTCTAGGCAATACAACAGGCGGCCTTATCGCTCAAAGCGATCTCTTCCAGGCAACCTTAATAACAGAGATTGAATCAGGCGAAATAGGTGGTGCAGGAAAAAGGCAATAGATACACAATACAAGAATATAATTATAATAATCTTACACTCACACATATAGTATATTCCCAAATTGAGCAAGTCACGCTTGTGTTATGGGTAATATATAACGGACTACTTGGGGCCGATCCCAGACCCTCAGCCTATAATATTAACGGAAAAAAACATTTCCGAAATTTATCATAGCAGGAATCGAGTCTAGTTTGCAGTGAGGAAACCTAGAACTGAAAACCTGACATATACTTGTGTATATAAATATATATGTATGTGAATTTTTTTGTTGTTGTCTAGTTATTTATAATTATTATAATGTAATTGCATGCAATATGAATATGAGACATGGTTCTCCTGGAATAAAAATATTACTTTAATGTTCACTATATTTTATCTACACATAAATTCAAATATAATCAAATACTAGCAATAAACTATGTAGGGCTTCATAACAAATGCGCGCATACGCAAAAATCTCATTTTTTGTTGTTTACTAAAATCTATGCTTGTTACAATTTAGAAAGTCTTACCGGTATGCAAGATTACCCTAAATGGAAGGGTAATCTAAATTTCAGCCTTATACAATCAACTAGTTTTGTTTTATTCACAATTTTGTCCCTTGTGTAAAACTGCACTTTTATCTGTACTCCCATTTGTTATGAAGCCCTCGATATATACAAATTATGTATTTTTTTAAATATAACAACGAATATACATATAATATATAAGCTCCAAATCGTCGTCAGTTGAATTAAATTAGTTAAATTAAATAAATTCCTCTTCTACTACTCATTGCAGACGCGAATTTTAGACGTTTCAAAAGAATTGATATGTTTATTATTCAAAAAGTTTCCGTTTGTCGATCCGACGTATAGATAATGTGTGTGAGCGCACATAAAAAACTAATACGTACAAAATTAGTGCGCAAGCGCAGCTCGACGGAGGACCAAGGCAAAAGTTCGACAGCCAAGCCAAGGTTGCGATGGCGTCGGCCAAACACAGACACACATACAAGGCCAATACCTACCGTTTTATTGCAAGTTATTACATTGCATTTTGCATGTCTATTTTTATTGCAATTTATAGAATATTATATACATATTGATATAAGTGCCTGTCTCAATCGTGCTGTATCGAAGACCTCTGTGGGTGTGTGAACTAAGCCTTCGGTCTATCTCCAATGCAGATGCTTCGGGTTCTATAAAATAAATATAATAGCAGCCCATAAATGTCCCACTGCTGAGCACGGGCCTCCCAATATAGGGGTACAGACAATATACCCGCCACGCTTGTCCATGGCGGTTTGGCAGGTGCAGGTTGCATCACGATGTTTTCCTTCACCGTTATTAGCACTTGGTAATTGTAATAATATGCACATTAGGTCAGAAAACTGCCTCACTGGTGCATGCGCTAGCCATTGCGGTAACACGACTTCGGGTTCTATTCCTTTCTAAATATCGTAAACGGATTTTACGTTATTTACTACCAGCTTCTTCCAAAGGCTTCGCTAGCGTTATTGTACATTTTGTAGGCAGGCGAAGGACCTGTCATTGGGAGTCCACTCGCCCTACGGCGACCTCCTCCCGGGCCTGGATAACTCCAGGCCCGGGAGGAGGTTGCCGTAGAGTTTACGTAACCGTAAACCATTGCCCCACTGTCAAAAATACACGAATCCCCTCTCCCATTTATAATATTGTTCAAAATAATAACTCATATACAGCGTGTTTCAGACCTTACGACAATAAATCAGACCACGTTTTCGTCATGACGTACTCTACCCAAATACAAAAACGAATCAAGGTAGCTTCTTTGGTTTAGCCACAGGACCTCATTTTTCATTTCAGAATTTTACAATAACATGTATCTGTTATTGTGACTAAATCGGTAGGTTAGTGACCAAATGTATCATGTTGCCAGCTCGTCTCTTCATCATTAAACGCGGAAGATGTTCATCCTTACCAAGGTCAGTGAACCAATATTTACAAGATGTTCTGTTTTTATTGTCTTTTTATCGTAATTAATTTGTTCGGAAATTGCTTTTTTTTATTTTGACATTACGGTTGATTTGATAGTACCAAAAACTTTTTATGGAGTAAGACTGCTAAAATTATGATTTATTGTCATTTGAAATGAAACACGTTGTATATACAGAATGATGACTCATCAATACATATTAATATATATTACTTCAGAAATGTATGGAATAAAAATGATGTGTTTCTCTGAAAAGACAAAGAAACGGCATTCAATTCATACAATTCTATGCTTGGCTTTCGAAGAGACTTCGGCGTCTCTCTTCGTGTTCTACCGACTGTACAATTGGGAGAGTTCCGAGGCACTGTTTAGAATGGTGCAGCCATCGGCAGTTCATCCCCACTTCCTAGAGCCGCTTCGCTCTTGTACGCAACGGTTCTTTAGAACGTTTCTCTTGCGCACTGTGGGGATTTGCAATGAGCGTGGTTTGCCCACTGCACTACAATATGGTGTTCTTTAAAAAGGGTGTCAGAAATGTCTTCGAGGCCGGCAGCGCGCTTGTGACATTTCTTGTATTGCAAACGTTCATAGGCGAGGATAACCGCTTTTCATCAGGTTGGCCGTCTGCTTGTCTGCTGTATTCCAGCTATAAAAAAACTAAGTCAATTCATATAAATTCCTATTTAAATAATATTATAAACTGTTATTTAACACTAATCACTTTTCAAAAACTATATTTATATCTACCGTCATTTACAGATTTAACTATGTGTCACTTAGGTCGCGTTCCACTTGAATTGTCACATACTGTTTTATTGAACATGTATACATGCGTTCACTGGGTAAAAAATTCCAATTGTTATTTAATTTTATTACAAATATTTATAAATGTGAAAGCTTGGATGGATGTTTGGCACAAAAGGTAGATTGTAGTCTGGAATGGCACATGGGCTTCTGTTCAGCTCAGAAAAATATACGGTTTCCGTGGAATAACGTCTACGCCAGCGAAGCTGCGGTCTATCTAAACTACAAACGTAAACGATTAGATTAACTACCGCCTTCCACCAGGTGGTCTATCTGCCAGTTCGCCTACAAGCAGACATAAAAACAACTGACGAAAAGTAAGTAGCTATGGCCGTCTATAGGATACATTTAAAGGATAATAGGAAGTGATCTGAGTGTAATTCGACCACATCCTCGCTGGACAGTCGCCAAGACAGAAACACTTTCCGAAATATGTTAGTACTAAATAAAGAATCTAGAAATACTTTATGACCAAGCAAACAAATAAACCCCAATTTAAAAGTGCAAGACGCGTTAATACATAAAGGAATTACTTTAGCTCAATGTGCAGCTGTATCGTGTATCTACATCTCTACTGAACCAACCAGTTCATACACTGTAGGACAAAGGAACAAGCCCAACAACAATATTTAATTTTTATTACTTACTTAGATACTGTCTGTCTAATCAATACATATCAGTTGCTTACTACCCTACTGCATTCTCAAGTATGGATCAACTGTGTAAAAAAATTAATTGAAGTCCAACGGTGATTATTACCTGCTTTTAATACTGGAAAATGTAAAAGACCAGAATGTTAGTAGGTATATATATTCGGCATGAATTTTGAGCGGTCGGCGGAACAGTAAGGGTCGCTTTGCGCACTGATTGTAGCCAATGTAATGAGATTTATCCACAATATTATGTTTTCGTCGTTACATATATTTAAATTAAATAGTTTATACTAAACTTATAACTGAATATTAAAAATAAACTAAATTATAAATAAATGAAACTATGTATAAAGATTATAAAATCTAATACCAGACCGCTGTCAGTTGGAAACGTGCTCAAAAGACTGGCCACATTGCCTCGCTAAATAGCAACGCTAATTTGTTTCCAGAGGTATAAAACAGTCTTTTAGTCGCGTCAGACATTCACAAGGCGATTGGTGTCTCTTTATTCGAAAGAGACAATACCTCATACCCAAAAAGGATCGAAATTTCACTGTTCGTGGCAAAAAGTGACCACTCAAGAATCGTGCCGGAGACTATATAAAGTTTATGAGATGAAACTAAGTCAATATTGTGGTAGAAACGTAATTTTAGAGAAAAATATATATGTAATAAAAATGTCTACGAACAGTTTTCGAAATTTAGATTTAATTTTGTTGTCTTTGTGAATGACAAGTAATTGGGGTTAGCAAAAAGGGTTTGAGTCTATATCGGTGACATTAGAACTTATTGGACGAGGTCTGCAAGCCGCCAAACGCGAATCACCGATTTGCCGTTTATCGCGATCCCTAGCAAAAATCGATGGAAGGAATACTAAGGTGTATTCGTGAGCATTCCAGCTGTTTGATCAGGCTAGTCTTATATTCGCCCGCTGCATTCTTTGCCCGGTGACAGTCCTTAAATGATATCATTACACATCGTATAACAAACACCTCATGAGAAAATAATATTAGAAGCCACGCGATAAATTATTTATTTCACTCGCTACAGCCTTTTTTATCTAACCTACACTAAATAAAGATTAATTAATAATTTCTTAGGTCTCATAAATATCTAGGCTGGTCAATATTTATTGCAGACAGTGTAAGTGCACTGCACTGTGCATTTGCCAAATATTTTTTTCTAAATATGTAACGCGGGTCGTTCACCCCAGCCGCCATTATCGGCTCGCCGGACGAGTGTTTTAGATCGGCGCAGGCGCATGTGTTATGTTTGTACACAAATGCGTTTGTGTGCGAATTTTTTATGTCCCACCTTGTTTTTTAGAGATAGCTCAATGTAATAAATGTTGTCTTAAAATACCTATATGGATGTGAGTCACGTTTTTGGTTGGGGCACTGACCAGATGCTAATAACTGGCGTCATAGATTCATACATGTTTGAAAAATCAATTACGTGTAAAGAATTATTTTAAAAAATAACGTACTTCTGGTTGCAGTGGACTATGTTTTGCTTTGGTTATCGTATCCAATCTTGGATTTATTACACTTATAATCTCTTAAGGCTGTGAGTAGAATATTGATCCCACGTCATCGAAGTCAACGGGATAGGTTGCCAGAAGGCTGGTTACGTTATCTCCCCGGATTGCCATACTGATCCATTGTCCTAGGTAGGAACCAGCCTTCTCATAGTCTGTAGAGTTGAATACCAACCATAACCAAGAGTAATTTTAAATTCCTATTTAAAATTACTCTTGGTGCTTCCAACGTGAATGTAAGTGTACCTGATGGTCACACACCATCAACACCACTAGTTCAACTAGTTATGGAAAATGATACGTTGGATAAAGTATTGGAAGAAAGAAATGGTTAAGAAGTTACTGGATCACAGCAGAAGCATATTTGTAACATCAAAGACGCTACAAAGATGCTTCTGCTCTCTTAAGGGAGAGTTGAACCTGTGCACTAATTCCGGAACGCAACTCAAGGTTTTTATGGCGACAAGCTTTACATCACGGGTGGTAGCCATCCAGATGGGCAAATATCTTACAATCTGGCTGTGGGTTGTTTTGTCGCCTTTTACTAAAGGCCACCCGGCCTCAGGATATTGTATTAATTCCCCGTTCCTGACCGGATAAATGATTGAAGTCCCGAATATGTTTCATTTTCTGTGACATTTAGAATTAAGATTCACCCAAACAAGACTACAAAAAACGCCTTGTCGTCATTATTTTGGATATAATTAGGTAGTCTTATGGTTTTATTTTAATTTTATTTTAATGTTACAATTAATCAAATATATAAACTAAACCATACTATAAAAAAACTATACTTATCACAAAAATCTTTAAGTAAAAAATTGACTAAAAACCGCTGTCGGTGCCACAAATGCTTGCCGCATTTCCGCGTTAGATGTCAATGCTGATTCGTTGCCTTAGATGCAAATCAGCCTTTGGTCATGCGAGACCTCATCTAGAGGCGTTGATAGGTCTCGATACAAGTGATCAGCTCCAGGCCTCTGCGGTACGTACAGCGATGTGGCACTACAATACGTGTCCCCAGATGAATGTAGGCAGCAATCATTATTGTAGTGTCATCCAAGAGAGTGCCTAGATTCACCGAGGGCAGAGCTTGGAGCCACAACCTGACTCCCATTTAGAGACGGCTAAAAGAAGGGTCGGTCAGTCCTTATTCAGATATATATTTTATTTCAAAATTTTCTTGTAAATATCTTATTTGCAGTGCATTAATTTATTTAAAAAATATAAAATCTGATCTCCACCGGCAGTGAGGCCTAAGGTCCAGCCTACCGGTGGTTAGTGCTCCAGAGACAAGAACTTCCTCACAATGTGTGCTGTGCTCAGGAGAACCGCCTTCTGTATCTAGCCCTTCACCCATTTACCGAACGAGAACCTCTCTAGGTGTCGGTCGAGGCACTTCGCTATTAGACCGTTAACAGACACTTACTTTCTTATATTATTATTTTATTTTTAAAATGTTTAATATATATATTACCTATACGCGCGAATGCTTGGTGGCTAATCCCTCTCTGCGTTTAGATTTGTGCAATCAAGCGGTCGCGCTACGATCGCTACGACAGTAGTCTACTTTCCAACACTTGTTTACGAGTATACAGAAGTCCACTACATCATTCTATCCCGACCTGAATCTTCAAACAAAAGTATATTATGTATTACTAGCTTCTGGCCGCGACTTCATCCGCGTGGAATAGTTTAAAAAAAAGTAAGTTAAAAAAAATCCCCGATTTTGAAACATTCTTCATTGGGCGGTGCTCCGCTTCTATTAGTTTTAGCGTGATGATATATAGCTTGTGTCCTTCCTCGATAAATGGGCTATCTAACACTGAAATAATTTTTCAAATCAAACCAGTAGTTCCTGAGATTAGCGCGTTCAAGCAAACAAACTCTTCAGCTTTATATATTAGTATTGTTACATAGTCAGCTGTTATAATACATATTACGCTATCATATATCACATATAAATAAAAAAATAAAACCGGCTTCGAATGTAAAAGAAAAACTTAATATTATATACTAAATTTTGAAGTCAGTGCAAAATGAAATATAAAAATTACTATATTTTGCAAATTTTTGTTATTTTATGTTTCACTTGGTAGCTTCGAGATATTGAAAAAACTAATGCTGAATAATCAGTATAAAATTAAAGAACTTAGAAATAAATGGCTGACTTTATTTATAGGTCAGTTCTATATTTTTCTATAAGCTACAATACCAAACTGAAACTTTTATAAGTTTACTTTGGTATTGTACTTACATAATTTATTTTTTACTTATTTATTTAAGAAGGGTTTTTTATCAAATAGAAAATGTCACTCCCGTCATTACTCACAAAAACAGATAAAAGGTAACATTAATTAATTAATTATTTACTTGTGTTTAGTTTTCCCGTCAGAAGTTTCACAGTATTAGATTTATTGAGTAATTTACTTTAGTGTAGTGTAACACACTATTTCATCCTGTCCCTTTTTCTAGATTATAAGTATCCAGTTTTGATTTAGATTCATTGTTTTGTATTGTTAGGCCTTAAATTATGGATATACTGTTGGATACTTTTTAATAATAATATATAAATAAATAAAATAATGTCCAAGCCTTAAAACTGAAGATATAATCGGATAACGGTGAGGCCAGAATATTGTGAAAGAAACCTAAATTACATGTTCTAGCGCCAAAGCCAAATTTGTCACGTCTCTGAGGCTTAACGCGCCCACGTTCAGCCAAAATGTGGTGGACGCTTCTCGAATTTCGCTCTTTACGCGTCATGTAACTAAGACAATTCAGTGGGACCAGATTTAAGCCTCAAAGCCGTAACATCATCATGCCTTTTGATACTGGTCACAACAAACCAAGGGGAGTGAGGGAGAGCTTCCTGGACCACTTTACACCATATGTCTTTCCTTAATAATCTTTACGGAGAAAGTATACAATTTCCTGCGGCCTGTAATAAGAGACGATAAAAGAACCCACAGCCAGGTGGTAGAGTCTTTGCCCGACTGGATGGCTACCATCCCTGGTCTAGAGTATGCCACCATAACAACCTTGAGTTGTGTTCCGGCATTAGTGACCAGGTTCCAGTCTCCCTTAAGAGAGCAACAGTGCATTTGCAGTCTTTAGTGTTGCATATGTCCAGCGACAGATATGAGCGATTGTAACCGCTTTTCATGAATTGGGCCGTCTGCCTGTCTGCTGAACTCATGCAATAAAAAATAATTTAAAAAAACATAAGTGTTGTATCGCCATAACCAACAAGTCGATACAACCGAGGTCGTAATAAATAAAATTTATTGTATTAACCAAATGATTGCAAAATAAACTTATCTTAGAAAGATCAAACAACCCTTAACAACGTAATAAGGGTGAGTAATAAACTACAACTATCCACCCTTCCGACCCTTGGGTCAAGGGACGGGGTCAGCGGACCGGAAATGGCCATTGTTACACATTACTACGACGGACAGACAAATGTTTTGAATAGAGAAATTGTTGTTTGTGTAGTTCTACTACAATAGCGTCTAGACAGTTCTGATGTTGTTTACTATTGGATATAATATATTGAGTTTATTTTAGCATATTGTTGATGCTTATTATTTTATATTATACGAAGACATGCCCGCGGATTTGTCCACGCTTGACTTGGTATTCCCGCGGGATTCCCAGAGCACAAAGCGTATAAAATATTAATCGAAAGTATCATTTTGGTGAGAACTGTGACGGAATAAGTTAATTTGTATGCACCTGAACAACGACAAATAGCCCCCGTGAAAATTCCCGCGGAACTCCCAGGATAAAAAAATAGCACTCTATCACAATAAGCGATAAGGCCGCCCTTTGTTCAACATTTAATGTATCTAGTTTTTAAGAACATAGTTTTAATTTTGGTGAACAATAAAGTGTTTTCATTCATTCATTCATTACACATTTTACTTTCTAAAATTTGCTACCGATCAGTGAAAAAATCGCATTGGAATTCAATTTTTTTTCAATGTGGTCATTTTAAATCATTCCCAAAAAAAATCGCCTGGGATTCCCAGAGTAAAAAGTAGCGCAGATTTTAAGTCTACTTTGAAGATTTTAGCGGAAGTTACCACTCACAATTGTCGGCCAAAATTGATAAATTTTTTTGATGATATTCTATCTGTAAAGCATAGATATAATTCAGCACTCAGATTTAAAAGAAGAAAAGAAAAGCAAGCGAAGTTTTCATGTGCCTTTAACACCTAGTAGAAAGTTGACCGTCGACCCAAGCTAGCAGGTATACATTTCTTTAAATTATACACACACACAAACATTACTCTATCCTATGTATTTTATTACTCAAAAAATCCTATGTTAATCTATCTAGTGTCCCGAGTGTTGATCCGGGATTTAGGCTGGAACTGTGTCGGATTTGTTTGTATCAGTTCAGCGATTTTCACGTAATGCTCGAACAGAGGGACAGGTGGACAAATGTTCTAGAGCTGGGATACCCAAAGTGGGCGATATTGACCCCCTGGAGTCGACATAAATGAAATCTGATTTTAGGGTCGACGAGGTCTAAAAATCGACACCTATTAATACAAGTACTTATTAGAAACAACTTGTTATAAAGAATCCTACTAATATTTTAAACGCGAAAGTTTGTAAGAATGTATGGATGAATGTATGTTTGATATTCTTTCAGGCAAAAACTACTGCATGGATTGTGATGAAACTTTACAATAATATACCTTACACATCAGATTAACACATATAATTTATAAAGATTTTCTATTACCACGCGGGTAAAACCGCGGGGCGCAGCTAGTGACTAATATTTTACTAGGAAGTATTATTATTGCACTTTAAAAACTTAACAAGTCGATAAGTGGTAAGTAGTTCGTACAAGTTTAAGAACTCGGCAAGTTAATAAGTGTATGCTCAATACAAATTAAATTTAGAGACCAGATTTTCAAAGGAATTTGGCAATGGGAGTATGAGGTATCAGTTTTGGAAAAAGGGTTACTCGTCGAAAATATTTTGGGAATCCCTGTTCTAGAGGCCGGTGTTTATGGAATCTATTATCCACCTAAGTCTATCTATTTTTAAAGCCATTGCACGACCTCACCCTTCTACAGATTTAAGTATTGTAATTAAGGGCCACTTGCATAAGGTTGCTTAAATTTATTTAAGAAACACGAAACGCATTTAGCACCCTTAAATACAATTAGCGTCTTGCACAACGCAAAATGTGCCACTAAATATATTTAAAGAACTGTCAATACGTTTTGTGTAAAACGTACCTAGCAGTTTAATATGATTAGCTAATTTTATTTAAAGACAGTTGTTATGCAAGCGGCCCTTAATGTTGTATAATTATTTCTGTTATAGTAAATACAAATAATTTGTTATAAATTACAATACAAATAAAAGGGCAAAAATAATACCACACATTGTATTTGCAAAGTCATCATGGCAAAACATGAGTACCTTTGAATTTATTGCAATTTTTTTAGTTATATTGTTACTTTAGTTCTTCTATTTTTAAGTTGTGTACTATAAATACATAGGCATAGACATAAACAACACTTTACTGTTCACCAAAACAAAAAATCAAAAAATGCACAACAAGACAATAGTTACTTGGTAAAACAAAAGGCGGCTTTATCGCTAAAAGCGATCTCTTCTAGGCAATTCAAATTCTTAAATTATCTATAAAGTATATAATAAATAAATCTTCACATAAACATTATTTGTTATTATAAGCAAACAGCATTAACCCTTTAGAGTACAATAATATTAAGTAAAATCACAAGTCGTAAAACCCTTTGTACGTGTTATATCCCCATTAAGTTGTCCGACTCCCATAAAGGCCTGCTGACCCAAAACTATTCCATTACACGCATGACCTTGACAACGTCTTACTAGTCGAGACCACGCATGAGGGAGACAGCACCACGTCCGTTATGGCAGTGAGAGGGATGCAGCAACAACATAAGAAACGCAAGGTCGCCGGCCACTGGGTCAGCACGTCTAGGCATCGTCTAGCACTCACACCGACGCAAGTACTGCTTGATCACAAATCTATGCAAAACTATTTAAAAGTTGATTTGTAGTGTTAACTTGCTGGATAAACGCATAGGTAGTTTGAAGTCTTATTTATAAAAAAAATATTACATGCTCTGTTTATGGAGTTTTTACTTAGTGATAAAAACTTTAGAAAGAGTATATAAAAGAAACAAACACATGTTTCATCCATTAAAAAATGTATTATCTATCTATAACATACTAGTAGTCGCCCGTGGTCGAAATTCGACCATAATAATTAATGTCAGAGTATACTTCTATAGTTACAGATTTCGCCAAGGCTACACTGTTAATTTGAATTGAACAATAAACAAAAGAATATACATGTGTGTATCAAATTAAAGGTGTGTGTAATGTTTTTTTTATTGGTCTAATGTATTTTATATGCATAATTATTAAAAAAAACATTTTGCATTCGTCGTTTCTTCTCCATATAAACTATAACTGTGCGAAATTTCACACTTCTCAATCCGCGCAATTATGTAAAAAGGGCTACAAAGTTTTTTCTTCACGTATTAATATATAGAAGATGGTATATAATAAATGTGTAGAGGGGTAAAATTTGAACAATGCATTTAGGGGGTCCAATAGCGACGAAACTTCTACGAGACCACTATATACCGAATCAAATGCAAAAAGAATCGCCGAAATTGATGACCCGTTTATGTTAGGCCGGCGTACAAATTTCCGTTTTTCCAGACCTCAACGAAGTCAGGGTTCTTGTTCAGAGTTCTTATGTCTTCGTTGTTGTTTTCTGAATCGTGTGTCTAAAGATTTTTTGGCAGGTGTTCTTTTCTGCTTCATACATATCAAAAATAAAAGTTTGGTCCAAAGTAGACACTTTTTTGTGAGACAGTGTGATAACACTAGCTTATATTAAATATTTTATTCTTGACATTATCTTTTTTTACATGTTTTTAGTTACATTTATTATTAATATTTGAAAGTGGTACTTAAGAAGTTTACTTTGAAATAAAGAATGTTGCCGGATGTAGGCTAAAGGAATTTTATTTATATTATTACACGTTAGAGCAGAATTGTCTGTGAGTATATTCTCTGAAGTTTCACTTCTACTGCATGTGAAGTGCACACACACATTTGTAAAGTCTTTATAAAGAAAGTTATATTGTCTTTGCTGCTAACGCTCCTTCACAACTATGTGTGGTAACTATTCAAGTGCACACACGCGGCATACGTGTCAATAGTTGGCCGGTGTGTGTGCAAAGGAAATAGTTCGCTTCTCTTGGCCCTTTGATGGAAAACGCCCCGGGAGCCCGAGGCGAGGATTTGCAAAACAAAATGTACCTACATTCTGTTTTGTTCATAAGCGCTTGTGTGAAATTGAAGGCATTTTATAGCTTTATGGCCAGTTCCTATACCTTACTAATCTTTCATTTGTCTTTGCCTTACTATTAGTTAAAATTTGACCTGAAAAATCCACGTGCTTATCTGAAACAAAGCACATTTATTACCTGTCAGCATTTAAACTGATAACGTTTATCGTCGTTTTCTTTTGTTTACTTTGTGTTTAAAATTGTGATAAGCAAACGGCCCATTGTTGTATTGTAATCTTTTATTACAGTCATTAGCCAGGTGTGTCAGATTAAGATACGGGGACATTGCAGGTGCGCAGTATAAAACGATGACCTGATGGAGGGGGGAGGCATTCGAGCGATAACCACTAGGGATGCAAGACGTGTGTACTACAATCGGGAATCTGTTAGTGACGGAGTTTGCGCGTTTTATGGAATTACGACCTTCTGTATTACATTTGGACTTGTTGTGTTCGGTTATATTTGTAACTGTGTTATACGTGTTTGTATAGTTCTAATAAACTCTATAGAAATTCTAACGGCATTTTAATTAGAGTTTTGCGACTCGTAACAATATGTTAGTACTTAGACCGAAACTAAGAATAATCTTGAATCTTCGGCTTCAGCACCTTCCCATTGAATTTGACCACATTGTAACACATAATACATATTTTTCCATTTCTCATATACTGAAAGTAAAGTTGCCTAATCACAGGCATGAAAACAGTACTTTTCGTCCCTAGACAATGATTCTCCGTGCTGTCAATTTTTTTGCAAACTATACGAACCATACATAATAGATGCGACTCATGTCCTAACTTTGTTACGGACACTGTTAAATCGCGTCATAAATTGTAATTAAAAAATATGAACAATTTTTTAACATTATTTTATACTTATAAATTACTTTTCACTAAATTATATTATTTAATTTGCATACATTTGAGCTAAGTATTTACTATCGTAAGTGGAGAAACAATACTGGCTCGTAGAATGCATGGACGTATAGTACGTCCATAGTAGAATTCCATAGAAAAAAAATTACTTGCCGTTTCATATGTGACGTACGTGATGACGTTTCATCAGATTGATATTGATGTAACACCTGATATTATTAGAGCAGTAGTTGTTTGATTAACTAATTACTTTCCTCATATTTGAAATGAAAAGCAGAGTGTTAATCTGCGGTGAAAGGCTTATCCATAGAGGTTTCAACGACCGATCGTGTTATAAGGGTCCGAATGTTGGGTCACTGAAGTGATAGACCATACACATTTGTCCTCAGCTGAAAAGAAAAATTTGAGGTCGATCTGAGATATTACAAGAATGAATAAGGATTTTTTTTAAAATAGTATGGACATTGGGCATATAATGAGGAGGAATGAAAGTCACATGACAAAAAAAAACATAAAAAATGTCCATAAAATGAAAACTACTGGGCCAAAGTATGTTAAATTTTTAGGGGATCAATGGCAACTATCTACTATACAACTACTATACAAATCGGATCATAAATGTCAGAGTAATCGTAATACATAAAAAAAATATTCCGACGAATTGAGAACCTCCTCCTTTTTTCGAAGTCGGTTCAAAAGAATGTTAAACTGCTAGATAGACAGGTACAAATATAAAGGTAGACTAAGAAAGCGATGGTAAGATTGCCTTAGGGATGACATGATGATTGGTTGAGTGACAGAGGAAGTATTTCAAAGAAAAAGACATATTGTGCCAACCCGAAATAATTGCGAAAAGGTAGAAGAAAAAAGTAATGAAATGAAGATCCAAAACGTAAGCAACCAAAACTGTGTGAGTGCCTGTAGTCGATAATTAGTCGTAGTTCAAACGTAACAAGTTGACAAAGCGATTCTTATCACCTCTATTTCAATATAATCTGTAACAGGGATGTTAAGGATATGAAATTTCGGATCTGGATATAGCTAGGGATATATGAATAATAATATACCAATTTTAGTTACGGATACGAAATTATCTCGGATTATCCGTTAGTTTCGTATACTTTCAGTTACAGTTAAATTTAGGGTTGCAAAAAGAAAATACACATATTTATAAGGTCACAATTTGATGGCTTGTCTTTGGGGTTGGCTTGTGAAAAGTTATCGTCTTCTTTGTTTGGGGTTATGACACTTACAGCGTTGATTTTGCCTCGAAATTATCCGAATCTTCTATATCTGATTCGATTACGGTTTCGGGTAGATTTTTATAACGGATATCCGATAGTTTCGGTTAGGGTCAAGAAGTTCCATGACATATCTGGTTTGTAACCAATTTAAATTCTGATATCTATTTATTATTATTAGACACATTTAAACACTAAACGCATTACGTTATGACAAGCTTTTACTTGCCGAGTTGACAACAACTCCTCGAATCGTTAAGTTTAGTTGTGTTTTATACTTTTTAATTTCTTTAAAAAATCCTAATACCCATAACAGACAATATCCGAAACTATGCTCGTATATCCGAATCAATATACAGATCCGCAATGTCATATCCTTGACATCGCTAACCATGAAATGTCGTATGACGATGGTACATTATAGGTATTCTGAACAATTGATTCGTAGATAAAGTGGGGTAAATAAACGAACTCAAAGAGTGCAAGGCCTGTCTGCTACATTACTTAAACCTATATAAAGTTGTCACGTCCATCCGTTATTGTATAGCCAAAAGATATTTTTTCTTTTTAAGTACGTTCTTTTTTATTTTGCAAAGCTCACGAGAAGGCAGATGCCGTATCTAACGATTTTATTTTATTACTATCTTCTATGAACGATTGCAACACCAGTAACGAAGTCAATGTATTGCCATCAGATCTACTCTACGTACGAAACACGATTAGCTCAACCTAATCGTCTCTCGTCGCTAATTTTTTTTTATTGCAGTTCAGAAGACCGGCAGACAGCGCACTAGATGAAAAGCGATTACCATTGCCTATGGACATTTGCAACACCAAAGGTGCCTGATCACTAATACCGGAACACAGCACAAGGTTGTTATGATGGTATACTCCAGACCAGGGGTGGTAGGCATCCAGTCGGGCCAATGCCCTACCACCTGGCTGTGGCTTGTTTTGTCGCCTCTTACGACAGGCCGCCCGGCCGCAGGAAATTGTATTCTTTCTCCGTTCCTGCAGGGATATGATAGATGGTATTGCAGCTTAACATATAAAAAGTTCGAAGCCGTACACAGCCTACAGCGTTTCATTTTGTACCAGATCATAGCCGAACAAAGCGTCAGAGTTAAATAAAATTAAACTTTTCCGCTCTCTTTAAAATGATTTATAAAGCTTTTATCACGCCTCTTACAGCAAAATTAGAATAAAATATTAAAGTAAAAATACTATGTAGTACGCTAATAGGACCTAACCTACCGCAACATTGTCTTGCCTGTCTGGGTACGTTGACACGGTCTAGATGACGTCAGACTAGAGCAGTCTTTGAATATTAAGTCTAGCCATGTGGTTAGGCTACGCTTCTATCGTTTATTTACTTTTTGAAGTGAAACTTCTTTATCGGCGTTGGAAAAAAAATTACCGTCACATTTTTCGGTTACGTGTCACATTTTTTCCGTTACGCACCATCTTTTTCTTGCCCCTACCACGGTCGATTCGAACAAAAAGTAATTATAAGGTAAAATGAAATAATTTCGTGAATGAAGTTTCACTTCTTACGTGTACACTAGTACACGCACACATTTTTTTTATGTAATTGAACATAGTAGGCAAACAGGCCAGTAATTAATTTGACAGGCTAAATAGGCTGGAACCTAGGGCGACAGATTTTAGGGGCGACATAAATATGGGATATTTTTTTTTGGAGTGAAACTTCTTTAGAATCTTTGTGATTGGAAAAGCGATGCTAAAATAGACGCACTCACGACATCTCCTTTAGTTATTGCAGGTTTAGTGGGCGTCATCAGGATAAAATGCCAGCATAAAACACAATAGCCACAGTTTATACACTTTTGATTTAGATTCTATCAGCATTTTGACATAGTTTAGACTGAGCAGCGTGTTCAGGGCACCCGCTCATACTTCTTAACTTTCTTTAAAATACTCCATGGTCCAACTCGACCTATTGCCATCAACCAAATGCGCCACAAAAACTCCTCAGTCTACCCAAGTAGATATTACTCAAAGTATAGAGGGCGCTGACCCCGCTCTAGACATGCTCTGCTTTTATTGGTCGTTTATTAAATTACAACATTCATAACTTTTATTAGGTTAGAACGATCTTTAAGTTATAGAAACATTTAACAAATCTAATTAAATGAAATTAAGAATTTTAGAAGTAATTAACATGTTAACAAATGATATTGTGCGTTATACATCCAGTCAATAATACATCCAATTATAACTTCCCTCCGACATATATATACATGATATTTGATCATTTAAACACTAAACATGTCCAACTCTATCTGTATGAGACAGATAGAGTTGGACATGTTTTGAAGTTTGTTGTTAATATTTCAAATTTAGTGTTTAAAGCTTTAATATATTATAACGATATAATATATTAAATTTAACGTCACGAAATTTAGAACCCCTATCTATCATATATATATATATATATATGTGTGTGTGTGTATATATATACATATATATATACATATATATATATATATATATATATATATATATATATATGATATTTATATTGCATACCATACAATCAATTCAACATATACATGTAACATACGTTTTACTCGTTAGATTATTTTTTCTACAATTTTCGATTCGCAACAATTATACGAATGACCGAAAAAGGTACGGCTAAGTACACAAATCCATAACTATATACTATTATTAGTACTATACTATAATATATAAATAATAACTACAACATCTTTGCTAAAAAAATTGCAATATCATTATTGTGAACTAGATTAGCGAATTGTAGTACTCAGCCAGGGCGGCAAAACTTACATAGCCTACTTGCGGAAAACATATGTAAATAAATTGTAAATTATGACACATATATGGAGAAGTTTTTGGGGGATAATATCTTGTCTCTGGCATGCAATTCAAGCCAAGCACTCAAATCCTTTTTACTTCAAAGCAGCGGATGACGATGATATTGACGCCATGACACTTCTGGCATAATATATTATTGACTTTGTACTTGTAATACGATGTTATATAGTTTTTGAAATTTGAAACACTAAATTTTTGATTTCTCTAGCTAAGCTTGATAATGTTACTAGGTACAAACAGTATCTGTCGCCCATTTCAAATAAAAGAGAAAAATGTTTTATATAATGATTGCGTCCACAGACAATCTGCTTAAATACGGAATACATAATAATTATTTATCCGCCATTTTTCTACGCACTTTCGCGCTTACACACACATCAAACCACGTGTATATATAAGACACGTATACACACATGAGAATGACCAATAAATAGATTGAACTAAACGGTGAAATTTAAAAAAGGAACAAAATAAACGAATCGGCCTACGCACACATACACACTTAATGCAACCCGATCATTACCATACGTTAGCTTAAAATCAATCTTAACTCATACAAATAAAGTTGAAATTCATTTGCGAAGATTTCGGTATTGCAATGCAATCATTTAAAATTAACATTATAGAATAACCTTTAAGCACTTAATGATTAAGGTTGCTATTACTGAATCAAAAATGTTGTTTGTAGAACTATCGTTGCACAAAGGATGATGCTACCACTACATGTATACAATTTTTGATTATGCGAACACCAAATTTTGAATATGTGTGCGTGAGTTCGATAGTGTAGGTGTTATTGAATGCATTATTTTCGCATATGTGTTGTATTTATGTATGCATGTGTTGTGTATAATTTATTAATGTGGGCGTAATTTGTGTTCATGATGGATTCTCGTGTTTGTATTAGTGCTTTTTCGTTTTTTTTGTGCACGACCAAAATAAGTTTATGGCTGAAACGAAATTCGGTATGATGCCTAGGTTTAAAACGAAACACGAAAGGGGCTAGTTAAATCAGCACTTCAAACAAATCTTCATATATGAAGAGACCGATGTTTGTATACGTTGTTTAGATTTTCTTAGATAAGTAAGGGTAACTTTGGTCCTGGAATTAGATGACGAAGAATAGGCATTAGGATTTGACACAGTGTCCTCCGTTAGAAAACTAATCAATTATATCTAGTTTTAAGTAGTAGAACAGTTACATTTTACATATATGAATAGGAACTAACCCCCAGCGGGAATTCGTAGTTACGAGTATTTTATCAACGTTAAAAGAAGTTTTGAATAGTGTGGAGTAATATTTATAAAATAATTGTAGCTGGTTTTATTAAAATTCGAACGAGTCTCAAATTAACCGACGTCACAGTTTTTTTTAAACTCTCTTTACAGTGACATAGTTTGACATTAGTACTGACTGTCATTAGCTATGTTTGTTTTTTTCTAATGGTGCAATCAATCAATCAATCAATCAATCAAATCATTTATTTGCTTAAAACATGGTTAGTATTATATAAATATTCGATGACAATATATTGTGTAATGTTTCACATGTTTTTGCCTTTTCAGGCATGCAAATAGCAATTAAATTGAAAATCAACTAAGTGCAAGTGCAACGTTATAGTCTTTATAAAATAGTTATGGTACATCTCTCAGACGATTTTTCCATTGGATTATACTACTTAATTCAATGATGTTCAACTTAATAAATACCTAAACTTAGATAGTTTAGTAGAAAATTATTAAGTTAACCATCAAAACAAATCATTTAGCTAGAATTATATTATTATATATAGTATTTGATTACAAAAAAACAAGGTGTATTTAGATGGATGGATGGAGAGAGGTTTAGGCTAAGATCGTGATAAGTGAATATTAATTATCCATCTCCTTATTCTTTATTGTACACAAAAAGTTACATAAAAAATTAACTCTCAAAGAGTTTTCTCCCAGCAAACCTATGAGTCCAAAGAGAAGGGGAGAAGCAAATGGCAGGGTTGTGTACACTAAGATATTTTACGATTTAGCTATGTAACATTATAATATAAACAATTAACATAAAATAAATTATATACAGCATACACTTAAGATACACACATACATATATAATGTAAAATATATATATACAAGGATAATTTAAGATAAGAAGAGCACCATCTCTCTTTGATTCTCTTTGATTGGCCTCCGCCAGGTCCCGGTCGAAGGGGAAGGCTGTGCGTGCCATTGGTCTCAAACGGGGGATGCTGAAGACCGCGCGAAGAGGAGTAGAAAAAGTAGGAAAGCGGACCCTGGGCGTCGGAGCGAACGCTCCGAACGCAACCGGGATTTAACGTTCGAATGATGATGATGGTGCTCTTTGACTATTTTTGAAACTGCTCTCCGATAAGGTATCTCGGATTTATCTCCTTAGAAATCAGGTATGAAGATATGCATGCATATAATGTATGTGTTATGTATGAAAATATTACTTCCAAAATTGAAAATAGTCATAATTACTACTATAGCTATTAATCTATTAGCAGCGAACCACACAAATACAAACTGTGTTTTTTTAAAGTTACGTATAGTAAAAACACCCAAGTCCTAATAAGCACCGGCGTATCTTTGTATTGGCGTAGGGTCTAATCTTCACCAAGAAGCATGAAAGTTGGACAGTTTTTCGTATTGACAGTACATATTCAACATTTGCCAGAGAAAATTCGTCCCCGTTGTCATAACGGCTTGTTTATTAGTGAATAGCAATACTGGCTAAGTTGAGCTAGCTTTGTGTAGAAAATTAGTCTATACAGCCTATTATGGTGTACCTATAATAAGTCTTCTTATTGCTCAGCTGCATTGAAGCTGACGCCATTCAACGGAGTTCTTGTGGAAACCCGAAAGACCACATTTGACTAAACAGTTCACATTTCTCACAAAAACATATTGATACACAAAAACTAACAATATCCTACAACTATTGTACATTTTAGAGTAAATTTACACATTTTTACAAAATAAAAATGCACAGTACAACTCCCTTTCAGTTCCCGCCAAACACTCCTCGATGGACAGATTATATGTTAAACAACGCCACTAGTGTTCCAAGAATTAAAAAAGGAAGAAAGATATATAACGAACAGTGAATAGTACTTATAAAGAAGGCTGTTCGTCAAATAATCTATATAATGAAGAATGCTAGTTACGTAAAATAATGAAAACTAAGATAATTGTAGAATTAAAATAAAAATTCTATTTTTAGCCGAAACAAAGTTAATGTCCTGTCACTATTTTTTTAAACTCCGAAACACCGGCCACGGGTGAGTGAAAAAATAATTTTAACTGGCACACTGCAAACCGTGTTTAATTTTCGTGCTCTCTGTCCTGCGCGAAATGGAACGTCATTACATTTTAAATTACGAATCGTTGTTTTTTTTTTCATGTGCTGTTTTATTGTCACTCTATTTAAATTTGATTTTTTAATTTATGGCCTGGTAATATTGACAACAGGGGAACGGAAAGTCAAAGCATTTGATATACTGTTTATCATCTTTAAAACGTCTTATTTTGAAAGACTGTACTAACTTAGTGTCCAGGTGGTATGGTATTTGTCCTTCTGGATGGCTACCACCCCTGGTCTAGAATATGCCGCTATAAAAACCTTGAGTGTGTTCCGGCATTAGTGGCCAGTTTCCCTTTAGGGGTGGCAACACATTGGTAGGAAATGTCCATAGGCGATGGTAACCGCTTTCCATCAGGTTTGCCGTCTGCCTGTATGCTGAAATCGTGCAGGCGATGAGATGTTATTTCAACATCTATTCCTTTATGTAAATATTGTAAGATTTTATTATATTCGTATCTATTCCTTCGAAAATTTATGAGCTTACTTACTTAGATATCAGCCTATAAACGAACGTCCTACTGCTGGACTCGGGCCTCCCACTATAGGAGAACGGTCAATATACTTGTCCAAAGAGACTTGGCAGGTTTGACATATCGGTATCTAGATGTGCAGGTATCATCACAATGTTTTCCTTTTGTTTTTGCTGGAGTTCAGCAGACAGGCAGACGGCCCACTTGATGGAAAACAGTTAAAACCGCCTATGGACATTTTCAACCTCAAAGGTGCAACAAATGCGCTGCTACTCTGTTAAGGGAAACTGGAACCTGGTAACTAATGCCGAAATACAACTCCAAATCGTTATGGCGATATACTTTAGTTCAGGGTGGTAGATATCCAGTCGAGCAAATGCCCTACCACCTGGCTGTGGGATGTTTTGTCGCCTCTTACGACAGGCCGCCCGGCCGCAGGAAATTGTATACATTCTCCGTTCCTGCACGGATAATAATTTCCTTCAAATATGCATGCGTTCCGGCCAGTATTCTTACCCGCACCATTTGAATTCGGGACGTGATCGCCAGCCATTCCGCTATCACCACTTCATACTTACTCACTAAAACGATAATGCTGATCGATTGATGATGACGATGATTACACCGATCAATCAAATTCATTCAATTCGGTTGAAAGGCATAGAACTGAAAGAAAACGGCGGTATTCATTGACATTGAATAATTCAAGTTTTCTCATATATATTGCGTTTATGCATCCCTGTTTAAAAAACCATTGCAATTTATGAAGATATCGGGTAAAAATATCACTATAGTCACTAACACCGGGTCTTTTAAACGACTTCAACCTTCAACCGAAGGCGGACATTCTTAATTCCTCATGTTTTTTTTCTACACCGCAATCTACTCAGCATCACACAAATTATATGCGATGTAGACAGTTCAAGATATCTACCGTTATTACTACGTTTTAAAATTTAATTTTAACATTAAATTAGTATAGCAAAGTCATACTCGTAGCGACATCTCTTGGAATTTTCTTGAACCTCTCAAACTTATTACGCTGGTTATTAGGCTCTAAAATAGAGAGACTAGACGGAATTTAGGTATTTGTGAATGACTACACGGGTGTCCAATATTTTTTTATAACGTAGTTTCTTTTTTGGTTTTTTTGTTTAGTACAAATCCGTGGCACACTCCCAAAGTGTATCCTTTATACGGAAAAATGTTTTTATTTTTTTATTGCAGGAGGTCAGCAGACAGGCAAACGGGCCACTTGATGGAACGCGGTTACCATCGCCATTGGACATTCGCAACACTAAAGGTGCTACAAATGCGCTGCTGCTCTCTTAAGGAAAACTGGAACCTGGTCACTAATGCCGGAACACAACTCAAGTTTGTTATGGCGACATACTTTAGACCTGGGGTGGTAGCCATCTAGTCGGGCAAATGCCCTGCTATATATGCTACCACCTGGCTGTGGGTTGTTTTGTCGCCTCTTACGATAGACCGCAGGAAATTGTATTCTTTCTCCGTTCCTGCACGGATACAAGATCCACTATGGATACACGATCTGCCATATTTGATGTCAAGAGCACTGAAATTTCTTTAAAGACTGAGTTTCAATGAAGACTGAATTTCGTTTTGAAACTAATATTTTTTTTCTTAAATTTTCACTACCAATAGACATAATTTTATTTATTCATTAACATCGCTACCCTTACCGTTGTCGCCAATACGATAGTGTGGTACACATAATACAGTATAGAAACACATATACATATTCAATGGTGATAACATATGATATAATATGCAGTTCTTGTGAATTCAGTCACAGTACAAATAAAAATGTCAATTTGTTCACATATCTTGTTCAATGTTCGTAAGGCCTGTGTCATCGGCGCCTTTTAAAAACTACATTGTTACTAACGATTTTAAGCGCAGCATTTCATTTGATTTTTTTGACGAAATGAAAATAGACGTCAAATTAAATTCCGCGTTTGAAACTGCCTAAAAGTAAGTTCAATTAGGTAATTAAGCATTTTTTTTTCATAATTAAAATTTTATAACCTAACGAAACCAACTAAAGCCGCCCGTATCCGGTTGATACCGGTTCCATGTGGACTAGTCCCGAATTTGTTCTTGGCCGTACACAGGTGCATATTAGTGCATAACAGAGATATGCGTTGTGTGCGTACGCGCATATTTTATAACTGTGTGCGTAAATTTGTGCATGTGTGAGTGCACGGTGAAATGCAACTTGTTCTAAGGAGTAGTCGCGACAGGGGGTTGAAACAATTGGTTCTAAATTTATTAATGTTTGTATGCAGCATTATTTCTGCCATTTTCTCGTTGGTAATACTTAATACGTTTTTAATTCTGAGGGTACAACTTAATGAAAAAAATGTGTTCTAATATTTTATTAGTTTAGTTATATAAAAAATTTCAGTAAAACTTAATAAATTATTAAATTTCTTATTCGATAGGATTTGTATAAAATATATCTTTTTAATTTTAATATAACTCTGTCTCAAATTTCTTGGAAAGTTCATAAAGAGAAGTACATATTTCACATTTTGACAAACACGACTGACCACAAACAAACAATAAGCAAAATGAAAAATGACCATAGCATTACAATATGCGTAGTTTTAACAATTATTATTTACATCACAAACATTAGAGGATTACGAATGTATTAAATTAATCTTCAGTAATTATTGTAAGGTGGGATTATTAGGGTACGTTTTGAGATTGTTCTTGTTTGTATTTTATGTGGTTTTTGTAGTTGTTTCTTGGTTTTCAAAGTAATTCTCTTTAAGTAATATGCAACCCTCAGTAAGAGTTATATGTCTGTGCCATTTGCTGTCGAGACGCTTGGACCGTGGGGTCCTGAGGCCATGAGCCTCTACCAAAATTTATCAAAACGACTCATCGACTCTTCAGGTGATCAGAGGGCTGGTGCCTACCTCGGCCAACGGATCAGTATGGCGATCCAGCGAGGAAACGTAGCCAGCCTTCTGGGCACCTTACCCGTAGAAGACGGTGATATGGGTTCAACATTCTACTTATAGTCTTGAGGGACTATGGGTAGAATACAATACAAATGAGTTAAGTTTTCTTACATTGTATTCAATACCTATATGTAATTTTATAATTATGTTAGAATTAAACTTAATGTAAATATATTGTAGTAATATGTATTCCATTTTATTTTCTCCTTTCTTTTGATTAAAAAGTAATAAGGAAGCATACATAGAATGTTGCCAACATCTGGCATAGAGTAATGTTACGCGGTAACAGGTTCGGGCGGCCATTTTGAAAAAGTTTTTAGTGCTTTCGAATTTCGGGTGCCTAGGCCGATGACCTCGGCATCGCCTGGTCGAGGCCTGTAGGGCCACATTACCTGTAGACTTATTTCGAGTACCTGTACGTATATCTATGTACGTTTATATCTATATTATAGCCTACATATATAAAATAATGTCAGCACATTAACATCCTACAACTAAGCTTGATTCAATTATTGATTTGAATATTGTTACGAGTTGCAGGACTCGAATTAAAATTCCATTAGAATTACTAATTTATATATAGAATTTATTAGAACTATACAAACACAGGTATAAACGCGCGAAAATTTCGTCACTAAATAGATTGTCGAATGTAGTACACACGTCTTGCCTCGCTTGTGCTTATCGCTTGACTGAATCACCCCTCTGTTGGTGCATTGCTTTATACTGCAGAAATTCTATATGTCTGTAAACTGAATTTCTAAGAATCACACCTGGCTAATGACTACGATAAAGATTACAATACACAATGGGCTATTTTTCCAATCCCAAATTTTAAACACAAAGTACTAAACAAAAGAAGACTGTCATAAAAGCGCTTCAATGTTATTAGCTCAAAACACTGATGGGTAACAAATTTGCTTTGTTTACGGATGCAGGTGGTCCAAATCACTACAATATTAATATGTAAATATGAATCTTAATTATACACATAAATCAGAAAAGTATCCAAACATTCGAATTACAGGTAAGTGCCTAATTATTGAGCAGTCATCAGTGTAGCTTATATATCAGGTATTAATTAAACAAGATACATAGTATGAATAATGATATGTTGTTGTATGTTAGATGCCATGTTTGTTTATAAGTTATTTCATAATAACATTGATTGCCCCCAATTGTTAAGCCAATTTCGCTTTAGAGTCCCTTCGTCTTTCCCCCATTAAGAACTAAAGTACTAGGTGCTAACTCCCCTATCTTTAGAACGTGTAGAATTCTCAACATTAGCAGTGATCTTACTGACATTCACTTTGACTCAAAAAAATCTTTTTATAAAAAGATTCATTTAGCCCAATAGGACACTCATTAGACAGACTGACGGACAGACTAATTTCAATACCCTTTTGGTTACATTTATTGTTAGAATCGAAATAAATAGGTAAGTAACAGTGAAGAAATTATACTGCAAGTTGTGTTCACCTATAATTAGTTTTTAGATTGCACTGGAAACCTTAGTCATAAGTCTAGTAACTGATTAAATGTAAAAAACTGTTGGTGAAACTTATTAAAATAAAATAAAATAAAATATGAATGCCCATTCAAATATATACTCACTCTTACGAGATAGTTTCCATTTTTGAAGTGATAACTTCTTATGGGAGGGTAAACCCCTTTGTTACGTAACGTGTTACGGTGCCAGTCTTTCTTTTTTTTTGTTAAATGAGTTCAGAAGACTGGTGAACCGTCTACCTGATGGAAAGCGGTTACCATCGCCTATGGACATTTGTAACACCAAAGTCGCACCAATGTGCTGGCACTCACTAAAGCAAGACTGAAACCTGGCCACTAATACCGGAACACAACTCAAGGTTGGTAAGGTGGCATACTCTAGATCAGGGGTGGTATAATACGGCCGTCGTAACTTGGCCAATGTGAACATAGGTCCTGCGAACTTTAGAGCATGTACACTCGTGTGATGAGTGGGCACACGACTCGTCAGTGAATACAGTTGGTCGCCCTTCATCCCTGTATACTCCTTGCTTTGTACTAGTTGGTCACTGTATTTTCTTCAGGAGTTTACATGCGCTCAAGTTCGCAGAGCCTATGTTCACATTCGCCAAGTTACGACGGCCGTATTATAATCATCCAGACCGGCAAATACTCTACCATTACACCCTACCCTGTTCGACGCCTATTCAGACAGGCCGCCGTTAAAAGAAAGCGCACTCTATAGGCAATATGCTGATTATTATACTTATTTGTTGAGTGGACTGAAGCAGGATATACAAGTGGTATACATTTTATTTAGTGCCTCTTTATTTGAAGATGATTATATAAACTAAGCCCACTGGTTAAATACACAACCAATCTGTAATCTCAATCAAAAAACTGACAATTGCGTGGTAATCCCCGAACTATTTAGGGATGTTGGGGATTTTTATGGCGGGAACTGAAAGGAGACGTTGTGCTGTGCAGTTTTATTTTCTAAAAATGTGTATAATTACTCTAAAATGAACAATAGTTGCTGAATATTGATAGTTTTTGAGTAGAAATTATGTGTTTTTGTGAGAAATGTAAACTGTATAGTCAGATGTGATCTTTCGAGTTTTCACAAGAATTCCATTGAATGGCGTCGGTTGTAGCCTGCAATACAACTCCGCTATTATACAAAGACCTATTAATTAACATGTTTCCGACTGAAAGACGTTGATTCTATGTTCATGAATAAATTTAAAAAAATTGTCTTTGTCATGCAATTTTTCCTTTAACATGATATATATTGATACAAATGATTATTATATCATTTGATGCAATTTCTACCCTTTTCTTACATATATTTGAACGAAACGTATCTTAGTCATTCCTATTAAATTTCATCCATGTAGATCTAGAACTTTCCGAGAAAAAAAGGCTGTAACATAGAAAAACTGAGGACGGACATGGCGAAAACACGAGAGTTCTGTCTTTGCCAAAATCTCGGCGGCTGCTTTTCAATTAGTATCATTTGTCGCAGAATGGACTGATAAGGACTCTAGCGAATTGTATTCGAATACATGATTCGATACAAGTTGTTACAGGAGCTGTACGGTGAAACCGAACACTGAACACGCGTACATTGCATTTTACTTCATTTTATTAATTCTTAGTCAGTACACGAATTACGGCCACCGCGTGTGCTCCCTCGCTCCTTTATTTTATCTTTGGTCTTTTGAATACACATTTGATAAATTTATCCTTTAGTTATAATTTACAACGAATCCCTAACGCTTTCATTGGTCCTTCGAGCCAACAGGCGGGACCTCATCAATTTCTTTCCTTACCGGTTAACGAATTGTGAGTGGTCTCGTTACAAATCAGCACTTTGGACAATAATCAGTGACACGTGTATACCGTGGACATAGTTTTGCAATCGAGTGTTAAAACGAACTAGCAAAAGAGCACCTTTGTGGCAATTAGCACTTAGAAGCAGCACATCAGCAGTATAAGCAGCAGCATTCAGAGTCTACTGTGGAGGAATCAGCGGTAGGCCAGCATAGCAGAGCATCGGTTGCGGAGTGAGTCAACAGCATATCAGCGGCAGTCGAGGCCCAGCGGTATAAAAGTAAGATCTTTCCTTTTTTTATATATACTAAATAGCAGCACAATGGAAGATCTATACTACCAACAACTCGAACTTAGCGACTTTATCCGTAAAATACCGATAAATATAAAAAAGGACAGCGCCGAAAGGAAATCTGACGACTATCTAAAAAAGCGACAGGAGGTATTAGAGAAGTATTGGTCGGAATTTAAAAACAATCACGTAAAAATGTGTGAGCATGGGATCAGAGACCATGCATATTTTATAAATGCTGAATATGAAAAAGCGAACAAGCTTTACACGGCCGCCAAAGAGGTAATAAACGAGCAACGCCTTCTTTTATCTAGCAAGCAAATATCGGCAAAGACCATTTGGAGTACTACATCGCGATCAGAGGAGGAAGACCTAGAGGAAGAAAATCAAGCAGGAGCAGGTTCATCAGGTGGTAAGCAGCTGCAATCAAGCATATTAAGAACTACAGAGTCGAGGGGTTCTACTAGCAGGCTAGACGATATAATTCGTAAGCAAAGAGCAAATTTTAAAGCATTTAAAAGATCAGCAAGTTTGATTGATGTGGACTCCATGTCAGAAAAGTGGGAAATGGAGGACGCATTAATGACACTACAAGCACGATGGGCTCAAATTGACTCCCTTCATTGGGAGATCGATAGCGAAATCGGCGGAGATAACGAAGAGTATGAGGAGATTTATAGCCAGCACGAGCGATCATTTATATTTTTAAAGAAAGCCATCAATAAAAAGCTGTGGAGTGTATCACACAGGGAGCACTCCACTCCGAAAATGGATATACCTGTATTTTCAGGCAATTATCAGCAATGGACATCTTTTAAAGACCTTTTTACGGAAGCTGTCCACAACAACCCTATATTGTCACAAGCCCAAAAAATGCAATTTTTAAAGGGAAAGGTCAGGGGTGAGGCTGAAAGAGTTATTCAGCATCTCCCTATAAGCTCCGATAATTATAAAACTTGTTGGGAAATTTTAAATCATCGGTACAATAATAAAAAGCTAATTTTCACTTCTATAATGAACACTATATTAGGGTTGCCTACTACGCAATATCAAGTCCCGGGTAATATCAAAAAACTACATGACGTAACCCTAGAGAGTTTACACGCCATTAAAAATTTGGGTATTAACGTCAGCTCATGGGACCCGATTCTTGTGCATTTATTATCCCAAAAACTGGATAGCGAAACTCACGGGGACTATATTACCTCCCTGAAAAATTCAAGGGAGCTACCGGTGTTGCAAGAATTTTTGGACTATTTAGAGTCTAAATTTACCAGTCTAGAAACATCTCGCAGAAAGATTGATCAAGTACCGAAATCTAACTTTCAAACAAAGGAATGTGAAAAACCAGTGCGACGCAACCCTGGTTACATTAATAAATTCAATAATCATTCAACATACGCCAAAGCCTTGCACGTGTCTACCATAAGGTGTCAAATTTGCAATCATCAACACCCGGTGTTTCGTTGCACAAAGTTTATAAAATTGTCTAATGAGGCTAAATTAAATGCAGTTTTAAAATTAAAATTATGCAAAAATTGCTTATTCGATCACAATGGTAAACAATGTATTTCCGATAAGCGATGTCACAAATGCTCAGGAAAACACCACTCAGTTTTACATGACGCATGCACAAATAATATGGCACATTCCAACAATGCAACTATAGCGTCCAATTTAATTACGCAAGACGAAAACGTGACAATTACGGCACATACATCGCAAAATAAAGACAAATCAAATGAGGTACTATTGGCCACAGCCTTGGTAAAGGTTACCGCGATTGATGGCTCCTATCACATATTAAGGGCGTTAATCGATCCTGGATCTCAAGTATCTCTAATACGAGAGAGTGCGGCAAAGAAATTGGGACTACAAAAAACAAAATTTAACGGTTTAATATTCGGCGTCGGTGAAGTTGAAAATAATTGTAATGGAGCAGTGAAATTAAATTGTGCCTCAACTTACAATGATTTTTCATTAATTAGTGAATTCATTGTAATAAATAATTTATTAAAGGATATACCACATAAAGCCATTGACACATCGAAGTGGTCATATATACAAAATCTGAAATTAGCTGATCCATACTTCAACGTAAGCCGTCCTGTGGACTTATTGCTTAGCGCCCAAATTTATGGGATGATATTGTTAGGAGGATTAATGAAAGGAGACAGCTTATCGCAACCGGTATTGCAGGAAACTAAGCTCGGTTGGATAATTTGTGGTGGTGGACAAGCGTCATTTCAATGCAATGTTGTAATGAATAATATCGAAGATATACAAAAATTTTGGGAGATAGAGGACATATGCGAAGACTCCAATTTGTCCTCGGAGGATCAGGAATGTGTAGACTTTTACTCGTCAACTACTGAACGTCGGCAAGATGGACGGTATGTAGTAAGATTGCCGATAAAACAGGATATACAAACAAAGCTTGGGTCGTCTAAAGAAATGGCCATAGCACAGTTCTACAACTTAGAACGTAAATTTAGCAAACAGCCTATTTTAGCAGAGCAATATAAATCGTTCATTAGTGAGTACATAGCCTTAGGGCATATGGTACTCGGTTATTATAATAAGCAAGCACTATCGTGTTACTTACCGCATCATTCCGTGATAAAAGCGGAATCGGAAACTACAAAGCTACGTGTGGTATTTAATGCGTCAGCAAAAACGTCTAGTGGCTATAGTTTAAATGATTTAATGTTTAAAGGACCTAATTTACAGCAGGATCTACAAGGACTCATATTAAAATGGCGTCAGTACCGATATGCTTACACATCAGATATAGAAAAAATGTATAGGCAAATTTATATCTGTGAAAAGGATCAAAAATATCAGCAAATAATATGGAGACAGTCAACAGATCAACCAGTACAAACGTACAATCTGACTACTGTTACTTATGGAACAAAATCAGCACCTTTTTTAGCCATGATGACACTAAAACGTTTGGCCTCGGATGAGCGAGTAAAATTCCCCGAAGCGGCTAAAATATTGGAAGATTCATGTTACATGGATGACGTTGTCCATGGTTTCCACGATATTTCACAAGGACAACAGCTTATAGAAAATCTCAACAGTATGTTAAAATTAGGAGGTTTCACATTAAGGAAATGGTCATCCAATCAGCCAGAAATACTGAAAAATATTCAAAACTGCAATAAAGAGGGAGACCTTATATTTAACTTTAAATCGGAAAATACTCCAAGGACACTAGGCTTACGATGGAAACCTCGAGATGACAAGTTCACATTTCAATTCAACTTGGCTATGTCAAATACCAAAATAACTAAACGATTGCTTTTGTCCGAAATATCAAAGGTATTTGACCCGTTGGGATGGCTGTCGCCCTTTACAACTAAATTAAAATTAATATTTCAAAGCATGTGGTTACATAAAACGCATTGGGATGAAGAGGTCCCTGAAAATATAAAAAAGGAGTGGCTGGTAGTTTTATCGGATATTAAAAATTTAGAACAATGCGAAATACCACGTTGGATCGGTTACAGTCCTAAAGAAGTCATAGAACTTCACGGCTACTGCGACGCGTCGAATAAGGCATATGCATCGGTTATTTACGTTCGCATACGAAAAGATAATAAGCAGTCTGTGGTACTATTGGTAGCTAAAACTCGATTGGTACCAATTTCAAAAAGCATCTCGTTGCCGAGATTAGAATTAAGTGGAGCATATCTGTTGGCAAAGTTAATGAGTAAAGTTATCAATTGTTATAGCGAGCTAGATATCCGACCGTACGGTTGGACGGATTCTATGGTGGTCCTAGGATGGCTGCAAGGTGACTCCAACCGATGGAAAGCTTTTATTGCAAATAGAGTTCAATACATAATAAAAATCATGAAACCAAATATATGGAGGTATGTTAAATCGGAAGAAAATCCGGCGGATGCCGCCAGTAGAGGGATATTAGCATCTCAGTTGATGAAAAAGACTCTGTGGTGGCATGGGCCGCAAACATTACTCTCGTTTGGCGAAAATCGGGAGACAGAGCGACCCATTTATACTACTGAACAAGAAATTAAGACAAAATTAATAGCAAGCAAGGTGAATTCTGTTCAAAATAATGCAAACGATAGCATAATAAAACAGCTTTTATTTAAATTCAGTTCATTTTATAAGATTACCAGAGTGATGGCATGGGTTTTACGAGCCATTAAAACATTACAGTTTGATAAGAAATTAATTAGGTCCAATAAGCATATTGGCTTACCCGGATTCCTTACTATATCCCAATTAAAGAAAGCAAAGTGGCTTATTATAAAATTTATTCAAAGAACAGAATTTTTAGAAGAAATTCAGTCATTACGACAACATGGTAAATTACATAAAAGTAGTAATTTATTAAAATTAAATCCATTTGTTGATAACCAGGGGATCTTACGTGTAGGAGGCCGTTTGAGTAATGCAGTCATGAGTATGGAGATGAAGCACCCTGCCGTACTGCCTTATAACAGCCGACTAACTACATTGTTAATTCAACAAGCTCATCTGTTCACCTTCCATGGTGGGCCACGCCTAACCTTATTTAATTTAAGACAGAATTATTGGATAATAGGTGGTAATAAGGCTATTAGAAAAGAAGTAAGAAACTGTGTAACTTGCAGGAAACATGAGCCCAAATTACAGCATCAATTAATGGGAGAGTTACCCGAAGCTAGGAGTAACCCCGCCCCCCCATTCTATCACACTGGAGTGGACTATACAGGCTACGTTTATGTGAAAAGTAGTAAAGGACGGGGCATTAAAACGACAAAGGGTTACATAGCCGTGTTTATTTGTATGGCGACCAAAGCCATACATTTAGAACTTATCTCTGACTTAAGCAGTTCTGGTTTTTTAGCAGCATTACGTCGAATGGCAGCTAGAAGAGGAGCACCACGGCATCTCTATAGTGACAACGGCACGAATTTCGTTGGGGCTCATAGATTCCTCCAAGAAAGCTATCACGATTTTAAAAATGAATTTGATGACACATTCTTTGCCGAACTAACAGATCTAAACATAGAATGGCATTTTAACGCCCCCTCCTGGCCAAGTGCGGGAGGATTATGGGAACGAGCAGTACGAAGTTTAAAACATCACTTGAAGCGTGTTATTGGAGATCAGAAGTTAACGTATGAAGAATACAGCACAGTCTTAGCACAGCTGGAAGCCTGTCTTAACTCCAGGCCTCTATGCCCCTTATCAGAAGACATCGATGACTTAAATATACTAACACCAGCTCATTTTTTGATTGGAAGATGCGGCACTAACATAATTAAGACTGAAAAGGATGCTCGAACTAGGTGGCATTTATCCGCTAAATTAGTACAAGATATATGGAAAAAATGGAAGTCAGAATACTTAACGCAGTTATTAATAAGAAGCAAGTGGCGAAACACTGAACAAAACATAAAAATGGGTGATTTAGTCACCATCCAGGAAGACAATCTACCGCCGGGTAAATGGATGTTAGGAAGAGTCACAGAAACTCATCCTGGTCAGGATGGATTAGTACGAGTAGTAACACTTAAAACCAAGGGAGGATTCATTAAACGACCTGTGGTTAAGCTTTCGATATTACCGATATTGCCTACTGCGTGTAATACGGAAGACAAGAATATTAATCAACAACGTGAACCCAGGATGGAATCGAAAACTAGAATCAGACAACCATATAAGCTTGTGTCTGTAGCGATGTCGTTAATCTTTTTTGTTTCGCTAATAACGTCGTCATATGCTGCGTTTAATATTTCACAATTACCTAATAACAATTCTCTTTATTTCGATTCTATAAATGACATGCAAGTTATTAGGGACCGATGGAATTTAATTGTATATTATGACATGAACCCCTACTGGCAAGGGGATAAAGCTGCAACAAAACTAATGGATTACTTAGAAAGACTATGTTCCTCGCTAAACGAGAAAAACCATTGTACTATGATATTACTACAATTAAAACATAACTATAAAGAGCTACAACATTATAATAAACTTATGCTAAGTCAACAATTTGAAGACGGGACCAGACAGCGTCGCGGTCTTGTAAATGGTGTCGGTTACGTCGCGAATAGCCTGTTCGGATTATTAGACGAGCGTTTCGCGGAACAATACAAGAATGACATACAACTTGTAAAGCAAAATGAGCGACATCTTGCTCAATTGTTAAGAAATCAAACATCGGTAATTGAAGCTGAATATAACATATTAAAACGAACCGAGGAAAATATCCAATCGCAACATAAAACTATTAATACTCGTTTGATTCAGTTGGATAATGCTGTGTCCACCACAAAAACAGAATTAGAAGCTTTATACAAAAACCAAGAGTTTAGTTTGTCGGCGATTACCGCTATCAATTTATTACAAAATCTAAAAGGAATTCAGGACATACTGCTGGATACCATCACAGATGTTTATCACGGTAAATTGAATACACATCTGATAACCCCGACTCAGCTACAACGTGAGTTACAGTTCATCTCCGGTCAGTTGACAAAAGATATCACTCTGCCCGGGGGTCTGTCTGATCTAAAACATATTTATAGCATGCTGAAAGTAAGAGCCAGGGTGTTAAAAGAGTACCTTATTTTTGAAATTTCGTTTCCTCTAATTAGTAGAGACAGCTACAAGATTTATAAAATTTTATCTGTTCCACACCAAATTGAGAAAAATATGATAACCGTTCTACATGTTGCGGAATATATTGCCATCAATTTAAGAAAGGACGCCTTTTTTTCTATGTCGGTTATGGAGCTCCAGTTATGCCTACAGAATGAGTACTCATATTTCTGTCAAATTAATAAACCTATACAGCATTTAAATATCGAAGAAAAGTTCTGTAAGCTAGATAACTATAAAAAATGTACGGTAATAAAATCCCCTTGTAAAAATATATGGCAAGAATTAAACAGTCCCATGAGATACTTCTATTTTTGCTGTGATAGTTATGTGGTGAGAATAATATGTCACGATCAAGTATCCTTTAAACAAATATCTGGCGCAGGGATCATTGATCTCGATTCGAACTGCATAATAAAAAGTAAAGACTTTACTCTATACTCACAAGCTAAGCTATCGAATACCATAAGACACAGTTCAGAGCTACAGATCCCTCATACAGCCGAGATAAATCACATAGTGAACATATCGATCTCTCACTATATGCCGTATGAAGAAAGCCCGCTGAATACTTCTATAAATAAATTACAAAATGAAATAGAACGACTAAAATCAGCCAATACTGAGTTGCCTGAAAACACTCTGTCCACCCATGACATTCACCAATACACTATTTCTTATGGCTTGCTGGGGTTCGCCGTGCTGGGAGTAGCAATATTTCTATGGAAAAGAAAACGAGCAGCTGCTTCGGTGGAGCTCGCTCAAAGTGTAGAAAATAGTGTTGTGTATTCGCGAAAGCAGAGCACGGCTGATCGACAGCCTAGTGAAGTGACAAGTGATAAGAAATGCGACAAATCTACGTCACCTATTAAAAGGTGTAGCTTTAGATTAGAGAATTTAGATAATGCATAAAAATCTTGTATCTTTTGGCCCGGGAGCATGTACGGTGAAACCGAACACTGAACACGCGTACATTGCATTTTACTTCATTTTATTAATTCTTAGTCAGTACACGAATTACGGCCACCGCGTGTGCTCCCTCGCTCCTTTATTTTATCTTTGGTCTTTTGAATACACATTTGATAAATTTATCCTTTAGTTATAATTTACAACGAATCCCTAACGCTTTCAGGAGCATTTATTTTAATTTTTAAGTAACGTATTAAAGTATTATTATCAAGTATTACATAAGTAGAATTAGTTTTATTAATTATTATTTATTATTTTTTCAACAAAATTGGGTCGTTTTCGTCTTACGCCAAAGGGAAGGTTTGCAGTGAAAATCTGCGTTGTGTCGGATATAATTCCGGCACAGCAATATGCTGAGTGCAAATCTTGTTTGCTGAAAATGCGGCGTATAATTTTTCAAAATATGCCCTGTGTACAAAATTGTATAAGGAACGTAATTACGTCGCTATTTCTGCAAATAAAGTTTCTTTTTTTCTTTATTTCATAAAACTTATTTTCAGTATTTCGAGTCATACCGGCCATAAAATCCTTTGGAAAATAATCCTGATACTTGCGTTCCTAGCATGGACCATTAAACCCTTCTTACATACATATTATAAAACAACATGTCAACATAAATATACACATATATAACAGGAATCGAATTAGCGACCTTCCGTCCACTTTCACGTATTTGTTTTGCGGCCCGGCATCCCTCCCTCCAGGGTTGGGAAGGGATGGTTTCGTGGTAAGAGGGATGGGGGAAGGTCGGGTCTACATCGCGGTCCAATAAAAAACCCTTTTTAAAGTGAAAAGTGAGAAAATTCCGAACTCGCTACATACACTAAGGATTGTCATTTAAATTATGCAATCAATAAGAAATAGTTCTTGCAATTCACGAAAGCAAGAACTAGAACAACATTTATCTCATTTTAGCCGACTTCCAGAAGGAGGTTATCAATTCGACTTATTTTGTACGTTTGTTACGCGAGTTCTCCGTCAATTGTGAACCGATTTAAAAAATGCTTTACTCGGTAGAGTGTACTCCTGAGGTGTATCTATAATCACCAAGTCAGGACCTGATGATTGTTTCAGGAAATTGAGAGCAATCCTTATTGAAGAATAAATAATATTGACGAAATGCAAGACTGGTATAAGCGTGCCAGAGGTAGGGTTGTACAGGTGCTTATTATATTATTTGTAAAGCTATTCCAGCAACTAAAATGTAGTCCATTTCAAAAAACAAAACTGACTTCACTTCAACTCCTCAAGCCCGTGATTGGTATCCCAAGAAAGGATATTCCCCCTGCGTTATCAAAAAAATTGTGTGTGTGTGTACTTACGTACACGCGTTAGAAGTTATACTTCTTTGGTGTAGCAACATAAAAATCTTTTCAAAATTTTTATCTTTTGCCTTATTCTACGTTTGTAGAAAAAACGACACTAACAATAGAAATACTAAAATGTTGACTATAGCTAACTTCAAGGTGTCGGTTGACTATAGCTAACTTCAGGGTGTCGGTTTTTCGTGACAGTGTGCGCGCGCATCTTAAAAGTATAACTTCAAAACTAAAATGTCGACTATAGCTAACTTCAGGGTGTCCGTTGGCTATAGCTAACTTCATGTTGTAGGTTTTTCGTGTGAAGGTGTGCGCGCGCATCGTAAAAATTTACTCTCATCATTTTCCCTAACGCGCCTAAAGAAGTGTAACTTCAAAAAGTGTGTTGTCTTTGTACATTCTTCATTCAAAAGCGAGGAGAGACAAAATTTACCCAAGCAAAGGAGGGGCTTTTGTACATTTTCCCTCTTTTTTTTAGTAAATTTTGTTATTTAAATACATCTAATAATATTACAAAGTAGTTTTGCATAAAGATATCATGTTTATTATATGAATCTGTGAAAGGAACTCTTTAAACAATAAATATTATAGTTTACAGACACAAGATCAGTATTTTATCTATATTTTATTGATCAAGAATACACACATTATACCTATACATAAATTATATATCAAAGTTTTCATTTTATTAATTTAATAGATCTCCAACAGAATAGATATTAATTTTTTTATTGCAGGAGGTCAGTAGACAGGCCGACGGTCCACTTGATGGAAAGCGGTTACCATCGCCTATGGACTCTGCTGCTCTCTTAAGGGTGACTGTAACCTGGCCACTAATGCTGGAACACAACCCAAGGTTGTTATGGCGACATACTTTAGACTGCGGTGGTAGCGATCCAGTCGGACAAATGCCCTACCACCTGTCTGTGGGTTGTTTTGTCACCTCTTATGACAAGCCGCAGGAAATTGTATTCTTTCTCCGTTCCTGCACAGATAAAGAACAATAAAATTCATACGAGTGGATCCGCGAGAGATACCCAGTTCATTAATAAACCAACAAATAAATCCCGTGAGATTTTCCGAAAACCCTTTAAGAGAGGGAAAATATTTTCCTGTTGCTTATAATTCAGTTAAGAGAGGTTCGTATATAAGGAATCCGGGCATAAAAAAACATTATTGGCGTGTATAACGACGCCTTGGGGCGACATCGATCCTCAGGCTGAGAACCACATGTTTAGACGGCGGCTCAAGGCATTATCGACAACCGTTTTTAACTGGTTTTATACCCTGTATGCTTGCCGCCGATTCGCTTGCGTGTATTAAAAAATATTTGAAAAAAATTGTAAATATAAGTATATTTTAGTTTTGTAGTTTTTATTGTCGTCGTCGTTGTAAGTCGTGGTAGCGCAATAGCTAACGCACGCGTCCCAGACTCAAAGGGTGCGGGTTCGCTCCTGGCCGGGACGCATGCACCACTTAGGCAGTTTTCTGACCTAGGGTGCATATTGTTACAATTACCACGTGCTAATAACGGTGAGGGAAAACATTGTGATGCAACCTGCAAATCGAAATAACCGATGTGTCAAACCTGCCAAGCCGCCATGGACTAGCGTGGCGGGTATACTTTCCGTTCCCTTATTGTGGGAGGCCCGAGCCCAGCAGTGTTATTCAATTATTATTTTTAATGTATGAGTTCCACAGAACTACCGGTGTGTTGCCGCTCTCTATAGGGAGACTGGCACCCGCCCACTAATGCCGGAACACAACTCAAGGTTATAACGGCATACTCTAGATCGGGGGTAATAGCCATCCAGACGTCCACACACCCCACCACTGGCTGTGGCTTATTGCAAGAATAGCCTTTCTTCGAGAATAACAGTACCTCTGGTGTTGCAAATGTCCATAAGCAACGGTAACCACTTTCACTCACCTTCACCCTGTCTTTTTTATATTAAATAAATTGGCGTTTCACCACGATTATGTCCAATGCCGGACAATGATGCGGTCGAAGATGGAGCACGCTTACTTAGATAGTACCTATTCACACGAGACTTGAAGATACCCGGATGGTACTTTTCGGGAAACACGGGCTCAAGTAGTGCATTCCACAAACCAGACGTGCGTAGAAGGAACGTGTGGGCGAAACGTTTAGTTCGCACTGGTAGCGTTTCCACTGTGAAACGATGTCGTAGACCAGAGCGCCTTGTCGTCCGAAGATGGAATGGTGTAGGGGGGATCAGGTCGAACAGTTCAACCGCACACTATCCGAAATGAATCCTGGTTGCGCCGAGGATCACCTTATACATTCTTCCTTCCCATCTTCGCCATCAAGAAAAGAATAAACTTTTAAATGCAGCGCTAAACAAGAGACATTCAGCTAGTGTTTTAGTGCTGTCACCGCTATACATATAGTGAAATTGTTGGAGCACAATAAATAAAAATAAACGATTATAACTTAATTTCATGCTCATAACCATATTCTAGTGAGTGTGTGAACCCCCAGGGGAAGAGTATAGTGTGGCGGTGGAGTGGTGGCGAGATAAGTTACTTTTCCCTTGCTTCTTCTTCCACGTCCCTTTGCCTACTCCCGGCCATCGCATCGCGCCCGAAAATCATATAAAAAACCGATAGACTAGCAACCCGGCGTCGATGCTCTAGACTTTGAAGCCTGCTGTATTTCAACAAATAAAAAAAAATCGTCGTAGATATTTTATAACTTACAACACGCATTATACCCCGTACCATCCCCTATCTAAAATCGTTTGTTTAAAATAAAGCGCGGACTCCGGGTGGAATTAGCGAGCCCTTACACTAATAAATTGCGAAATAATAACCGGACCCAAACCTTTTTTCGACCTTATGTAGATTTAGCTCGGCAACAGTAACGGATGATCACAATGCCCCCATTTGTTATCATGTTTCATGTTGTACTTGAATACTCGGGGCCTTATTTCGCAAATTTTGAATTCAGTTACAATTATATGGTGGAAAAATACTAACGGTCGACCAGGGGCCCAACTCTGCTATTCCAATATTCTGAAGTTGCGAAGATGTTCAAAGTAATATTCCATTGCGATTCGCATAAATATTTGACCGATCGTGAATAAGTACATACATACATACATAACTTCACGCCAGGTCCCTTGCGGGGTAGGCACAAACAACAGAGCGCCACACAGGCCCATTCTTACTTGCTTCTTTGACATTCATAGCTCTTTTCATGCACGCTCGTCTGTTCTTAAGGCTCCTAACATCACCTTCTGCTAACACATGATCAATTTGATCATGGAAGGTGTGTCGTGGCCTTCCGCGACTTCTGCATCCATCCACTTTTGCATTGTATATCTTTTTAGTCATTCTTTCATCATACATTCTTTTCACATGCCCGAACCACCGGAGCATTCCTTTCCTTACCTTCACCCCGACACTCTCTTTCAGACCAACTCTCTTTCTTACTTCGGTATTACGAACGCGGTCCGCGAGCGTCACTCCGCAGATTTTGCGCAGTGCTCGCATCTCGACCGCGTTTACTCTACTTTCATGCTCTCTATTCCATACCCAACTCTCGCTTCCATACGTGAGCGTAGGTACCAGAACCGCGTTGTGTATGGTAAGCTGGGCCGTCTGGCTGAGGTGAATAAGTCATTTAAATAATAACATATTCAATTAATACTTAATGATACACATACATACCAATTCATAAAGTAGAAGATCAACACAATATATAAATCAACTCTTCTTCTCTATCGAGACTTGTCGGCTCTGGTGCCCATTCGTGGTGTCACTTCTCGTCGCTTTGGTCTTATCCCTAGTTAAGGACCCGGTAGTGTGCGAAATGCATTTCCCCCGCCTGAAAACAGCTGAGCGTTGTCAAATGTGACAATGCGACCAAAATTTTGCGAATGCTTCTCGCCGACAACGATTCGGAGTCAATTTTTACTTATAGAATTACTAGCTGTCCCGGCAGACGTCGTCCTGCCCGGTAAAAAATAGGGGTTGATCGTAGAGGGTCGAAAATTTAGGTTGTATGTATCTTTTAATGCTGTATCATAAAAAAATAGAAATTAAAAATTTTGTCTAAAAAATAAATAAAAAAATTTAGGGGTGGACTACCCCTAACATTTAGGGGGATGAAAAATAGATGTTGGCCGATTCTCAGACCTACCCAATGTGCACACAAAATTTCATGAGAATCGGTCCAGTCGTTTCGGAGGAGTATGGCAACGAAAACTGTGACACGAGAATTTTATATATTAGATTTTATTTTTATTTTTTTATTTATTTATAATATTCTATATATAATTCTATATAAAAGCGGCCCATGAATGGTCCACTGCTGGCTCGGGCCTCCCATTATAGGGGAACGGACAGTATATCCGCCACGCTTGTCCAAGGCGGCTTGGCAGGTTTAACATCGGTTTTCTCGATCTGCAGGTTGCATCACGATGTTTTCCTTCATCGTTGTTAGCTTGCGGTAATTGTAACAATATGCACATTTGGTCTAAAAACTACCTAAGCGGAGCATGCGTTCCGGCCAGGATTCGAACCCGCGTCCTTTGAGTTTGAAACGCGTGCGTTAGCTATTACGCTACAACACTAATTTTATTTATAGTCTGGTTTAATTAACAGTATTGTATAAATTATTATTATTAAATTATAATATTGAAACTAATAAAGATTATTCAAAGACATTTGCAAGATCTCCTTATCTCAATGTCCAGGTTTTAACATTATTTTCCTCCTTTGCCATTTTAGAGGTCTTCAGGTAGAAGTGAAACCATGTTGTGTGTTTGAATTGCAGTTCAGGAATGCATGATGTAGGCTCGCTCCGCGCTTACTAAAGTACTACAAAATGCAGACGCTTAGCAGCTAACGGAGCGAGCTATGTCCCGTGGTAGGCGGGCGTGGTCGCACGGGCTTTACGGGGTGAGGTCAGCGGAGTGATTCTGTCCGCAACAATTGTGAGCGGCCGCCGTGGTGATCGGACGTCTGCGGCTACACCATCAGTACGTGGTACATTAATATTTAAATATAGTTTTTATTGTTATATGTATTCAGTTGTTTTATGTATGCCGCATTTGTAAATAACTTTCTTTCTTTCTTAAGCCCTAAAACTACTTCAAAACTCTCATAAAAATTAAAATTATGTTTTTAATATAAATAAGTAAGAAATTCGGAAAAGCAAAACTCAATCGTATCCTACGGAAAAAGAAAACGAAAATACGACTAATTATACTTATAATTACAAAGTGTTATTTTTACAGATGTTATGGGGGCTTAATGAATAACTCCTATGTTAACAATGTCTTCATATTGTTTCTTATATTCATATTGTTTTACGTATATTAATTGTAACCTATATACGTGAAGCAAAACTTTGACGAAAATTGCGCGGACGAAGGTGTATGAAATTTTGCACAATAGTTTATATAGGGAAGGAGTGCAAATTGTTATTTTTTTAACTATGCATAAAATACATTAAATCAATAAAAAAGACACTACACTTACTACCATGTGTTTGACACACATGCTGTTTTGTTTATTGTTCAAATCAAATAACAGTGTAGCCTTGGTGAAATCTATGATTATAGAAGTATTGTCTGGGACATTAATTATTATGGTCGAATTTCGACAACGTCGCTTTGTCGCGTCTTCTCTATATGTATAAACTACTAGCTGTCCGGCAGACGTCGTCCTGCCCGGTAAAAAATAGGGGTTGATCGTAGAAGGTTGAAAATTTAGGGTTGTATGTATCTTTTAATGCTGTATCATAAAAAAATAGAAATTAAAATTTTGTCTAAAAATAAAAATAAAATTTAGGGGTGGACTACCCCTAACATTTAGGGGGATGAAAAATAGATGTTGGCCGATTCTCAGACCTACCCAATATGCATACAAAATTTCATGAGAATCGGTCAAGCCGTTTCGGAGGAGTATGGCAACGAAAACTGTGACACGAGAATTTTATATATTAGATAAGTGTGCGAAATTTCATACTCTTCATTCCATCTGTGCAATTATCGTAAAAAGAAGTTCAACATTTTTGCTTCACGTATTAATATATATATTTAATAAAACAAAATAAGAATGCGTCTGTGTATGCGTGTGTGTGTGAAATATATGTGTATTGTTAAAACTTACGTTTTCTGTATATATACTACAAATTCTTGAGCTCTTTGGGGTTAACATAGTATTTCCATATTCAAATTAATTTGTTAATAGATATTGACTGTAGAGACCTGTAGGGTTAATACTTTAAATACCTTTTATACTATAGAGTGCTTCGATTACGAGGAGGTGCGTTAAAACCTATTTTTTCTTATTATCAAAGCACTGGCGACTTTTAGAAAAGTATTTAAATATTCCATTGACTTATTTTTTATTCCTTCTGTCATTGTGTTAGCGAATACATACATTGCATCTGGCTCAGCCTAATCTATTATTTTTCTCATAAATTAGTACAGCTTTATAAACAGCGACTCTGTGTGGGACTCAAATCCCACATGTATGAATACTTATAATTGTTAGAGTCCCGAAGAGAAAAGCTCCGTGTTCCATATGTTTTTTGACTATTATTTTAAGTGCCAATGTGATACGTCTAATACGTCTAATAAAAATTTCATGAAATAAAAGCTCTAATGTTAAAATGTTGCAAACTCCGCGCGACAAGCGAGAAAGGGTTCACTAATAATTCGCATTTCGCAAAACCGTTTTAATGCGTGCCTTCGGACATATTTAAAATACAAACTTTTCCGTACCCTCTCACCCCCTAACGCCGAGGTACCCACATTTCGGTAGTTAGCAGGGGGTGAAACGAGAAAAAAGATCCCCATGGAGTGGGGGGGTAAAAAATACCTAGTTTTAGCTAATCTACATCACCCGCCGGGGTGTTTTTAAACTGGGCCGCAAGGGGTGGTTTTAGGCATTTTAACACAGTACAAAAATGCCGCGGGTGGGTCGTGGGGAGTGTGTGGAATTGGTCGTATTATGTGCGAATCTATTTATGTGATATAACCCCCCTCGCGTTAATATCGGTCGCCATGGCAACAGGCCGATTACTGCAGCGCATCCACTCGATTTTTCGCCGCTTTTTCCGTTGTAATCAAATGAGGTGCGACGTGTGTGTTGGGAGTCTGCGGGGCTGGGGAAGCGGGGCGGGGGAGGCTTGACACGCGTGTACTCAATTATCCGCAGTGAATCAATAGCGGCGAGATGAGGGTAGTTGCGATGTTTGTGACTCGAGTAATGCCTTTTTATCTGTTTAATTTTTTCCCTCCTGTTTTTTTTTCATCCAAAGCCATTGTTGTGCCTGACCTATTTTGGTGTACTGTTTCCGGAAAAAGTTTGCTTTCAACCTTTTTCGTGTGGAAGGCACATATTTTAAAATGCTTTTGTTATTTTTTTGGGTATTATTTTCGCGTTTGTTTGAGGGTTCAATGGCTTATGATTCGTTCGTGCTTTCTGTAAAGCTTTTTCATTACTTATTATTTTATGACAATTCATACTCAAGAGCAATGTAGGGAACATGTAAGCGTGCTAGGTAAGCAAGTAAGTAAGTAAATGCATCGTGCAAGGAGATGTATGAAAGGCGGGCGGCCACTGCGAGCCGACCCGAGCGTGAGTGAGGTTGTAGCTTTGGGGTAAAAAATAAGTTAAATATTCGACTTTTAAATTATCCCAAACCTCATCGCGGATCGCAGCATCACATCGCGAAATTGGTGACCTTATAATTAAGAGCAATTTATTCTAATAATCATTATAATTAATACGTGAAGCAAAAACTTTGTGCGATGTATGAAATTTCGCACACTTATAGTTAATATAGAGAAAGAGTGCAGAATGCTAACATTTTTTTTAATTGTGCATAAAAATTACATTGAATCAATAAAAAAAACATTACACACTCTACCATGTATTTGACACACACGCATATATACCCTTCTGTTTATTGTTAAAGTCAAACTGACAGCGTGGCCTTGGCGGTATCTGTGATTATAGAAGTATAGTCCTTGACAACAGAACCTTAATAATATTCAAATTTATAGTTAATTATGGTTGAATTTCGACCACTGGGTGACCATTAGTAATAATTATCGTTATTATAGTCGTTACTATACGTACACACACGCCTCATACGTTGAACTTATGGCAGTTCAGTAGGTACCATTTAAAGCTTGAAATACATTTCCATTCGTTAAGTAGTTAGTTAACTTGCGAAACTGGCGAGTTAAGTACTTATCATCTTTTGGACAGACGTTTTGCAGTCCAGTAACAAGTTGTTGATTAAGTAGATGGCTGTCCAAACGATGATAAAGACTAATTCGCAAGTTCTCTCTGTCTTCGCTGTTGAGGCGGTCCATCTCTGGAATGCACTACGGGCAGATGTGATATCTGCTAAATCTATCCATTCCTTCAACAGACTTGTGAAGAAGCACTATCTAACTGTATAACGTGTAAAACAAGAAATTAATACCCAAAAGTACTATTTGGAAGAAAATTGTATAAACCATTATAAAGTAACGTAAATTTAAGATCGGATACATAAAATACATGTAAATATTGTAAAAATACTTAGAGATAAGAAATATGTAGTAGTAAAATATGTAATCTTTAAAATAAGCTAATAATATAACTAGCTCTAAAAAGGTATAGAAAGGAAGAATATTTGTAAAATTGGGAACTAAATAAAGAAACTAAACAAAAGAGAATAACAACTTTCTGCAACTGCAGGTTTTATGCTCATGTATTAGTTTATCTTTTTCAACTAGTTCACTTGTTGGAAAGTGGTTACCGTCAGCTATAATTATTGGTAACGCCTTAGGCTCTAACGCCAGAATATCAATTATGGTTGTTATGGCAGCTTACTCTAGGGCAGAGGTGATGGCCGTCCAAATATACATACGTCTTACAACCTGGCTGATGGTTATTTTATCACTTGTTACGACATACCCCCCGGCTGCAGGATTTAGTGTGTTATATATACAGTCGAAACCGGGTATAACGACATTGAAGGGACTTCGGACGTTATGTCCGATAGTTGCTATAAGCAATATACACAAGTACATAATCATATTAATAGTCATATGGCTGTTTGTAGCATGGGGATAGGTTATATTGGTATAGTTTTAAAATCAACCTGTAATTCACGCGGTCAACTATAGCACTGAATAAGTCGTAAAAAAGAGCGGGAAAGAGGTTCGGATAAGGTAGGAGAATAATAATCCTTCTTAGGCTTAATAATAAGCCTATAGCAAAATATTCCTTCTAGTTATTAGTATAAAGGTGAAAATTGTTCATATGTTTTGTTTTGCTGGAACAAGTTGGTTTTTATAGCCGATAAAGTTTCGTCGTATAAAGCGATATGTCGCTATATCCGATGTCGTTATAGGCGATACGTGTACTTATTAGTTTATATCAAGATTCGGCAGGGACTTTGCCTTGAGTTGGTTGTTATAAACGATGTCGTTATATTTGGGTTCAACTGTACTTATTAATTAATTGTAACTGAGTGAAGAAAAAATATTTAGATTTCCTAATATATTGAATACATTAACAGCGTGCCAATGATTTTGTGCCAGCAATGGTATATATAGTTAATTTAAATAATATTACTGCATATAAAGTGTGAACCGAAACAATAAAAACCAGTCAACTTTTAGCCTCTTTCTAAACTGCCATCTCAAATAGCATAACTGAACTTGTTTCGAGACATTTTTATCCAAACCTTGCATTTAGCGTACCAACGCCATCTAGCGACATTTTCCGATATCAAGAGCAAACAATCCCCTTGATAATACAGGAATGCTTGCAGTTAGAGAGGATGAAAATCTGCTACCCTTTAAAATATTTAAATGCAATACCAAAACATAGATGGTAGTAATTTACTTTATCAGAAATAGTGAGTATATTCACTGAAATCTCGATATGTCAAACATCGAAAGTATATTAATTTAGATATTATGTTTTCACAATATTTAAGTATTATATAATTAAATATTGTGTTATTGTTTATGTTGTTTGAAATATAAACATGAATATTTTTAATTAATTTAGATTATCCGTGCAGGAACGGAGAAAGAATACAAGGTTGAGCGGCCTGTCGTAAGAGGCGATAAAACAACCCACAGGGTATTTCCCCGACTGGATGGCTACCACCCCTGGTCTAAAGTATGTCGCCATAACAATCTTAAGTTGTGTTCCTGTATTAGTGACCATGTTCCAGTCTCCCCTAAAAGAGCAGGAGCGCATTTGTAGCACCTTTGGTGTTGCAAACGTCCATAGGCGATGATAACTGCTTTCCATCAAGTGGGCCGTCTGCCTGTCTGCTGAACTCCTGCAATAAAAAAATATATTTAAAAGTTGTGGTAGCGGAATGGCTAGCGCATGCGTTCCTAACTCAAAGGGCTCGAATTCATATTCTGCTCGGAGCGCATGCGTTACGCAAGCAGTTTTCTACCCAATGTGCATATGTGACAATTACCGTATGCTAACAATGCTGATTGAAAACATCGTGATAAAAACTGCACATCGAATAACTGATGTGTCAAACCTGTCAAACTACCTTTGACAAGCGTGGCGGAATGTCTCTTTCTCCTTATGGGCTGTTATTATATAATAATAAAATTTTAATTAATTAGTAATCTATTTAGACCAGATTTTAATATTAAGGTGTCTGCCCACTAAACGGTATCATACAATGACCGTGCTAAGAACGTATCCCACAAAAAATATTCTTTGTATTGAAAAGTATTAGACCAGTGGTACTTAATCATCTTTTAATAGGGGCCACAAACACGTGTTAGTCATGATGTCGCGCGCCGCAAAAAATAATTAGATAATAATTGCTTAGGTCTTCGCGATTTTTACAAATTGAATTAAACAATTATAAACGGATTCACGTATAATTTAATATTTTTTTAGTCATGTCTTGAAATTCGAACACGTTGTGTTGTCGAGTGTTACGTAGGACCTATTTACTCAGAGCACTCTCATTTTTTTTCTAATGAGTGATAGTTCCGTCACCGACCTCTACCGTCGCATACCAGGCGCGTACCGTCAACAATTGTCGGCGAGAATATATTGATTTCATACCTTCTAGTTCTTAGTAGACCGTATCTTATTTCTTACCGTGCTTGATACGTACATAGCACGGTCATTACATGATCCGGTGTAGTGGGCAGCACCATAAATAAGGTATTTTTGAAAATAAGGTAAATGTGTGTGCTTGGTATCAGTCAATTTACTCATGATTTTAAAATCTTAATTTTTTATTTTGTACCCAATTAGTATGATTACAAAACAAATGAAAAAATAATATTTCTAACCTATATATGTATAGTATTATAAAGAGGTACCGTTTGTGAATTGTAGTGGGAAATCTCTGGATCTACTTGACCGATTTTAAAAATTATTTTACTGTTGGACAGCTATGTTAACAAGGAGTGTTATAGGCTAATTCACATGACGCTATATACCACGAGAGCGGGACAGAGGGTGGGTGAAACCGCGCCGGGCTGCTTGCGTTTTGTATACAGTAATAGAGTGCCAATCATTGTACTAGCATGCTTACAATCGTAATTGGCTCTTAATCCAATTTTTTCTAAGTAATTTCTGATACTAACGACTGGAATAGAAAGCCGGACGAATATGTAGAATGATAAAATTTCTTTTTACTAAAACTTTCTCCTATCAAAGTGGGAAATCACAAATAAAACACACTCGTATTATATTTGGCAAATCACTTTAAAGTTATTTATATAAAATCAACTTATGAATACAACTGAACTTGAAACTTATTCAAACATATTATCTTTATTCTTACGATACTAATCTTAATTAAGGCCAAGAGGAACAGAGTGGTAAAAAAAAACGTTTTTTTATAGGAAATATTATCTAAGAACAATATGTATTTTATAAACTAAAAACTACAATATACGTAATAGACCTGAAGAATATTTGAGTTTATAGATTTTTTTTAATCAAGGGGGCTTCGTGCCAGCAAATGCCCAAAAACAACCTTTACAAATTTTTTTTTTTTTCGCGACTATTTTTTGTCTGTCTCTTTATTACGGTCAATCTCTAAAGCGGCTGGACCGATTTTGACGGGACTCACAATGGCAGATACCTGATGTCATAAGGAGTAACTAGGCTATAATTTTTTAGGGTTCCGCTAAAAAAGTATGCCGCTATAAAAACCTTGAGTTGTATTCCGGTATTAGTTGTAGCACCTTTGCTATTGCAAATGTTCATAGGCGATGGTAACCGCTTTCCGACACGAGACCGTTGCCTGTCGCTGAACTCGTGTAATAAAAAAATTAAAAAACGCGAAGCCACAACTTCGCACAACAAGTAGTAATAAACAATTTCCTAGGGTTCCACAGCCAGTTTGAAAAAACCGAAATAGAGCTCTTATTTTTTTTATTTTTTTACTTTAGGATTGAATTTGATCATTTGAATCTAAAGCTCTCTACTTCTCATGGCCTTAATCTTTCCATTCTTAACACACTTAGCACTCAAACACATTTTACTCTTTCTAATTACGTATATATAGAAAGAGATAGAGTATATCAAAGAGAACATACTTTCTGTTCTGTGATTAAGTGATAAACCTTGATCTTTATGACTTTTAAAGATATCGTCGACATCGGTGCAGGACATTGTGACTACATTTTTGATGTCATTTTTTATTAAAATTGTTACAGTTATACGTATATATTATTATATATATTTTGTTTTCCTGACGAAAAAAAATATGTCACCAAAAATGTAGATGTACATCGTTTTTTCAAAAAGATCATTTTTAGATACATAGACAACACTTTATGGTGCACCAAAGCACAGATAAAATAAATAAAACAATTCAAGAGAATAAGAGTACAACGGGCGGCCTTATCGCTAAAAAGCGATCTCTTCCAGGCAACCCTTGGATTATCCATTTTTATAAATTACAAACAGGATTTTTTCAATAAGAACGAAAGTAATTTTTATTGGCGAGAATAAATATACATCAAACTAAAAAAAACGTAAAACTAACAGGATTCACACGTAAAATATAAAGGCAGAAAGTGTTTTATAAAAAACAAATATTTTGAAAAGAAAAATGTACATATACAATCCGCCAGGTGGTATCCCTGGTCCAAAGTAGGTATGCCGCTATAACAACCTTGAGTTGTGTTCCGGCATTAGTTCAGGTCCAGGTTCCAGTCTCCCTTAAGAGAGCAGCAGCGCATTTGTAGCACCTTTGCTGTTGCAAATGTCCATAGGCAATGGTAACCGCTTTCCATCGAGTGGGCCGTCTGCCTGTCTGCTGAAATCCTGCCATTAAAAAAAAAACATAACATTCACGAATATGGGGCAGACAACTCAGCATTATGCTGTATGACTAAATCACACTAAAGATGTTTAAATGTCTTAAAAAACTTAAGCCACATCTAAAGTTATATGTTACAGTAGAAAATGTTGTATATTTATCATTTGAGACAAAATTTAACTACAGTTTTATCAAAAAAAAACCGTCTAAGGAAAAACAAGATATAGTTTGAAGGGTCTGCACCGCCACGATATTGGCTTAAAGCCTCATAATTATAACAAAAAAGCAAGTATGTTATCTTTGAGAACATTCTTATATAATAACAACAAATTTAATATTATTTAAATCAATATAATTTGCTTGGCACAGTTTCATTTCCTCGTTCGATCGGACGGCACTAATCTAAAATGGATGCTGCACTTCAAAATTAATTATAATAATAATAAATAATTAATCCCGCAGGGGGGCTTTGTGGCGAAGCCTTAGGTGAGTAGCGACACCTCGTACCTGACTCCGGGGGCCAAGGCAAGGCCCCCATCTCCGTGCTTGCCTTAACCAGCCGGCACGGAGTGGAGATCGCTAGAGCTAAGACTCAAGCTCCAGGGGTGGAAGTGATAAACGGCCTAATGTCGGAAGTAGCTTCGGTGAACCTGCAGCCCAACTCTCTACACCCCTTAGCCACTCATACCCATGTTGCCCCTGCCTTTTATGGCATTTTTTGGGGCCCATGCAGGGAGTGACGAGTCACCGTCTGCCCATTTTTCCATGTTCCCCGAACATTGCGACGGGCAGACGCCATAGTCCCCATATTCCCAGCCGCTAGTACCACTAATAGTTCACCCCAAAGCCCGGTACTTTCTCTTGTCATTTCCCACAATAGTCCTACACTGGCCGGGGCTTGTCCTTGGGTGCATTATTGTATGGTGTAGACAGGGATAATCGCCGGTCAGTGTCACGCCACATATTTACATTAAATTTGTCAAGGGGCCTCTACGTGTTGGCCTCCCCATGGCTCCACGCAAGCCCTCCAAAAGTCCGGGCTATTCTTATGGCCCGTGGTCTTGAAAGACAAACAGTATAATAATAGTCCCGCAGACGCGACGGGCAGACGCCATAGTCAACATATTCCAGAACCCCAGTACCACTAGCAGTTCACCCCAATAGCCCGGTACTTTTTGTCCTCATTTCCACAATAGTCCTACACTGGCCGGGGCTTGCCCTTGGGTGCATTATTATATGGTGTAAACAAGGATAATCACCGGTCATTGTCACGCCACATTTAGATTCAATTTGTCGAGGGGCCTCTACGTGTTGGCCTTTCCATGGCCCCGCGCAAGTCTCCAAAAGTCCGGGCCATTTTTATGGCCCGTGGTCTTGAAAGACATACAGATAATAATAGAAATAATTTGCTAGATTAATCATTATAATGAATATATATTACAAACACAGACAGTAATATAAATCGTTAAATAACTAACAAAACTGATAACAATTACAATTTAATAATGTAATAATGTAAAGCTGGCTAAATATACTTAAAAGTTTAATAGTGTTGATTGTTAGAAATGATTGAGTGCCATATATAATGTATTTAAAAAAAGCCTGAGATAGATAAATAATTATTATGAAAAAAAATTTTTTTAGCTAGATGAGCTGGGAAATTTCTTGCTGCATCTTCTCCTTGAAACAGCTATAACACGTTGCGAAGCGGTGTACATTGAAAGGAGTAGATTTAAATTTTGACTTGTATGTCCTTCAAAGTGTTCTCCAGTGGAACTTATTTTGAACAAAAACTTTTGTAATAGTGTGTTAATTCCGGCTCTATATCTTAAGCAATTGGTCGATTTCATTTCATTTCTGTCTTTCAATTTATGTACCAATGATACATATTTTTTTTGTTAAATGATTTAAAAACGAATAGAAATATTAGTACTTTCAAAAACAAACTGAGAGGTCCTTTGATCCAAAAAGCTTATATAGATAAAGATTTAAAAAGTCACTTTTGAAATTTTAATTATAAAAAGGTTAAGTTATATAAGTGTTTTTTTTTTATTATTAACTTTTTTTTATTGTATTTATTTCCAAATATTGTAGTTTGTATTCTATTCTCTTTCTATTCTATTTATACACAACAATATTTCGTAGTGTTTACACTTTATCCTTGAAAACACTTCATAATCTAAGAAACACCATTAACTAATAATTAATGCAGATAAGCAGTTTATGATATCAAACTTTTTTAACAATTAAGTTCTTTTGTTTTTAAAGTTGGTCTTACCTCATTTCTACCAAAATTATAAGACAGAATGAACCGTGTCTGTTTTCGGTACTATTACCTCTTTTTTACCTCATTATTGATATGAAATTTCCATTACTGCTTTGAAATATATGTCTTATATTGACCAATAGTATGGTTAATCGATAAGTATTGAAATATAGGAGTTAGGAAAAAAATAAATATATTTATTATATATTATTAATATCACCTTCTACCAACACGAATATCGTCGCCAAATTCAAACCATTACTTCAAATATTCATTTGACAACCCTAAATAAACATTATTTCTTTAACTAAAATAATTTTCACAAACTATCACTACGATGTTAACTTTTAATCAATAAAAATCATCAAACACTGTCTTTGACTTTCAAAAAATGCAACAACTAATAGACTGTTACAAGAAATACAAAATAAACTTAATGTACTAAAATCTATTAAATACTTAATTTTATATCTAAAACTATTTTTACACAACTACATAGATAACACAGAAATTTTAACCTCGTCGTGGAGCTGAAACTTAGCAAGTGCAAGTCTATTGAAATCTTGCTTTTAGTTAAATTTAGTTTAGGTATTGATTTCTAATCCAGTTATTCGTCTTCAAAACTTAGAATTTTAATAACGGTTGCTTAAGGTGAACATACTTTTAAACAGTTAATACTAATATAAGCAATTTGAAGAACTGTATTGCACCGAATGAGCAATACAAACCTAGAAGCTGATATTATAGTACCAGTAATTATGATCTCACACTATTACAGTCATTGATGTAACAATAATGCATTGATACATCAATGATTACAGTTAATAGAATCAATCTACAAGGTATTTTAGGATACCTGCCTAGGTGGAGCGAGATGGAATGCACCTCTGGCTCAAGAGAAGATCTTCCAGTGAGGCTACTATTATGCTCAACAGGCCGATGCCCTCCTACTTTTTTTTTTATTTGACGTGACTTTATGTTGTTGGTCCGAAGACCTCACAACTTTACCGGGGTTTTTGGGGCGAGCGCTTTCGCAAGGCAACTTGAATTTAGAAGAATTATGTTTAATATAGATGATCAAAAATTTAATATACAAAGAATAACGTTGTATATATATTCTTTATTATAAAATAAATAATATAAAGTATTGTCTGCTCAACTGCAATTTTGCCTATGTAGAATTTAAAACTATTGACTACTTCTCAAGCTGGAGCCCAATTTTGCTTTACAACACCTTGGCCTTACGAAGATATTCAAAGTAAGATTTCATTACGATTTCACAAAATCCATAATATCTTCTTGGTCGTTGCGGCTAAATAATTGTAGAAAAAAATACTTCTACCAAAATTCATTATTCTACGAGTTTTATCTTATAAATATTTATGAAGATAGATTGGCTTGCTACGGGCATGCCATTGGAATTAACAAAATACCTACGATTCAGACGATAGTGTCTAGCGATTTTGATGAGATAGTATTAACAGAATTGGGTCCCAGGTTTAAAACGGCCAATGAAATTAAGTATTAGGTTAGCGAAAACTTTACGATATCGTATACACTTTTTTTCACTTCTATGATATTTTGATGTGACACGTGATGAGTTGGTATGAAGGATTTTGTAATACGTGTGGGCTACAATAAGGAATGACACAATGACTAATTCTGCTCTGGCATGTTTAAAAAAGGTTAAAAACTATTATTATAAAGGTTATTGGCCGATCATCCGCTTACCTAAGAAACAGAATACCCAGCGGAAATCTCGTCCCTAAATATAATTAATTATTTTTCTATTTGAAACCAATTATCGATTTATAACATAAACCTCAAGGTCTATATAAAAATGGCACCTTACAGAGACCATAAAAATAATTTGATATAAAACTCTTAATATTTGCTAAGTTTCAACCCATCCCTACTTAGAATCTGAAGGTTAGCAACATGAAAAACGCAAACAGCGGAACAGTAAAACATATATTAATAACTATCGCGACACAGAAGCTTATCCTATCAAAGTAGAGACTAATTTTTAATACTAGATATTACAATAATAAGATTTTACAAAATTATTACTAGCAGTAATATTTTAGATCCGGAGATAGGTCAAAATATAAGATTTACGAATTTTTATACAATGATATTAGTTGGCAAAAGAACAAAGAATACAAGCAACGCTAGGTGCACTAATTCCAATATACGTTCTTGATCAATTCAAAGAAATCAAGTTTCAGTGATCGCTATGTATCTCGTATAATGTTCATGATAGTATTAGTTTTTGATTTCTTTACCCAATTGTAACATTAATTTACATGAGATTATGAAACAGTTTTAAAAGTCAGGGAAGGGCTCGGATAATTCTGTATTGAAGGACGTCAAAGAACCTTTAAAACAAAAACCATTTAACACCGTCAAAACTGTGATACCTGTAACATCGTGCTTATATGGACCATTGACACCATGTACTGATGTGAGGTTATTATACCTTAAAAAACTTAAAAATATATTCTTTCCCCGGATCTGATCCCAACAACTGATCGATCACACATACCTATACAAAACACCAATTAACTCGTTAAATCTGCATCTGACTTACTTGACTCACTCTCTTCTGTAATCGTGATCATTGGTGGTGTATCATACATTTCTGCGGGTGATGGCTCATTCATCAACTTTTCAAACTTTGGTGACGTAGTTTTAATCACATCATTAACCGACTCGTACAATTCAGTCCTTATAATCGGTAACGAAGCTCGTTTACCTTTAAAAGCATCTTTCGGAATATCATCTTCTGCTATCGTGGCCATTGTAAACTTTTCTTCTGGTTGAGCATTTTCTTCTAATCTGACTGGTAAACTGTCTGCTCGATTCAATCCCTTTTTCGGACTTTCAATTTTATCGTTCACTGGAACTGCAACACCGTTTTCAATTTTCCTTTGATCTTGTATATGTTGAAGACTGTACTCCCTTGCTTGTACATCAGATAGCAACGGCCCATCAGTTGACCCTTCAATACAGTATCCTTGTGGATCATTACTGATAATAGAATCCTGCTTAAAGATTGCAGCAGTAACAACAGGTTTGTCAGGATCTGTAGGAGTTTTGGTTATCAAGGGTTCTTGAGAATTGTCATTAACGATTCCTTCAATTGCATCTTCTTTAGAAATTTCATATCCGGCGTATACTGGATAACCAAAAGGACCTTGCTCATAGCCCACTTGGCTACCATAAGAATAGCTAACATTATGTGAGCCAATAGACGACATGCTTAGATCAGAGATAGACAGGCCGGTGCTTGATAATGCTAGTGCTTTATTATCGAACTTTTCGCTGCTTCGTTCGCTGTCTTCTTCGATTTTCTTCTCTACTTCTTCAGGTACTCTGTGAATTAAAGCCTGGTTAGTAGAAATTTGAGGGTCGTGTGGTGGAGAGTTCTGGATTGGTTTACTGTTAGATCTATAGGCGGATGACTGCTGTACTTCCACTACGAAAATACCGTCGTTGTCTGGTGAATACTTCATCTTGGTTTCACGACCGTTTTTGGTGATGTCCTGAAAATATAAATATCTAATAAAGTTACTGCTAGTATTGCCATATACATTTTTGAGTTTTAGAGCATTAATTTCTTATAATAATAATAACACTGGTCTGCAATGAAATCCTCCTTTAAATTTTTTTGTCATAAATATGACGATTCAAATGATCTGAATCTATCCCCGTTGGCCGATTTTTTCCATCACGTTTAGATTTTTTGATATGTTTTTTTATTATTTCAAAACTTTGGGTTTTTTTTATTTTTTTGCGAGTCAATGTTATAAACAGTGTATATACAAACAGTGTATGTACAAAATAAGTTTTAGCAAGTTGTAAGAGAAAGAAGGGAAGTACTACCATATGGTATGGTTTGTTGTACCACCATAAAAATCACCTTCGGCACTTCCCATCTTTCTATTACAACTCGCTAAAACTTATTTAAAAAAATCATATCAAAAAATCTAGACATGATGGAAAAAATCGGCCAACGGGGATAGATTCAGAATATTTGAAACGTCATATTTAGAACAAAAAATTTAAAGGAGGATTTCATTGCAGACCAATATAATCGGCAGACAAAGACACATACTGTATATCCCCAAATTAAGCAAGTTACGCTTGTGTTATGGGTAATATACAATGGACTACTCTGGGCCGATCTCAGACACCCAGACCATATTAAATAACGGAGAATATACGTTTCCGAAATTTACTACACCAGGAATTAGACCCTCTAACGTTGCAGTGAGGTAGGCCGGCAAAGGCTTAGCCCGCTCAACCACAGAGGCCGTCAATTATGCTATTCAATAACGAAAAAAGTTTTGATACTGCCATTTAGACCTTGATGTTTGAAATGGAAATTTACCAATACGAATATTAATGAACAATGAAATACATAAAAATCATATATATATATTTATCTATAAAAAAATATATTTTTGTATGTATTTAATATATAAAATATCTGTATATACTGAATTTATATTTTATTACTAGAATGTAGGCATTGTAATATGTATTATATATACCACCATCGTCATTATAATCTCAATTCATTCCTGGGGTTGTCCGGAAGAGATCGCTATTTAGCGATAAGACCGCCCTTTGTGGATTAATGAGACATAGTTTTAGTCTGTAAGTTCTTTTTTTGTATTGATGTGCAATAAAGAGTTATTGATTGATTGAAAAATCTGCAAATACATTTTATATTCTAATTTTTATATAAATTAGAAAATCGTTGAATATTTAACTTACGTTTCTTTCTTCAGTCTCTACGATCAGATGATTATTTTTCAAAGTCATTGTGAATATGGAGCCGTTAGCTGGAGGTGCGTCGCTAACTGCATTTCCACTTCCTGTCTCGTCCGCTGGAGACTTTAACTGAAAGTCAGTAAAAATAACATCATTATCCTTTTTAGTACTAATATTTATTTTCATATTATAAACATCTACTAAAATGAAATATTTAATCTACATCTAATATATAAAATTCTCGTGTCACAGTTTTCGTTGCCATACTCCTCCAAAACGGCTTGACCGATTCTCATGAAATTTTGTATAGGGTAGGTCTGAGAATCGGCCAACATCTATTTTTCATCCCCCTAAGCATTAGGGGTAGTCCACCCTTAATTTTTATTTTTTATTTTTTAGACAAAATTTTTAATTTCTATTTTTTTATGATACAACATACAAAAATACATACAATCCTCAATTTTCACCCTTCTACGATAAACCCCTATTTTTTACCGGACAGGACGACGTCTGCCGGGACAGCTAGTATTATATAAAAGAAAGTTGTGTTAGTTACACTTTTTATAACTCAAGAACGGCTGTACGGATTTGACTGAAAATTGGTGGGGGGTAGCTTAGAACCACGAGACGGACATAGACATAGACATTATCCTGTTAGAACCGGTAGGTGGCGCTGAGATCGGGTTCTAGAATCCTCCTAATCACCTGGACCGATTGAGGTGATTGTGTTTGAGTGGGTTCCCGGATGGTTTCGATTCACAATTGGAACCGGTAGGTGGCGCTGGGATCGGATCCAAGATTTTTATTTTTTCAGAGAAGGACAACGTCTGCGGGGCCGCTAGTATAATCTAAATTGGTAAATATTACAATCTATGTCACCTAGTGAAAGGGCGAAGGTAAAAAAAGATTGATGATGATAAATTATTTAATACAACATGTGGATGTGTGTGACTGAGGCATCACATTTAATAGCACAAAGAGCTCAAGCCCTTTCGGAGATCGCTAATGACACGCCGTATTGATGAATCGTTCACCTTCATACTTTTATCACGCTTCAAATCATAAGAGGCAGCGGTGAAATAATTTAATTCGTTGCTCTGTTGTGATACAACGAGGCAAACCAGCACTTTTGGAAATGTTTCCTCCTTACAGCGTTTTGAAACTAACTGTGCTACTTTAATATTAATTTCATTTGTATATATAGTTTACTTTATATTATATTATAAAGTAAAAAGCCGTGGTAGCTCGAACGCTAATGACGCAGGTCCTTTTGTCCAAAACATCAAGCAACACTCAACATCGTGATGAAAAAAGCACAACGAGATAAATGTTCTTGTTAAGTAGACAGGCATGAGAACCGGTAGGTGGCGCTGGGATCAGGTCATATTTTTTCAGAGCAGGACCACGTCTACTGGGGCCGCTAGTAGAATATAAAATGAAGTGACTCTAAATAAATACTATTAATTACTTTATTTATTTCTGTAACTTCTTTATTTTATGGATAGTTAACTTTTCTTTTTTTCTTTAAATATTCTAACTATGGCAACTAGCTTAAAATAAACAATACACACAGCAAATATTGTGAAATAATCATAGAATCATAATTACATACTTAAAACAACTTAATTTTTCACACTTTTATATTTGTAATATAAAATCTTACTTTACTTACTTACTACTTTAAGATTAGGAAAAAATGAATTACCTGATCTAAAAATAAATTATTATTATTATGTATGTCTTTCAAGACCACGGGCCATAAAAATGGCCCGGACTTTTGGAGGGCCTACTTGGGGCCATGGGGAGGCGAACACGTAGAGGCCCCTTGACAAATTTAATCTAAATGTGGCGTAACACTTACTGGCGATTATCCCTGTCTACACAATATAATAATTCACCCAAGGACAAGCCCCGGCCAGTGTAGGACTATTGTGGGAAATGAGGACAAAAAGTACCGGGCTATTGAGGTGAAATGTTAGTGGTACTAGCGGTCTGGGAATATGGGGACTATGGCGTCTGCCCGTCGCAATGTTCAGGAAACATGGAAAAATGGGCAGACGGTGACTCGCCACTCCCTGCATGGGCCCCTAAAAATGCCATAAAAGGCAGGGGCAACATGGGTGTGAGTGGCTAAGGGGTGTAGAGAGGTGGGCTGCAGGTTCACCGAAGCTACTTCCGACATTACGCCATTTATCACTTCCACCCCTGGAGCTTGAGTCTTAGCTCTAGCGATTTCCACTCCGTGCCGGCTGGTTAAGGCAAGCACGGAGGCGGGGGCCTTTTCTTGGCCCCCGAAGTCAGGTACGAGGTGTCGCCACTCACCTAAGGCTTCGCCACAAAGCCCCCCTGCGGTTATTATTATTATTTGCAACAGCTGATAATTAAATCGCTAACGCTTATAACTTGTCACATAAGGTCGAGACACTGCCAGTTTTAATAAGACCTCTAAAACGTCCTTTAGCGAAGCTATTCAAATTACAAAAGCCATACAGCGAGAGATCTTGATAAACTGGTTATTACGGTGCATATGCAGATAGCTGACACTTCAGACATTTGTGCCATCCAAAATTCATTTTGGTATCTAAATGGAGACCAACAAAGATGATTTTTCACTAATCGAAAATAAAAAAACATACTACAAAAGTAAAAAAAAACGCACTGATGACGGTATTGCGAAATATTGACGACTAATGAAGCGTATCCAGGTGTGGATAACTTTAATGATGGTGTAATGACTTTCATTTTGTAATTTTAAAAAACTTCGAATACCCCCGAACGAGTCACTCAAATAAATTTCAAATGATGAGTAATAAGTTGAAGAGTTTTCTCCGTCATATTTAATTCATGTTATTACATTTAGAAGAAGCAATATAAATCTGCATAAAAGCTCGCCATTGGCCGGACAGTCATCCTTAATTCTTTGAGCCACTTCGTGTAGGCAATGATTGAAGAACGTTTCTCTAGTGCACAGTGGGGATCTAGAATTAGTTCCTAGTTGAGATTTGCCGACAGCGCTTACGATATAGGGTTTTTATAAAAAGGGGGTCATATAATTCTTTCAGGGCCGGCCGCGGATTACTAACATGTCTGGGGATGGAAATGTCCATAGGCGAGTGTAACCGTTTTATACCAGGTAGGTAGTCATCGCTGTACTTTCGCATTAATGAAAAACGAATAATTAATAAAACTACGTTTTAACAGTTTTAATCGTAATTTTAAGGTAATTTATTCGGTTTTTATTATTCCGACGCTTCGGCCACTTTTCAGTAACCATGATCATGGAAGACAAAGGTGTCAAGTGTCAATGAGTATTGCTAAATTTTATTTAGCCTTCCTCCATTTTGTTCAATTTAATTAGTAAGTTTTAATTTTGTTTATGGGTATTATAATAGATTACGCTCCCATAGAGTAATCTATGGGAGCGTAATCTAATTACCATCGCTTCGCAACATGCTGTGGCTTGAAGAGAAGAACTAATAATTATGTAACAAATATATAAATCATTATATTATAGTCATACACGTATTCGCCTAACTTAATGATAGATTATAAATCCATAGACAACAATAGACAAGTAATTTACCACCAGACTAATAATATTTTTTTTCAAAACTATGCAAAATATCCATAATGCATAACATGTTTTCGCACAAATAAAATTTACCTAATATTTCATACAGCGAGTGTTTTACAAATAATAACATCCCTACAACAAATGTTCAAGAAATGTCTAATAGGTATGAAGAGTTGTTAGATATTTTGTATAGAAACACAACGTGCACAAAATTTATATCAGAGAGTATTTTAGTTATTATTATTTTAGTTTATTCGTAAAGTTTGGTTAAAAGTTAAGATTTACTCAACCGTGATTTTTTATAAATAACTTAAGCATTAAGAACATACAAGAAATCAATCTATAAGAATCTAGAACTTTATCTAACCTAAAGAACCGATAAAGCTTGCGAAATAATCAATCGCTGCAAATTTATAAACATTCAAAACAACGAAATATTTCATATTAGGCGTCAACTCGCATTCATGTGTCAAAATAAAACAAATCCGAAACCCCAAAAATCACACACACAGATAAAAAGCAGACACGCAAACAAGACATCCTCCTACGCACATACATTAACACTCTTGCCATCTAGGTCCCAAGTTAGACCTAAAGAGGCCAACGACCGGTCGACGCCCGCGCAGATTTCGGGCGGCAATCGTTTTTTTAACACCTCCCCCCCCCCCCTCCCCGTGCCATCCCCGCAGCCTCTCGCAATCGAGTTGCAGTTTTTAGATGCACCTACTTTTGTACGACTATCTAACGAATGGAACAAAAAACAATGGAGTATCCATTATATTTTTATATTTAGTTCTGAAAGGATGTTAATTTAGCGCTGATTAAGTGAAAATATTTACTTAGCGTTTCTTGAATTTATTTAAAAATATTTGAGTTTTTTAAAGTATAAAGATATTACAGTCTAATTTGTCTACGAAATTGTTTTTTTATGGTTATATTGGTCCGCGTTTGAACACTGTCACACCTGATATTGAGTCATGACGCGGTCTAGGATGAGGCACGTTTACCGAAATAACTATTTACTGTTGACTTGAGGACTCCTAGATTGTATTTGTTAGGAAAAACAGACTATAACAAATTATTCCATTCTTCAGCAGTGCGCAGATTGTATGTAAAACTACAATTAAATCCGTAATAAATATATTTTCATAGTACTACTTGAAGGTATACTATTGAAAATATAATCTCACTAAACCAAATAAAATCATGAATTTCGGACTCTATAAGAAAACTATATAATGTATGCGATATACATATGTAGTCTAGAAGAAATTACTTTAAAGGCTTTTAGTCTAAATTAACGGACAAAAAAAATTGCCATCAAATATTTAAATTTCAGAATTAACGAATACAGTATTGCAATTCATAACTTTACTCACATAAAACTCACTATAAAAAAGTACATACATTCTCTATACTTTTTATTATAACTTAAATAATAATTCTTTTCTACCTATATCTGCATCATTACTAAATCCTTGTCTGACAAAAGTTGGTAGGATTAGAAGGATAAATTAGTGCAATTCGACTCCATTCCACTGTTGTTGCGCATACGCATGAATCGAGAAGTGCGTTGCACTACGCTGAGCCAGTTTGACTAGATTTTTGGCAACGAACGGCGCATGCCCCGGGTCGGGCCCCTCGCACTGCACCTCTGCCACCCCGCGTGCACTCCAGGTTCAAACCACTAGGGCGACCACTTCAAGTAATAAAATAATTCATTAATTAGACCATCATAATTTATAATCTAATATTATAAAGCAAAATAAAATGGTCCAGTTATGTGTATACATTCATACTCCACCTATAATAATTTTAGTATTCTACTTATAGTCCCTAGAAAGTATAATTTCATAGTTTTCATATAAATGACCCAAGATTCTAGATTTTTAAGATCACAGATGGATATCTACTTACATACTTATTTCGAACTAGAGTTTGCTCCTAGTTTACTTACACAAAAACTTAATTCGGTTTTTTCCATGCAATGAGCAAGAAACTAAGTCCACATATTATTGTCTAAACAACTACCCAGCAAAACATAGAGGATATGCGAAACGAACCTGATTTGAAATAATATAATAAATCACATGTTGTTTATGACAACGTAGTTATATGTTAGAGAATTGAAATTACGCGATAGCAGCGCCATCTATTATTTTAATCGGTCTATTCTAAGGAAATCACTTCGTACATCGGACAATGTATCATCCTTCAATCAGAAAATCAAAATTCAGCATATTCCTAAGTTTGACAACCTGCACTGTAAAAGAATTATCATAAGGTAAAGTAGAATGAAAGATTAATTAGATTTTTCAATCATCAGATAAAAGTTATCAGTCGAATAAATTATAACTTGACTGAATCGAAAAGTAGAATAATGCAACTGTCATCATAAATTTTTCCATTTTGGTTTTTATCCAGTGAATAACTTTTATCTGTCGATAAAAAAACGACCCTAATTGAATTAAGAATTAACTTTATAGAAATATTTACATCTGGCAGCCCTGCTTTCCCACTCCCCGTGCCTTGTGTTGCGCCCGCGCAACGCTTATGACTTTTTGATGAGTTACACTTCTTTTTGTACAAAACATGACGTGTGTGAAGACTTTTTATTGCATTCCCAACTCCCCGCAGTTTTAAAACCCAAATAAATTTAAACAATGTGTTTGTTTCGTCTTGAAAATTTTAGTAGGGAATAAAAAATAAAAGAAATACACTATTTTTATTGCCGGAGTCGCAGACAAGCAGACAACCATCCGATGGAAAGTGGTTATCGTCGCTTATAGACATTAGCAACACCATAGGTGCTAGTACCAATGTCCTGGCGGCCTCGAAAGGGTACTAGAAAGTGACTGCAAATTCCGGAACACAACTGAAGGAAGTTACGGCGGTATACTCTAGACCAGAGGTAGTGCCCTCTAGATGGGCAAATGCTGTGGCCTGTTTTTCAACAGGATTATTTTTTAGACTTATGCCAGGCCGCCCTCCCGCAGCAATTAGTTCGTAGCAGGCGGTTTAAAATCCCATAGCTTTCGGAGCGACTTTGCATCTCTCTGGGTATTCTTCCTGTACACAATTATTGTTTGATTTTTGCCTCATTTTTAGAGCCGCACGGGGTTTAAAAAAATAAAAGTTTTCAGGAGTAACTGACAGTTTAAAAAAAAATAACGCAAACGCACCCGCAATGAAACACTGTATTTTTGCAAAATAAACAAACGTATAGTATTGTTTTTTAAAACCTGTTTAAACACGGATGCATATCTGAATGTCAAAGCTGATGTTCCAAGAAAAAAAACAATAACTGAGGACGGGGTCACCATGAAGAGAAATAAGGGGCTGACAACGGCAATTATAATGTTATATATTATAATTTAATTAACGCGGCACTAAATTTAGTAAGTATGTTTTACTTCCATATTCGCGTTTTATCTGTTCAAGAGCTGATATTTCAATTCAACTCAAAAAGTGGTTTCTTAAGGTTTCGCGAATAGTGCACATAATTAAAACTACGGTTTAGCGGTTTTTAGCGCGGTGTTTTCATTTTTATTTTGACGTTTCAGCCACTGTAGTCGTAATCACGGAGACAAGGATGTCAAGTACCAATGAGTAATGTTAAAATTATTATTTAGCAAACTCCCGACTTGTTCGAAATAACTACATTATAAATTAATTATAATAAAGTATATAATAAATATTTGCCAGAGGGAAGCGTGCCCAGAACGCTGGCAGCATTGCCACACTGTATGGCAAAGCTGATTCATTGCGCGAAATACGAGCCAGCCTTTTCAAATCACCATATTATTTTATTGTTCTAAATTTTTTATCCCCTTTATAGTATTTTGCCTAATAACTTTCCCTGCCCTGTTAATATGAACTTTCTCCTTACTTTAGTTGACAGCAAATGTGTATATACATTGTCTAAATTTTTAACTTCAAATAACATATATTTATAGTGTAGGTCAGATGTCGGGAGCCTTAAGAACAGACGAGCGTGCATGACAAGAGCTATGAATATCAAAGAAGCAAGTGAGGTGTGTAAGAATAAGCCTGAATGGCGCTCTGTTGACCGTGTCTACCCTGCAAGGGACCTGGCGTATAGTTATACTTTGTCCTCAGGATTTCAGAAAGTACCAGAAGTCAACCGGCAAAACTTTTCTCTTACTTCTTTATTATAATCTTATTTGCACCTAATATTTTATCCACACATTGGCAAAACCAACGCTAATCGCATGGTAGCCCCAATCCCACAAAAAAGAACTTATTTTTTATTTTCAACAAATTTTTGATTACAATAAAGATTAAACAACACTAAAATAAAATAAAAATTATTATGTTGCAGATATCCACCACAGTGGTCATAAGAACCATAGAGTACATTAATATCGCACAGACGGTCATCATAGATATTAATACTACACACACACTACACACTAAAGTATCGTCTAGATAATCTAGTGCATCAGTAACTAATTATTTTAATTGTTTTTGTGATCCTGGCAATACTACGATATGATTGCTATTTTAGCAATGATTCAATGAGGTCGGCAAAAAATGTATTTTCCTTCCACACTCGTCTATTCTGACATACATCTTCTGTCACACCATAAGTTATCATATCATCCTTCACACAATCCATTCATCTTTTTTTGGTCTACCTTTTTACATTTGTAGTTTAACATTATTTTTGTCATGTAACTTTCATGCCTCCTCTCAATCTTTCAGTTACGGGTGCAACATTCTATTTAAGCATTTGTAAGTATAAATTATTTAATGTTGTGTTTTATTCTTTAAATAACTTTTATGTGGTGGTTATTAAGAGATTATATGTAAAAGACCAATATACATTGTCTTCAGCATAGTATTTTGACACAAGTTTATCTAATATATAAAATTCTCGTGTCACAGTTTTCGTTGCCATACTCCTCCGAAACGGCTTGACCGATTTTGATGAAAATTTTTGTGCTTATCCGGTATCTATGAGAATTGGCCAACATCTATTTTTCATCCCTCTAAATGTTAGGGGTAGTCCACCCCTAAATTTTTATATGGAACCGTTAGCTGGAGGTGCGTCGCTAACTGCATTACCACTTCCTGTCTCGTCCGCTGGAGACTTTAACTGAAAGTCAGTAAAAATAACATCATTATCCTTTTTAGTACTAATATTTATTTTCATATTATAAACATCTACTAAAATGAAATATTTAATCTACATCTAATACATAAAATTCTCGTGTCACAGTTTTCGTTGCCATACTCCTCCGAAACGGCTTGACCGATTCTCATGAAATTTTGTATGCATATTGGGTAGGTCTGAGAATCGGCCAACATCTATTTTTCATCCCCCTAAATATTAGGGGGATTAATATCATCCTTAATTTTTTTTTATTTTTTAGACATAATTTTTAATTTTTATTTTTTTATGATACAGCATTAAAAAATACATACAACCCTAAATTTTCAACCCTCTACGACCAACCCCTATTTTTTACCGGGCAGGACGACGTCTGCCGGGACAGCTAGTGTTTATATAGATCTCTTCGGTGTATTCAAATTGGGAGACAAAAATGAACCGGATATAATAAATATAAGATTCGGCTAGTGGCATAGCAACCGGCAAACCTAGTTTGATATTCACTTCATAAATATTGGGCTAAAATATATTATTCACAAACCGACGCGTTCAAAGTGAGAAATGTGTGCAATGGGACCCCGACAGAGTTAGAAAATATATTTCGGAATTTAAATTATAACCTACTGTTTTATCTACAAAGATGAGCGGTAGCGGCGAGCGGAACCACTCGTTAAAATTAATGAAAGGTAATTTACAGTTCTTTTTTATTGCTGGAATACAAAAGACAGACAGACTGGTGTCCTGGCAGAAAGTAATTATTGTTATCTATAGATGTTTGCAGCTCCAGGAGTGTTAGGCTTAGGATTCCCAACCCTAGTATAATATATAGTATTTTACTATATTTTAGCCAATTGTACTATATTTTATAGAAAATTAATAAAGTACGAAATGTACTCCATATTCAATTGTCAAGCTTTTTGCTATTTTGAAAAATTAATAGATCTTTGCTGGCCAAACCAAAAACAATAATAAATACACATGAAAAATTCAATAATGATATAAATAAAATATAAAATAAATAATTTCAATTCAATGTTTACCTTTTTTCATTGACATTTACCAAAAGTACAGCAGTGCAAGCAGTGGAACAATTATAGTCTGTTATTATTTATATCTGCAGTACGCTTGAGATGCACTTTTTACCATCAAATTCCCATAAGTTAGTGTTTATTGCTAAATGTCTTTCCATCCATCCCTGAACGTAGATACCATTAGTAGTAGTTTGATATTACTTCTATGGAGTTCGTGTTGTGCCGTTCTTTGTCCATCTGAAGGGTTTGGCATCCCTTCCCGTGGACAAAGAACGGCACAACACGATGAGGAGGGGACGGCTCTGCTCCTTTGGCGAGCGAGTCAGACTCGCGAAGGAGGAGGCGGAGCGGGAGCATTAGCGCGCCAGCCTGCTTCGTTCCCGCCAAAGAACGCGTCGGCGCCGGAGGGCGTCCATAGACCTTCGGTCGCCGTTAAGGGGTTGCACTGGTGGGTTCTCGGAGAAGGGTTCTTCCACAGTTAATGCTATCGTGGTTCCACGCGCGCTCGTCTCTTCTCCCGTGAGACGCGTGACCCACCGCCCCACACAATGAGAGTTTGAAGATGCTGAGATGTGTGCTGAGATGAGAGAAGATGAAGAGACGTGATTCGCACGGCGATGGATGACACCGTTGAGCCACCACCTGCCAGGGTACCCGCGGAGTGGTGCACCCATGGTCCTCATGGCCCTGGCATTAGGGCGAAATACGGAACACCGAGAAGTTTTAATAGGTATCCCCAAATCGGGTGGACAATAGGACTTCATAGGGGTGCTAGTTTCACCCCAACGTGGTGAATTCCAGACGCCGCGTTTCCCAAAAGGGGATAAAGTCTTCAAACAGGTTTCCCCTTGTTAAAGCTGTGACTTTCTTTGAGCTCAAATACTTTTATTTCTATATGACAGCACTACATTGATCATTTTGGTAAGACCAAAATGTATAACCACAGCTTACGGGTGCAACAAAAATATAATGTGCAGTGAGTTTACTTGTAAGTAAATAAAGGTTAATTAATGATAAATCAAGTATTTGATTGTTTCCTCGTTTCACCTCATCGACCAAGCATCTAAAGGGGCCATCAGCAGTTACAAGTTATTTCGACATTGCCTTTGTCCCCAAAATGTCTTAAACAATAATATAGCCGATAAATGGATGTTAATATATAAACATTAGGGGCCTTACTTATAATAATCTCGTTGAGAAAGGATTAGCCATCTCTTAAGTAAGTAATTTAATAATACCCTAGTGATTTTATATTATTTGATTTTATAAAACTTTTAGCGTTTCCTTTAAACAATAGCACTTTAGCTACGGTAGCGCCACCACTTTAATGCCTTTTGCCGTTACTTTACTACCTAGAATCCTTAAGAGGTCTTTATGGATAAGATTTTCACTAATCAGTTGCTGAGCAGTTTCTTAAAATTTAACAAACGATTATAAGTAGGGCCATAGAAATTCGGTACATGCAATACCATTAATGCATTTGCCACCATTTTGAAAAGATCATAACACAACAAAATGGCGGATGTCGAAATAAAGTTGTCGGTCATTAAATGTTTTACGTATTTTTAGTACGCAACTGCATCGCATAGCGTTATAACTTTAAACATTATGCACAGATCTCGCAAATGTCTAACGCGCCAAATTTCTCTTAAACATAAAAGTTGGCAGTAAACTCAGTTAATGTATTTTTTATTGCCGATATTATCTCTAGCGTATTCATCGTAAAATATGGTAATCCGCACATACAGATGTATAACCATGCATAAAGCCATGTGTTGCTTACCCGTGCTAATTTTAAGAAACAAGTTTTATATTTCTTAATACCTTAATTGTCTTTACAGTTTTTACTGAGTATATTATTATCGTATTTAAGTATGAAAATTAAATTCCCACCAAACCGTAAGTCTCTTTCTTTCTTTCTCTTTAATTAAAGGTACAACATGGACTATAGTGTTAACATATAGCTGGCCGAAGATCTCGCCATTCCAGCCTCGATGACATCATCCGCCGAGCTCTTGTCAGTGTCGGCGTACCATCTATCCTAGAGGCAAATGGCTTGGTGCGCGACGCTGGCAAGAGGCCGGATGGAATGTCACTTATTCCCTGGAGGATGGGAAGATAGAGTCGTAAGAATGAGTGAATGATAATTAAATTTTAATAAAATTATAGATATTAAGATAAAAACTGTATTGGTCTTACTTTTTTTTGCAAACGATTTTATATTATACTGGTGTATTCGCTGTTGGTTTTTTCTCAATAAATAAAAAATATAAGAAGTAATGAAAAATATGAAAGATAAAAAAAATATCACAAAAAAATGATAAAAAATCAATAAAAAAAGAAAAAAAAAGGCTTGACATGTCTAGTTTCTCAGAATGGAGGAAATAATACTCGTACATATGTATTGTTACGAGTTGCGGGACTCGAATTAAAATGCCATTGGAACCATTATAGAGTTTATTAGAACTATACAAACACGTATAACACAGGTACAAATATAACCGATCACAACAAATCCAAACGTAATGCAAAAGGTCGTTATTCAATAATACGTGCAAAATCCTTCACTAATAGATTACCGAATGTACACACGTCTCGTCTTGATAGTGGTTCACGCTCGATTGACCCCTCCTTCAATCGGGCCATTGTTTTACACTGCACAAATGCAATATGTCCGCCTGGCAACGTGGACCGATTTTCTTAGAATCAGCTTGTACTGTTAAATCCGTAACACTGGCTACTGATTACAGCCGCAGGCACTGTAAACGATTACAATACAACAATAGGCCGTATGCCAATAAATAAGTAAACAAAAGAAGGCTATAATAGAATATAATAGATTATAATAGAAAAAATAATTATTATAATTATTAGTTCAAATGCCAACGGGTTACAAATGTGCTTCCACAAATCTGTACGTGGAATTTGTCTTTGTCGGCGCCTAGGTTGTAACAGTATAAAAAACTAAAATGTTACGGTATCCATTATGGTAAAAACTAAACCTTTACATATTGTCTTCATGTCCGTCCGTCTATCCGTCTGTCCATCTGTCTATCTGGCCATCTTCGTATGTTTGTAACAAGCGACAAAGCTTCATAAAACAAACCCAAACATAAAGATTTTAATGTAATACTCCGTTTGTTTGTCCAAATTGTAATGATAGCAATAAAAATGTCCTACATTAAATGTAAATATGGCGGACGACTTTTATATATGCGATTCATTAAACATGGAAGTTGTTTAGCGACTTTATTTCCATGAAATAATCTTTATCTCTTATTGCTTATTGCTTTAGACTAAAATCGTATTTAATTTATAAAATTTATGTCACATGTTATTTCTATTATTATAATTCCTTTTTCTGTTACATTTTAATTTGTATACATATCTTTCTCTCTCTCTCTCTCTCCCCTCTCTCTCTCAGTATGTAAAGGTTATCTCTATTTTCAGATTTCATGACGATGTTTCCCTTCACCTTTAGCACGTGGTAATTGTAACAATATACGTAATAGGTCAAAAAACTACGCAAGTGGTTCATGTGTTCCGATCAAGAATCGAACCCGCGTCCTTTGTGTATGGGATACGTGCGCTAGCCGTTACGCTAGCACCACTTATCCATACATATAATAAAAGCGTTGCCATACAACGAGGGAATGCGGCCAGCATTTTGGGAAAGCTCCCCACCGACAGCGATTTGGACTACATCTTTTACTTGTAATGTTTATAGTAGTATTTAATTTTATAGTTTAGTTTAATTTTTAAAATATTTTTATAACACTGTAGAGGTCGAATCTCTGTACAATGAAAAAAAATGCTAGCAACCCAGTCAAGGGGATGTAAGAAGTTAAATAGAACTAATTTAGTTTTTTTCATTTTTTTTTGTTTCTCTGTTTCTGTGTCTGTTTGTACCGGCTAATCTCCGAAATGACTGGACCGATTTAAATGAAAGTTTATATGGTGATGGCTGATATACCTGGTCAACATATAGAATACTTTTGATCCCGAAAAATTTAAGAGTTCCCATAGGATAGTTAAAAAACCGCAACACACGGACGAAGTCGCGGGCATCAGCTAGTATTAGTATATAATATAGTAAAAGAAGACGGTGTGTGTGTTGGGACGCCTAACAGAAGTGATAAGTTAAACTTATCTAACGTGAAAGGGAAGCCAGACAGACCGGCACCGTAACGCGTTACGTAACGAAGCGATTTACCCTCCCATAAGAAGTTATGACCTCAAAATAATAAACAAAAGCAACTGTCTTATACTTTGCCCCAAGAAACATTAATGGAAGATATTGCTACAAGTTGGGCCACCTGCATACCTACCTATTGTTACATACCGACAAAGAAATGCCGCGCATCAGGCTTATTGCCCCTCCCGGATTCGGAGTTATTTTCTGAATTCAAAATTTGCAATTATACAATAGCCGACTGTTAATGTTTTAGACTTTGTCGGCCGTTCGCGGGAATAATCAGCCAGGTGTGCAAATTACTATTTCTCGGAAATCCACTGGTGTTTCATAGTGCTGAGCGGTGCTCTGGCACGCGGTCGATTTTTTTGTACTATATAGTCAGTATAAAATAATGACAGAACGGAGGGGTGGGGCAGTGACGGACTTTGCGAATGTTGAATTGCATTGAATCGTGCTGTGTGAACTTGTTACATCCAGTTTTATTTTATACTTGTTTTAGACGTGTTTGTACAGTTCTAATAAACTCGCAATTCCAACGGCATTTATTTTAATTCGAGTCTTGTAGCTCGTAACAATATTATAATCAAAAATGTATAAAGCACTTATCACATTTCATTAAGTTTTATTGAAATATACAATCCTCTTGCAAATTTTCTTTAATAATATTTCTTTATACGGTATCTCGTCGGTACCACTTTGACCTCTGTGGCTCCGATAAAGGCTACAATTCTCAAATGTAACCAAAGTTCAAGGAGCTCCGGTTCCTTTGCGGTAAATCGACTTCGGAATTATGTACATTATTACTCAGTCAATTCTAATTATATTTCGTTTATTTTGTATAAAATAATTCGTTTTTATTTTATTGTTGCCGAATGTTATATTGGGTAATTACCGATAACTAGAAAGAAAAACTTTATTTGTAGGATTAGCGACATAATTACATTTTAATACACAGAGCATATTTTGAAAATATGTACGCCGCATTTTCAGCAAACAAGGTTTGCACTCAGCATATTTCAATGAGGCCAATATAATAGGCGAGAGCAAGTCACACTGCTTGCGCTGACTTGGCCACCTACATAGAATGCGGGAGGATCACGTGGTGAAAAGAGCCTATTTGGGCAGACCAACGGGACGGCAACCAGTTGGTAGACCCAGATATCGCTGGAGTGACGTAGTGGAGGCTGTTCTACGCGAGCTTCATGCCGATAACTGGCAGGAAATAGCGCTGAACAGGAAGGAGTAGAGTATTCTCATTTTGGAGGACAGGGCTCATTTTGGGTCGTTGAGCCGCAGCAGTTACTTAGTTAACATTTTCAGAAAATAAATCAAACTTCGCAACTTCGATGTCATTCGGCCAGCACTTAAGCCCATAAGGCGATATGACTTAGCCAAACTTTATCCATTGGCTATAAAATTTATCTCTGAACTGTCTCTAAAATAAGCTGAAACTTTAAGGTGAAGGTTCCCAAACTTTGCCTCTTGTCGCCCCCTTTGAGAAAACTTTAACCAAAATACAAAATTGAAGGCGAAAATGAATTTTGTTGATATTTTCCGTCAGAACTGATTTTCACATTTTATTTAGATAATTATCTATTTAATTTTACATTATACATAAAATTATGATTTTTTTTAATTAAAACAGTTATTGAATTGATATTACGTATAAAATAAGTTTTATACCTTCCAACACAACTTTCTAAAAAATATAAAAAATCACAAATAATTATAGGTCCCAAATCGTTGCTTAAATTAAATGTTACAAGACTAAAAATGCTCTTAGTATAATAAATGTAAATTTTGGAGGATCGGGTCCGAAGTGAAGATTATGTAAGTCAAGCCCCTAAGAAATCCTAGTAGTTTCAAACTACCTTTAATTATAATTTCAAAATTTTGTCCATGACAAGGGACGCGAGGCTTATCAACTCTGTCGAGACCTTTTTATTACCATTAAAAGAAGTCTCGCGTGACCAAAATGCTAACCTGTATTTTGCACAACGCATTAGCATTAGCATCGTCATACAGCGTAATGCTCCCCACCGTCAGTTGCCTTTTTAAGTTTTATTTTTAAATATTGTATGGTTTAAATACTTGTACAAAATTAAAACTTATCTATCCATACCTTACATTTTATTTATCCAAACATATGAATCGACGATACCATAGGAAGGTACCGCCTCTGTTGAGAACCAATGGCTCAATAATAACGATAGAAGCCGTGGCTATTCTATAACTAATATATTCCGGGTTCGATTTATAGACAAGGGCATTTGAGAATATCATGTCGCATGTATATTCTAACTCTGTGTTAAGTTTAACTCGAATTTATGTGGAGATGCTTTTAGTGGAGCCTAAAGGTATAATACATAGTATCCTTCTCATCCTTTATAATGGGAGTAAGGGTGTTTTAACCCTCGATTGCAATAACAAATAACATATGTATCGTCACGTTTCGTGGACCAATTTATAATGTAAAATGTTTAATACTGCGATCACTCCTGAACATGTTACAATGTAAGTACAGATAAAGCAAATAGAGAAAGAAATAAACTTTGTTTGAAGAAATAGAGATGTGGTTACATTGCTTACAATGTCTTAAAAAAAGCATATTTTGAGAATTTGTACGCCGCATTTTCAGCAAACAATGTTTGCACTCAGCTTATTACTGTGCCGAAATTACACGCATTGTTGAATTTCACTGCAAACCTTCCTTTTGACGTACCAAAACTAATTTGAAAACCATTTAATTAATTATAAAATGATAAATAATGTTACGAGTTGCAGGACTCGAATTAAAGTGCCGTTAGAATTATTATAGAATTTATTAGAACTATAATAAACACGTATAACACAGGATCAAATATAACTGTAGACAACCAGTCCAAACGTAATGCACGAATCAATCACACGCGCAAAGTCCATCACTAACGTCTTGCTTCACTTGTGGTTATCGCTAGACACTCTCATTGCTCCATTGGGGCATTGTTTTATACTGTACAAATACAATATGTCTTCTCGGCCGCGTGGACTTAATTTCTTAGAATCTCAGCTGGCTAATGACAACCATAAAATATTACAATACACAACGGGCTGTTTTTTTCTAATCACAAATTTTAAACACAAAGTAAACAAAAGAAGGCCAAATGCCGAAAAGGTAATAAAATGCAGGTGTGAGTTTGTCTTTTGCCGGCATTGAGGTTGTAACAATTATATATAATACTTATCCTTTATGATTAGTACTTTTTCTTATTTATTTTGTAATGATTAATTGTAATTTATAACGTAAGTCAATATGATAAAATTTATTTTTACGCCTTGGTTTGAGCAGAATGTATATTGTACTAGCTGTCCCGGCAGACGTCGTCCTGCCCGGTAAAAAATAGGGGTTGATCGTAGAGGGTTGAAAATCTAGGGTTGTATGTATTTTTGTATGTTGTATCATAAAAAAATAGAAATTAAAAATTTTGTTTAAAAAATAAATAAAAAAATTTAGGGGTGGACTACCCCTAACATTTAGGGGGATGAAAAATAGATGTTGGCCGATTCTCATAGATACGGATAAGCACAAAAAATTTCATCAAAATCGGTCAAGCCGTTTCGGAGGAGTATGGCAACGAAAACTGTGACACGAGAACTTTATATATTAGATATACAGTGACCACTTTAAATGTACCCTTTAACACTGTTGTATACATGCATTACGCAATAAAAAAATCATTCTCTCTTTTCTTTGACCATATCCCAGTTAATTGGGGTCCGCACAATGTCTTTCACTTTCACACTCTTCTATAGTGACATATATCTTTTGTCACACCACATATCATATCATCTTTCACACAATTCATCCATCTTTTTGGGTCTACCTTTACATTCGTACCCAACCATCTTGTAGTTTAACATTATTTTTGTCATTATATTTTTGACTTTCATCCCTCCTCACTATATGCCCATAACCACCTTAATCTTCTTCTCAATTTTTCAATCACGAGTGCTACTTATAAAGATCCCCTTATGTACTCATTTCTCACATCCATTCTTGTAACAACACACATCCATCTCCAAGCAATAAAGATTCACAATTATATTCTTTATTACTAGCCAATGCTCTGTTACTAATATATAAATATTAATATATGTCTTGAAACCAATCCCCAATCACCTCGGCACCTTGCCAAATGTATTGGCTGTCGAAAATTCAAAAGAAAAAAAATCCAAACATTTTGGGCTCCACCTGCTAATTAGAAGGGCAGATGTCTGGCGACCGTTTGAAATACTACACGAATGACATCAAATTCGGATGTATTGAAAATATTTTAAACTTTTGGATACATCGTTAAAATTATTGTGATACATATATCTAACCCATAGCCAGGTATTTGCTCTTCTAGATAGCTGCCACTCCTGGTCTCGAGTACGCCGCCATAACAACCTTTAGCATTAGCGGCCAGGTTAGTGCCGTAAGTGTTATAAATGTCTATAGGCGATGGTAACCGCTTTCCATCAGGTGCGCCGTCTACCTGTCTGCTGAAAGCATCCAATAAAAACAAACCTTGTTTTTTTTTCTAAGACACATTTCTGTATAAGCTTTCAGTTAAATTATGTATTTTAATGATTAATATTAAAAAAAATTCTACTGTAATATCTATTTTTAGTGGTGTCTTAAGTTGTACAAGACATTTAAACATTATGAATAATGTGATCATTGCAAAATCCTGTCTGTACGAAATGTACGAAAACGATCTTCTAAGGACAATAAGTGTATACTACTGTATACATATATACAAAATTATCGTCGTTGATATAATGTATTTATTTCGACTCTCTGCTTCAATAATGTGGTTATGCTGAAAATTGAATTTTCTTTTCTGTCTCACGAATAATAAAATAAAATAAATATCAATATAATCGGCAGACAAACACACACACTGTATATCCCCAAATTAAGCAAGTTACGCTTGTGGGTAATATACAAAGGACTGCTCTGGGGCCAATCCCAGACACCCAGACTATCGTAAATAGCGGAGACTGTTTCCAAAATTTACTATCCCAGGAATCGAACCAGGAGCCTCGGCGTTGCAGTGAGGTAAGCCGACAAAGGCTAAGCCCGTTCAACCAGAGAGGCCGTCGAATGTAACCAGCTTTAAGAAAAACGGGGGAGGGGTCAAAATATCACGAAATTCGTGAGCATTATTTGTGGATCTCTGCTTTTTATCATAAACCCTATTTCCTATTAGAACGTAGTTATCAAAACGCAACAAGCTTAAGAAACTTTTGTTTTGTCGGTTTAATACTTAAAAAGTAAATTCCAGATCTCACAGAGCTCGGGTTCACAAAAGATTAAGTGCAGTGTGGCTTTTAAACCGCAGCTTCATTGTTGTAGACATTTTGGGGGCTAACGGTACATCAGGTTTGGTTGCTGCACTTGGGTGTAAGTAAATCACTCGATACATTTATTGGTCGGCTTAAAATTTGGACCAAGAGATTGTTAGTGTTGGGAAGCTCTCTTAAATGTTCTCTGTAGAAATAAATTGTGTACTATAAAACAGGCTAAATGCATGATAATCTACGTTCAGAGCGAGTTCCGAAGATGTGATGAATGTGTACTAATTTTCTGAACTATAGATCTCACAAAAAAAAATCGTTTAAAAAACCGACTTCAAAAATTAAAAAGTATAAAATAACTTATTTCTAAAGCTATTATTATTAATTTATATTATCTTAAACATCTTAAAGTCGGTGCTTAGTAATTTTTATGTTTTACTTTGCACCGACTTCAGTTTTATAACTTCAAGATAATGATCAAAGTATTAATGACATCTGCGTATAATGCTGCCATAGGGCCTTTATGAAATACTGTCAAGTACTCTTAGAAAATGCGCAATACAATGCACAAGGTCGTAATGAATAATAGATAATCCATTATGTCAAATAAAATTTAAAATATGCATGAATAAAGAAGACCGAAAAACTAAATACTTACGCATTCTAACCGAATGGTTACTATATAACTGTTATATTATAAGACATGTAATGCAACACTACAATAAAATAAACATATAGCAGAAATTAAAGTAAATGTAATTATTTACAGTAATAAGTAATGACACTAAAATATTTACTAAACGGAATAAATAATTTAAAATACATATAACAGCTCATACAGAGTGAAAATGTTCAAGACGATAAAAGAAAAAATAAACATGAACCTTTTAACGACTTGAGTCTGTGGCCACGTGAGCGAAACCCCCGAAATTCTTAGCTACCCATGTATAGCGCATTACATTGCTAGAACATAGATTAACTTATAAACAGAGGGTTAAACCCTTTATTCTTCCACCTAGTAGTCACGTGTTTAATAATTATAATATTTTTTCATTCCAATGAACAGGCGTTAAAATAACACGTTATTGAGTGCATTACGACATCCCGTCACATGCCCGGAAAGCATCAATTTCCCGGTAACATTTCCTCTTGCACCTTCATTCGGTCGGTTCTAACGAGAGGGCGCTGCACACACATACATCTTATTGGCCGAGCCGAATCCTTAATGGCTGCCTAAGTATCGTCGCGACGTCACGCTCACCGAAAACTAGTCCAAAAACGTCGGAAAACTACTCTATTGTGCCGTAAAATCGAACCGTGAAGTGCTAACTGTGTCATGGACATCTGGTGTGATTTTTGTGCAAAAACCAGGACTCGGGAATCCGGCCGAAATCCTGCATCATTCCTGATATGGTTCCAGTGACGGTAAGCGTCATTAGATCCATTCTTTTCTACTCGGTTCACTAGGATTTTCGAGGCGGCATCAGGTCTAATAGAGAATCAAAGCTTGCTGCGGCTAAGTAGTCATTCGTCTCTCATCACTGTGACTTTTAAAATATTATGAAAGAAATAATTTTAATTACTTTTCAAATAATTATTAGCTGACTTCGAGGCCAGTAGTACATTAGTAGCACTTACGGTATTGCAAATATCTATAGGCAACTTCACTATGTTCCGTCAGATGAGTTGTCAGCTTTCTAGTGTTACAGAAGTCTGGAGACTGAAAGTTTTTTTCCTACGCTCATTTTATCTGTGTTCTTACCCCTGGTTATTACTCCTTCACAATATACATGTTTATAAAAGCAATATATTCATGATGTATACTAGTTACTAAACGTTAAATTTACCCAAAGGTACCGTTTCTTTGATGTGATTTCTTATTTGTATTGCTTTGATGTATTTTTCTTTTCACATTGTGTTTCTTTGATTTTTTTCAAAGTTACTTATGTGGATTCATAAATAAAAACTCAATTGCTTGTCGCGTTTCTATTTCTTATTTATTTTTCTTTATACCCATATTTGTCTTACTACATTCTGATCAAAAATTGATTCACTAAGAAGAAAGAAAGATAAAAATATTTAATTTCGAGAATGATTGTATATATATAATTTTGAAATAGCTGGAGTAACAGAGCATATACGTAAATGTGAATGCTTAAAACACCAACTAGTTAGAAAAACATATACAAGACAAACTTTATACAACTTTGTCAATTCTGCCAATACTGAAGTAAAACAATGTTTAGCAAAACACAGAAACCTTCAAATCATTTACTTGTAATTATCTCCGTTATAGCAAAATTAAACAACTGACAAATTATGGAGAACAGGCTTTTCATGTTTTTTAAAGCTAAAATTGTTTCCTGTCTTTGATCTATTTATCGTATACCAATCTTGTATATTAACTGAAATAAACTTAATAAATAATTTTATTGGGAAACAAAGAGATTATATATGTATAGAAAATTAGGTAAAATAATTATTATAAATAATTATAATTTTCATTTATTAACATATGAAACATCTAGCGTAAATGTATTTATTTATTATTTACTACTATATGCCAGCGAAACTTAATCCGCGTTGTTGCCATGACGACGACATATTTGTTAGTGAATTTTAACGATGACATGGAAAATGCCACTCCAGCGCCACCTTTTTCGAAATATTTTTTATGCCAAGGGAACGACATCTTTTAGCTGGAAGAAAATTATCCTAAATGTTGGCTTGGGATATACGCTAACTCTGTGTTGAATTTTATTTAAATCCGTTCAGTAGTTTTGTGACTCTCTAACAGACAAACAAATATTTTAAAATGTGCACTTTACGGAATGTATTGGTCTATATTAGCCCCACTATTTTTTTATATTTTCAAACACATTGTACAAACTCGAACCAACTACAGATTTTTTTTATATTATACGTAGATAAAAAATCGCGTTTATCTCCCGATTGTGAAATTGTTACTTAGATAACTTTAACATGACGAGGCGATACAGAGCATACAAGTTTTACACAGTTATGAAATTAGGCAAAAACTCCTTTGATCGAAGTGTCACCTCTGCATTTACTTTATCGGTAACTACATTTGTATGAGTACCCTAAAAATGTTCGGTGCCGAACAAACCGGCCTGCGCACACGCACACACTGCCATCTATTTTCAAGTTATGCACTCGTGCGCATCACACACACAACTGCTAGGAAGGGCAAAAGGAAATTTTGGCAATGCTTTGTGAATACAATACGTACAACGAATCAATGTGCAGCTCCTTATTTTTTGTTACGTAATAAATTTGTTGGAGTTTACTGGTTAAGAATTCATTTTCAAATGTCACCGGTATGGATATTTTATGAGCAGTGAAATTATGCAAGCACTAACCCAAAGGCCAACTACCAAACATTATTTATCTTTTTTCAATAATTCTTTTACTGTACAAGCTATTCGACTCTGGAATGCGCTGCCAGTTACTGTTATACAAGCTAAATCACTAACAATATTTATGAACATCACAAAAAATCACTACCTGCAACAATGTTTGTTATTATTATGTATATATTTATGTATGTAATATTAATAGGTGTATATAGCGATAAAACCAACCGTACACATTTAAATATTTTTAGGCTATAAGTTCTTCTGTGATTTCTGTAATGGTGTACAATAAAGTGTTATCTCTCTCTCTCTCAAAGGCGTTACTTTTTTATTATATCATTTCGAATTTTAATGCAATGAAATAAGATCGAAAATAATATCCCTCAATGTAAGAATTAGACGACCTTTCAACTATCCTTATATTGTTATATGATTTTAAATTTATAATACGATCTAAAGTATTAACCATCAGTGCATAGTCAAAGACAATCATACCTAAGGAAAAAACTTCAGTCGTGCGTTTGAGCTGACACAACATTTTTTAGTAAAGTTATAATAAAATTGTGGGTTTAGATGCTTAATTCAAAAGATTTTCTTTTTTTATATTTGTTTAGTTATTAACAGAATTATTTAATGTAATTGATTACAAAATTTGTGCATCCTTTAGGATTTTTTCATAATATAAATATACAATATTAAATTAGCAAGTAAACAATCACATATATCGTAAAACTAAGCATGTTAGGCTTGTGTTATGGTTACATGTAAAATACGAATCTAAACACCTAGAACATGGAAGTAAAGGAGAGCTAGTTTACAAAATTGCCCATGCCAGAAATCGACTCCCATGAAATCCGAGATCTCTCGGTTCTAGTGAGCTAGGTGGAAATATATTATAACCACTCGACCATAGAGGCCAGCAATTTAGTTAATGTAAAATTATTTTAATCATTAATTACCAATAAATTTAAATAATGTCATAAAATAAACACCATTTTGGGTGAATTATTTTTATATGGTAACAAAAAATCCGTCGCGACATATTGCTCTTAGAAACCCGCCTACATAAACCCTCTAAATGATATATGGTTTACTACTTTAAATTTAGTTTTGATAGAGACATCTCAAAATAAAAAGTAATAATAAACTGAGCAATTGATAATAAAACATAATACTGCAACGTTTTTTAGCGAACATATTGTTCTAGAACGTACATCAAGTAACCACATGATATTGAATTTTTTTGTAAGTTTGAGTTTGCATGTATGTGTTTATTTGTGCTTGTATGCGTAAGTCTACGTATGTGTGAAGGCAATCGGTCGTAAGTACTAGAGGATAGGTATAACTGAATACATTTCTGCCTTTTTTACGCATAGCCACTTATAAAATATTTGCCCATAAATACACCAATGCTGGGCAAGAATCTCCCCGTTTCAAAGAAAATAGATGGCATAATCGACACGCTCGTTGAAATAGTATTAGCAGATTTCACACATCGGTAAGTATGATGTGCATACTTCCTCATGGCATTGTGCTCCGTCAGCAAGTATTAGTTGGACAATAACTACGTATTGATGCAAACCGGACTGGCATAAAGTACCTAACCAGTACATAGTTTCTGTCAAATTACCGACACTGACTACATGCTCAAATCAGTTAAGTATTTGAAAGCATCTGGCCGCAATCGTGTTGACGCTTTTGAGATGTGGTGCTAGAAAAATATCTCGCGCTATACTCTGAACTGTACACAGAACCAACGCAACTATTATGAAGAAATTTAAAATAACAACGAGACTATCATGCATCTACGTCCGCAAAGACATTGAGTACTTTGTACATATAGCCAGAAAACAGGGAGACAATTTTGAAAATCTAACAGGCACTTACAAAATAGAAGGGAAAAGATCTTGAGGCTGCAGTATGATGCATTGGTCCGACCAGATCTAGTGGCGGGCGATTGTGTAACGATCTAGTTGGTTAAAGAAGTTTCAGAAAAATTAAGAAGATTCAAAAGAAAAAGACAAGTACAGATACATTTTAGAAAGGGATAGATGATAAACAAAAGAATAACGAAATGAAAATCAAAATTCTAGAATATACGGCTCAGGGAGGATATGACAGAAATAGATAGATGTTTAGAAAGGAACAGACAGTAAATAAGAGAGTAAAGAAAAGAGAATCAAAATTGTGGGTTCCAGAAGATTCTTCCAGGTATATACGCAGCATAAAGCGCGCCTACGGAGTAGTTTAGTTGAAGACAGCGAAGCGACAATTGCGATACAAGAGAGTTGGAAGAAGAGTTTACTAGGAGTCAGTGACAAATTTAGTGGTGAGTTTAGTGGGGAGTTGAGTCAAGGAAGATTTTAGAGTAGTTTTAGACAAGATACAGAAGCGAGCTACGCGCGGTAAATTTCGGGGTGAGCAATGCAGCAGTAGCAGGAGGTGGTCTACGCAATCTCGGCGTTGGTATTGTGAGTGAGAGATTTTACAGTTGGCACAGTGCGTTGCTAGTTGTGCGTGTAGGGGCAACCCTGCGGAGAAGAATCACGTAAGGCTGTGTATATTAATAAAGGCATATTTAAAAAAAAAACTGGTGTATATTTCCAATCCCAAGTGCGTACCCCCCCCGCCCCCTCCCCACTCGCGCGTTACAATATTAAAGAAAAAAAATAGTGGGGATAGGTCACGACATTCAGGAAGGAGGGAAAATAAAAATATTTGGAAAGAATTAAAAAAAATTGCACATAGAATTATAGATATTAACTCGAATAATTCTATGGCTTTTGTAAATCAATTCCGGTTGGATTCGTGTGAAAACGTGCCGGTTACTCGGAATCGATAAATGTCAGAAGCTTTAATTAATTAAATCACTGGGATGAATACGCCCCTGATGGGCCGAACTCAGGTATAAGGGGGCCGTGGGCCTCAGCTTTGAGTTTTACACGAGATATAAATTTCCACGTTAATTTTATAATTTTGAATACAATCCGTCTCTAACATGAGGTTACATCGAATCGCTAAAATCAATATTTTTAACTTATTTGTTTTAGTACATCCTTATTACTTACTAAATATTACTATTTAGTAAGCAAGTAGTAAGGATGTATCATCTTGTTTTCTAGTGAAGATTTAAGTTAAAGATAAATATTGCTTTATTGTACACCAATACAAAAAATGAACTTAAAGACCAAAGTAATATCTAATAGCTGATGCCCGAGACTCTGCCGCGTTTTTTTACCTATCCCACGGGAACTCTTTAATTTTTCGGGATCGAAAGTATCCTATATATTGACCAGGGATATAAGCTACCATTGCACAAAATTTCATTTAAATCGTTCCAGCCATATCGGAGATTAACCTGTACAAACAGACAGACAAACAGAGTCAATTTTTTTTTAAAAATCTATATTACTTGTATTTCACTTCTTACACCCCCTTGACTCGGTTATTCGCATTTTTTCATTGTACAGAAGTTCGAGCTCTATGATCTACACATATAAAAAATCTTTTTATACGTATAGATTATGTGCAAACAACGCTTTTATCACTAAAAAGCGATCTACTCTAGTCAACCCCAGGAACGAATTGAGACGATAATGGCGATGGCGGTATACGTAACATATAGTACGAAGTACTTACTTTGATCGTGTACTAGCAGAAGGTGATGTCAGGAGCCTTAAGAACAGACGTGCGTACATGACAAGAGCTAAGAATATCAAAGAAGCAAGTGAGGTGTGTAAGAATAAGCCTGAATGGCGCTCTGTTGTCCGTGCCTACCCCGCAAGGGACCTGGCGTGAAGTTATTTATGTATGTATGTCTGTACTTACTTTTTTTATAACAAATGCGTAAACGGTGTGTATATGTGTGTGTGTGGATGTGTATGTGTGTACATTAACTCTCAAGAAATTGTTAAGTGCACCTATTACACAAAGATCGAAAAAGCACCATACTTGATTTAACATTCATATATACAACACTACTGCAATATCTCATAGGGACCGAGACCCCCAAAAGTAATCACCAAAATACTTTCAAGTCCGTCCCTGGAAAGTTTCCCTTCATTTTATTCGTGCCATACTAGCGGTTGCTTGCTCAACAATTAGCAAATTAACGCTATTGTGTCCTAGATGTTAACTATTATGGTTCTATTAATTGAGCCTAACTCTCGCTACAGTAATCAAGTAATTGAGATTATTTAACTAATTAACCTTTTAGTTCTTGCTACTTTATTTGTATTAACTTACGATCTGCTGAAATTTTAACATCAACAGAAAACAAATAATTTGTGACCAACAATGATCCGTCGAATAATTTTGGTACCGAATAATCGATTTATTAAATAATCAAGCCTTTCACAGGAATTGATCTAAACGATCGAACGATCGATTCGTCTTTTTTTAAATATAGTTTATAGTAATACATTATACTCATTCGGTGCAGTCGTCTTAGAAACCTTTCGTCGTACTATAAGCGTACTTCGAAATAGATAAGCGTAGCACAGCGTAGTTGAAATGAAACTAGACTGTGTCGTAGCATAGACTAAATGTAGCACGTTAACTGCGTAGCATCGAACTACGCGTTTTCTATACTACGCCCATATACATTATCTAATATATAAAATTCTCGTGTCACAGTTTTCGTTGCCATACTCCTCCGAAACGGCTTGACCGATTTTGATGAAATTTTTTGTGCTGTCCGGTATCTATGAGAATCGGCCAACATCTATTTTTCATCCCCCTAAATGTTAGGGGTAGTCCACCCCTAAATTTTTTATTTTATTTTTTAGACAAAATTTTTAATTTCTATTTTTTTATGATACAGCATTAAAAGATACATACAACTCTAAATTTTCAACCCTCTACGATCAACCCCTATTTTTTACCGGGCAGGACGACGTCTGCCGGGACAGCTAATAAAGACTATAAAATATTCCTATTACATTTTTATAACGATAATCAGCCGACGCGTGAATTTAATCGTAGTTTTTAAAACACAATTTAATTAAGTACAACTTGTTTCACACAAGACTTATATAAAAATATATGTGTTCGACTGCCGATTAAAAATAGCAACAAGAAGTTCCATGATTTGAGTGTTGAACTCCAAATGTAATACTTAAAACACAACCGTCATTAGTACTATTTCAGTAGGATGGCGAAGGATATAATACCGTGTATCAAAGCAGAATATCTGTCACTTCAACATTAATTAAAGAGGAATATGCGTATGTAATTTTGCCAGGGATCCGCCTAAACCCACGCACGTTATGACATATTTGAATAAGTAATGACAAGTGGAAATCATAAGTTAATAAACGAGCATAAAAACGCAGCGTACAACGGTGTTTAGACGCAGTTTAAAGCGTTTTACAAGTTCTTTGTTGATCCATTGACATCTGAAAGTCTCTTTGGTTGAGTGTGCTGTTATTGTCGATCTAACCTCACTGGCATCCAGGGATCCCAGGTTCGATTCCTGGCATGTTGAATTTTGTGAAAGAACTTTCCGTTATTTACGTTCTAGATGTCTGAGCCGGCGCCAAATATTACTCATAACACAAGCGAACTTACTTAGCTTGAACATATTATACAATGTTTATGTTTAGGAGCTAATTATTACAAATTATATTATTATTAGTTCAATATATTATGACAAACGTAAAATTAAATATATAAAAGATATTTTCACATAATATATCGTTATCTTAGATTAGATAACAAAACAACTAAATATATTCAAGTGAATATTTTAAATCATAAAAGTCATCTTAAATAATCTTTGGGACTCTTATGCTAATTAGTAATGAGTATAAATAATAAGTTTGTTAAAAAATAATTATTATTATAGGATTAGTCTAAAGATTTTCCCAGAGCGCTACAGTATGGGGCTCTTCAAAAAGGGCGTGAACAGATACCTAAAGTCTCAACGAGGTAGGCAACGCATTGGCTCCCCTTGGGTTGCAGATGTCCATGGGCGACGGTAGCCACCTATCACCAGGTGGTCCGTTTGATTAATTTTAAGATTTAATATATTTACTTGAATGTGTTTTGTTTTTTGTTATCTAATCTATCGAGAAGAAAAAGCAAATAGCAAATATTATTGATACTAATAAAAGTAATGCCTGCTAAGATTAAGCGATCAGTGTGTACAATGTGTACTGTACAGTGATCGGTGTGTACATTTAAAACTGGTCTAAAGCAAATAAACGTTATTCTTATTGAACGTATAACCGTCGCGTGCTCGTCCGAAACACCAGCCCGTATGTCTTCATTTTCAATTATTCACCGGCACGCACCGAACTCTGATTTTGGGTATGTGTAAAATTTTAAAGAGTAGGGCAGAATTTTTTCTCATCTATGGTAGAATACATGTCTTTATTATGTAATGAGCCTAGAAAACGGTCATTTTAAGACGCAGTCTGATATAATTGGGATAATTTTAAAAAAATCGTCTCAACCCAGCTTGTTTAGTATTTATGTAAGAACAAGGATACAATAATTATAATCTTCGACTTCTCTTATAGAATTCTCTCTTGATTACTAAAGCCTGGTTTCTGCGGTTACCAGTTATGAGTTCAATAACAATTGATTCCATTAAGTTATGTGATAGATAAACTTAGGTTAACTGTTAACCTACAGCTAGTAACAAAACTCGACACTAGATGGATCTAATTAAGGAAGAATATCTAATATTGTAATATTTATTTACATCAAACTAAAACGTCAACAACAAAACGTCAAACAAAAGATATGGAATAAATAAACGCCTGATATTGGTCGGTTAAGTTGAACCTAGTTTAAATATCGTACGATAGTGAGTTCAAAAACGCAATTTTATTAGATATTGAACCGATAGCGCTAACGAACTTATAAACTACAGTTAAAAGTACCTCAGAAACCGGGCATCAGTCAGTTTGCTTCATTACAATAACGGTTGAGTTGCCGACGTTAAACTCGACCATTATAATCAAGCCGAATATATGAATGGTGGGATACTATATGCTGGAAGTGAGGAGGAACTTACAGATAAGTAAGTATATATTAAAATGGTCACGAACTTTGATATCTAATCCCAGCATTTTGAGGAGTATAAACTTCTATATACCTCACAACTATATACGTGGTAGACAGCACAAGTTGTTTGCAGTACCAGTGATACTAATGTGCTACAAGCACCAGGGCTCTTCGGTCATTGAACCGCATTTGTGAAGTGAACGCAGATTTAGATATACTCACGTGTCCCTTAGGAAAATTCTAAGAAAGTGCATTGAAGTGTTTAACTAACACAATAGGATAAGGATAAGGTGCTTACATTGTCGCTTTAGTTGTGAGACTGTTCTCTTTTTTTCGCCATGTCCCAATTAATTGGGGTCGGCACAATATATCTTTGCCTTCCACACTCCTCTATTCTGACATACACCTTCTGTCACACCACATATCATCCTTCACACAATCCATCCATCCATCTTTTTTTTGACACATTGAGAACTTTCATGAACACATTCGTAATCTGGGCACTTGAAATCGTAAAAAATTGCGGTGATATCCAGGGCAACAAAACAATTATTTTTTTTGTAGAGCTGCGTTAACTACGAGTTATGAGTATATTCTCTGAAGTTTCACTTCTACTGCGTGTGAACTGTACACACATTTTTTTTTATACCATTTCTATCAAATTTATAATAAATTTGCAGACGCGAATCTGAATAATTTTAAATTTAGTAAAATAATAAGAACGAAGTTACTAAAGCAAAAGTGGAAACTATTCTGTCAGCAACTCAGTATTAATTAGTCACGCTCTGATGTTTTCGCCTATCCTTGGGACTTGTAATTAGTTCCCCGGGGAGCCGTTATCGGGAAATCAGCTCAAATGAGATTATGTTCACAAAACCTCGTGATACTCAGACAATTTACTCACCATAGAGGCGTGTATTTTTATGGTTCCTTAGCCAATTTGGCGCAAACAAAACCTTTATATTATAGTCAATATGTTTCTCTGTATGTTTGTTTGTATCTGTATTAGGGTTGCCATATTTTTCCAAGACGACATCGGGACGTTTTGGCGAGGAATACTTTTGTAGGTGAAATAACTACTTTAAATTTAATAGCAAAAACTAATATTTGGAATAATGGCTAATTTGGAAAATATTTATCATTGATTGTGAGCATAAGCAAACAATTATTATTTATTTTTTATTGTTCCGCAGACAGACCGACAGCCCACTTGATGTAAAGTGGTCACCATCGCCTGTGGACATTTTTAATATCAATATGCTAGCGGTCTCTAAAGGAGACTGGAACCTGGCTACTAATACCAGAACACAACTCAAGGTTGTTATGACGACATACTCTAGAACAGGGGTGGTAGCCATTCAGACGGGCAAATACGCTACCATCGGGCTATGAGTTGTTTAGTCGCCTCCTACGACAGGTCGCCTGGCTGTAGGAAATTGTATTCTCTCTCCATTCCTGCACGGATAAAAATCGAAATCTTTTTTATATGTATGATATTATTTCATATGGACAGCATTCTCTCTCCACCCTCGTCACAAGTTCCAAATCCCGATCGATATGCTATCATACTTGTCCACATCGCGATTCGGCGTGTTCTGTGTTAGTTGGGTTGCAAAGTCTTATTTGTCGAGACATTTTACAGAACGTCTCGACGTCAAGACACCATTGTAAATAACGGTGATATGTCCCGACGTATCGGGAAGAATGGCAACCCTAGTCGATATGTTTGTCACAGTCGGTATTGTTTCGATTTAAATGAAACATAAGTATGTGTATATACGGGTGATTTTTTTCAAATGAGCGCTACGGCCAAATTTAAAAGTATGAGATATACCGAAAAATACTTAGGCTCTCGAGATCAATTTTGATGAAATCTAAAACAATGTCAATAAATTTTTGAAAAATACATTGATGAAGAATCGAAACGGCTGATTATGAAAAGAACATGCAATATTATTGGGACAAATCATTGCGTTGCTTGTAAATTTCTGTAAATATATGTCAAACTAAGAGAAAGGGTGGCCATCTCGGAAAATTCGTTCTGTAGGTATATATGTGTATACAGGCGGATATTTCAAGTGGACTTCTATGGTCAAATCTAAACGTTATAGGGAAAATACTCAAAGACTCGTTTGAGTTTCGAGGCTAATTTGGATGAAAACTAATCACGTATCGTAAATTTTTGAAAAATTACTTATGCCCGGTTTCTGGGGAACTTTTAATTGTAGTTTCCCTGTTCGTTAGCGCTATCGGTCCAATAACTTATAAAATTGCGTTTTTGAACACATCAGTACGATAGACAAACTAGGTTCAACTTAACTGATCAATATTAGGCGTTTATCTATTCCATATCTTTTATTTGACGTTTTGTTGTTGACGTTTTTGTATGATGTAAATAAATATTAGATATTCCTTCTTAAATAGATCCATCTAGTGTCGAGTTTTGGTACTAGTTGTAGGTTAACAGTTAACCTAAGTTTATCTATTACATATTTTTATGAAATCAACAGTTATTGAACGCATAACTGGTAACCTCAGAAACCGGGCATAAATGATTATTGAAAAATCAGCAATTTTCACCGTTCAATATTTATTTATGCAATGACTAAAATACATTGATTCTGTTTGAGTTAGAAAGCTTAAATTTAATTATCCATTATTTACATTAATTATAATTTATATAACTAAGTACCTAAATCTTTTAATGATTAGAAATTATAAAGGCAAACATAAAACAACCTGATACTTTAATTAAAGCAATTTCGCCTTCGAGTGTTTCATTAGGCGTTGCAAAATAAACTCATAATTTCGTCATGATTTGTAATTTATGTATTCCTGCTATAATAAACCGTTCAATTAGGGTTTGATAAGTTTTAAAATAAGCTTTAAATTTAATTGTTTTAAAGTACATTTTAAGCTGTTTACTAACTTTTCTTTAAACATTTTTGAACATTACTGAACTACTTTGCCCACAAAGCCCGTAGGAACCTAAATAACATAGAGAGACTTGTAATCACGGGGACAGTTGAAGGCAAGAGACCTCGTGGTAGATCTCCAAATAGGTGGAATGTCCAGGTTGCTGATCAGCGGACATTTCAAAGAAAGTCTTTATTTAAAGACTTAGCGCAGTAATTACATTACTTATACCTTAATATACAAAGAGCATATTTTGAGAAATTCTATGTCGCATTTTCAGTAAACAAGGTTTGCACTCGGCATATTGTTGTGCCGGAATTATATTCGAAATTACGCTGATTCTGTGCTAACCTTCCTTTTGGCATAATACCAAAACGACTCAATTTTGTTAAACTAATTCTACTTGTGTAATATTTAATAAGTAAATCAAATCAATAAATTAAAATAAAATCAATAAAAATACTTTCTTACGTTAAAATTAAAATGACCATATAATAACTTAAATCTATTGGCACATCCCTGCGTGTATATCCGCGTAATAACTTGTATCGAATCATCTATTCGAATACAATTCGATAGAGTGATTATCGAGTATTACATTACATTCTGTGTGCCACGTCAATGACATGGGGCCATAATTGTCATTTTACTTCATAACCTATTATAAATATTTAACGTTTTATTTTACTTTTTTTTCTAAAGATATGAATTGTTTCATATATTTTATTTTCCCACTCGATATACTATATAGGCCGTGCACAAAACTGATTATAGTTACAGGTAAGTTGTCAGACGATGATATGTGTTTACTGAATATAAAATATAAATTGTAATTTTCAGAAGGAGAATTAAAACAACATAACCTGAAACAACCGCATTCAGAGGAAGCTTCCGCTATGCAGCTTCAAGGTGTTGAAATAATCCTCCACCGATTAGAAACGTACGTTCAGTTTCACTTTTTAGGGTCAAACAATTTTTTTTTATAGATATATGGCACATTCATTTCAAGTATTTGGAGGGATGGAGAGGGGTGGAGGGGGAGAGTAGGGATGAATACCTCTTCTGCAATCCCTATGTCACAAAAAGGCAAATTTCTTGAGATATTAATGTCTTTTTAAAAATAACCTCACTAATGTTTTTAATTAATATTGCACTTTCATAGGCCCAAAGTTGAAAGTCCAAAAACACAGGACAGTTATTAAAAAACGAAATAAAACACAACTAAGAAATTTTAGTAAATAGCAAAAACAAGAAACATGAAAACCATAGACATAATACTTATATACTTTTATGAAGTTTACGGTTGTACAAGCGCTTCCATCCGAGTCACAAAATCAAATAAATGCCAGAGTATAGGACTTTAAGTCATAAAATATACATAAGAAAAGAACAAAGTTAATAAGTATATAAAATATAATAGTATATTAATGCTTCTCCCTATGGCGATGTTTCGGGTTTCAGTAATTCAGGATAGAGGCACCCGGACATCCGTTCCGGTGTATCCGGCTCCCGGGGGAGCGACCCTTTCTAACTCACACAGTTTGCTCGCAAAATTGATCAAGAACTGTTTTGCGCGTTGTTTGAACTCTCTATTCGCAACTTTTCTTTTTTGTATCGGGTTCTTTGTGTTAAAATCGTGAGTATAGAAGGCTTGTTCGTGTAACTTAACCGGTGGGTTGTTACTAAAATCTTAGACCGTACATTAGTGCTCTAATATTAATAGCTGTAATATAATAAATCAATAGAAGGTTCATCTGGCATCCGGCAAAATGATGATCAACTGGAGATATAAAGTCGAAACAACTGACTGACAGACGGACAAAGAGACAGAAAGACAGTAGGACAAACTGACATCCGAACATGAGTAAAACATAAGGATTGTTGGCAACACCAACAAATTTGACTTTGTCACATAAAAAAATTCCTTCCAACATGTAGTGGCGCAAAATTAATAAATAAATTAAATATCTCTCGTGGTGCAATTTCTATTCTTTCCTTACTAGTTTTAAGTTAATCGAGGATTTCGAGGACATAAAAATTACTAAGGTACCATTACAATCGAATATGAGAGTCTATTATTCAACAGACTTTAGACTAGAAACTTTCTTAAAACCAATGAAAGCATATCTGAATCGGTTCATGCCGCTTCAAATTGTCAAACATTTGCACTGCGGGCGAGATCTCGCCGCTTTGGAGCTTCAAGTCGAGAGCCGATAAGCGCCCTTTCAGATTATAGATCTCTTTGAGCAGACTGATCCAATCAATCAAGTTATATTGACTTTTTAGGGTGGCGGTTTTGACATACTTGCGCCAAAAGTAATTTGTTGGCTTGCAATAAGATGAAATGACTTGACAATAATGAAACAAATTGTGTATTCAATTTTTTTGTCCTTTTAATTCTGAGCACCTTATCTATGGAAAACGGAGACCTGTGTTATAACCTAGTTTAGATATTAATTAAAATTAGCAAAGATTGTATATATTTACACGGAAACAATCAGCAGCAATAATAGCTATTACTTTAGTTTGAACAAACCATCTTAAAAAAATACAAGAATAAAGTAACCGTTTCGACGTAGTTGATCGCGCGCTCGAGGAGGCTCCTCCTGTGAGGTTCGACCTCACCTCGACCGCTGAAGGGGAATGACCCTATCGGAATAAGCCATGAAACGTTGACTGAATGAGCTAAGCTAGCAGGCTGAAGTGATACTAGCGGGGACAAAATATCGACTCCGCCGGCGGATCCGAACGTAGTCTATCTTTTCTACCACTTCACAACGTGTTATAACTGGTAGAGAAGAAGCGGCGAAAGAAACTCCAACAACACGCCTAAGCTACTCTTGTGTGGCTGCTTTGAATCTGTAATGAGTGGGTGATTAGTGGTTTTAAGGCTGTCTGGGTGGGTGTCGTCTGGGACGACGCAGACTGAGGTTTGGAGGGTTCATTATCGCGAGGAGTTGGGTGATTACGTCGAAGTGAAAGGACTGCATCACCGCCGACTTTTATGGAGAGCACGCCGCCACATCCTCGATCCCACCCACTTAAGTGAGGCCACCTTTATACTACCCCCTTTTTTATTAGATTTTTTAACTTTATAATCTAAGTATAGTTTTATTGTGTTATAAAGACAAGTTTATCTTCTATAAATGATAATTTAAAAAAAAACATTTTAAATGTTTAAAGTAAAATATTAAATTCTTTGGTTAAAAGTAAACTAAGTTATACAAATAAAATCGTATTTATTAAAGACAAAAACACAGACTCGTACTGCTGTCAGGAGGGAATCATTGTCCAAAAGTTTGACTTCAAATGGCTTTGAAATGGTTCAACGGATTTCAATGAAAACTTTAGGGGTGTAATGTCCATTTCGTTATCGTATTCCTATAGTTCAGAGCATTTAAGTATCAGAGATCAGAGTCACGCGCTCATAAAATGGTGGACGCAGCTGTTTTGATACATCAATAAGACTACTAGTTATAACAATTTGTATGTAAATAATGACTAACTTATTAACTGACCTGTTGATGATTGACTTCATTTTTGTCACTGCTTTCGGATGTAGAGGAGGCCGTGGGTTTCTTGCACCATCCTGGACAGTAGCGACGACAGAGGCATCTGTAATTCAGTTTAAGATTTATCAGGGCAAGCAAAGTGAGCCCTATACTATCCTACAATCTATGCATTTTTGTGGTACACTTTATTGAGAAACTATCATACTTTCAGATTTGGGCTTTGACACAGTAATTTCATTATTTTTGTATACACATAAAATAATAGGTTTATTTTTTATTGAAATTTTATTGTATTCCTAACACGGAAGAGTTGGGACATCCGATGGGACAAAAAATGACAAAACTAAAACCAATGAGGCATCTGTAATATCAACTGGGCCGTTACTACTAACGCCATCTGTTCCAAAACTAAAGAACTAATATCGATTTTGACATCGATGTTAGTTCTCGACGTTCCATCAACGTTGTTTAGTTAAAAATACGTCGGATTTTTTTGGTTATGCACAAATAAATAATCAGTAATTTATTAATAATTACTGGGTAGAAAACTTCGCGATCCCTCGTAAGGCACCGCATTTTGCTAGTAAATATGATGTCACCCCAAAAAGCCTCACTGATTAGGTTGTCTTAATGATTAATGAATTGTTTTAGGTTGCCACGAAGAAGTGTTGGTTAGGTTTCGTGAAGACGTATTTGTTAGATGAATTGGCTATGACAACATATTTGTTAGCTTTCCATGGCGACGTGTTTATTAGATTGCCATGACGAAATGTATTTTGGGTTGCCTTGACGTTTTTTGTTAGGTCGCCGTGACAACGTGTTTCTCAGGTTGCTATGACTGCATATTTGTTAGCTCGCCATGACAACCTCTTTCTTCAGAGAGGCCTAAATTGCCTTTCATTCAGAAAAAATCTACTGTTCCTAAGGGATATAAAGAGATCTAAATTAAACTACCATGACTCTATCTGTAATAACAACTTAATTAATCCTGCTGGCTCAGAAATTTAAATGTCTTGGCCTCCAAAATGAGAGCACACAATTTTGTCATACCAACTGCAAGCTTCGAGATATAGCTAGGATCATATTTTACTTAAAATTTTATTTGAGATGCCTCTGTTAAAACTTTTTGATTAATGTTATAAAGGGTTCATTGAAATACAAACAAACCTGATATGAGCCCAATAAAAGTTGGCGTGTGCCCAGTTTCCGGCACTCCCAAATAAAGCCGACGGATTTTATTTGAAACTGTTCAATTTGGCTGAAACCGTATTCAGGTCAAACACGGCTTAGTTGAGCGTATTTTTAAGTATTAAGTTCGTACTAGCACAACAATAACGGCTACTTTATGTCGCTTTTAGAGATTGTACAATATTTTTAGCTTTAGCACTGGATCAAATAGTTCATTTTATTCTTATCCATGTATACAGAAAGAATAATTATTATATACTAATTACTATTGTTGTGTGTGTTGCTATAGTAATTTTATATTTGTATGTGTTATATAAATTTTTGCTTCTTTTATATCTTTTATATATATTTTTATTAGTCTGCAATTCATTTGACTTTATCAAACTGCATTGTACTACATATATATTGTTGTTGTTATGTGTGTTGTGTCCACCGTGACTTTACTTTATGGTCCCAGGCGGAAGAACAGCGCTAGTCCTTGTTGGCTACCATTATGCTGAGACTGGGTCCAATTTAGGACTTATTTTGTTTCTTTTTCTATTTATATTAACTTAGTTTTTGTCCAAAATAAATTATATTCCTTTCTTTCTAATTCCTGAGGTAATAAAAGGAGGTTGACCAATGCACAGCCAGCTGGGTAGGGCATTTGCCAGTCTACATCTGGCCATAACAACCTTGAGCTACATTCTGGCATTAGTGGCCAGGTTTTAGTGCTCCTTTCAAGTACAAAAGCGCCTTGGTAGTACATTAGTAGTATTTATTGCAGATGTCCAAAGGCGACGGTATCCACTTCCAATCAAGTGGGCCGTCTGCCTGACTGCTGAACTCATCTTACCCCTTTGTCGCGTTTAGTTTATACAGAGGAAATCCGTTTGAGGACCGTAAGCCGCGCGAAGGGGAAAGGTCGCGGCCCGTGTGTGGGATTCGCCAGGTCGGGGTGGCACTAGCACCTCGCGTAGGAGAAGTGCTATTTTTTGAAGTGATTACTTCTTATGGGAGGGTAAACCGCTTCGTCACGTAACGTGTTACGGCGCCAGTCTGTCTGACTTCCCTTTCTCTCACTCATACTGCAGCGGTAGGCAGGCTCCTCCTCTCTCACTGTAACCCACAGCGCTAGACGTATTTCGGACAGACACTATATATTTATATACTATATATATTTATAAATTATTAATTTATATACATTTATGTATGTCATTAGGCATAACGTTAAATAATAACCTAAGCTTTTCGTAAGTTAAACAATTTCAATATTAAATAGTTCAACTTTTAATTTAAATTACCACTTCTGCGGGCGTACGTAGTAACTATTTATTAATCTGTGCCGCACTTTTTTTATTTGCCTACTCCTTGTTTATTTTTGTATGCAATAGAGTGTTATCAATTTATCTAAAAATATAAGGGTTGCCTAAGTTTGGCAGTACGTCTTGTTTTAAATTCCTTTACAACAAACCTAACTTTAATTTTCGAAGTTGTTTTACACCAAACTTTTATACTTCGATAAACACTTGCTATATTCTTTATTAGTTTAATGGACATTTGTTAAGAAAATAATTAAATAGTCCTTTAATAACTTTCTGCCTTGTTAGGCATCTCTAGTGAATTATGATAAAAGTCCTTAATGGTATTACGGACTTGAAATTTTTCGTGAAAATGGTTAAAGTTAATAACTTTTGAATTATTCATTTCTTGTTAGTATCGAAACTTAACAAACAAATCGATTTATAACAAAAAGTGTCAAAACTTAACCAAGTATTAAAGAAAGTGTCATAATTTAACAAAGTATTACAGAAAGTGTCATAATTTAACAAAGGACTTATTTCAGATTTACACACTAGCATGTACCAGCGAAACTTCGCTCGCGTCGCCGTGATATCGTCGTATTTGTTAGCACATTTCCACGGCGACACCCAAAAGACGCGGCGGCATCTGATTCGCTGTATTTTTTTTGACCCAAGCTAGCTCAGTGTTAATTTAATTTAAATTGTTCAGTACTTTTGCGTATTTCGTAAATGAGAAAAATATCAATTCGGTTCTGTAGACTATACCGAAAACGCAATTTTAGAATTTTTGTCTGCCTGTCTGTCCGTAAGAGTGACGTCATATCGCGTAAAACTTACAGATCGGATTGAAATTAAGCCTGTGTCAACAATACATTATATTTCAATAAACCAATTCGTTTCCATGGGAAACACAAATATCGCTAAAAAGTGAACGCACCTGTCGCTAGCTTTTGGTGCGTCATGACAACGCGAACGAAGTTTCACTGACACATGCTAATCTAGACTGTCACTAAATTACATATTCATTCAACCAGTCTCATCATTGACACCCGATTAACGCACATATCCATGCGCTGTATATAGTCATTAGATTCCGAAAATAGAGGCCCTCCGTTGACCTTTATAATTCCAATAAGTTGACCCTCCTCCTTTCCTGGGCCTCCGCCACTTCTTACCGAAATAATACCCATTTGACCCAACATAATAGAACCCTAGGTGGTACCTTATTGAACTCCTATTTATACATTGTTATTCCTTAGGACCCTTTGTTACGTCACACGCTATTTAATTATGTTTTAATCATCTATAATATAATAATCTTATCAATATCAATCAATAATCTTAATCAACTTAAGAAACATCTTAAGTTAGATATTAAAATAGAAACTGTTTTAAATTAACGTATTATTTGCATTACACGCACACTTCACAAACAAACCAAGACACACAAAGAGCCTATAAATTAATAACCCAGACACAGAAAGTCACGTGACAAAAACAATGTTAATCTACAAGATGGATGGGTACAGATGTAAAGGTTGGCCCAAAAAAAGATTGATGGTCTGCGTGAAGGATGATATGATTTGAAAGAATAGAGAATGTGGTGTGAAAGAATAAAGAAGTGTGGAAGGAAAAGACATATTGTGGCGACCCCAATTAATTGGGATATGGTGAAACAAAAAAGAGAGAGAGACATAAGGCACACACTGCACATGGACTTCCTCACAACACGAACGTATGACAGATATACTCTTCATTAGTATAAGCTTAGTATTAAAATTAGAATAAATAAATATGATAAGTTATTCGTAAGGTACACCACAACACAAAAATCACTAAATTAATGTCCCACACAAGATCAAAAAAATCAATGAGCGTCTATAAATTTTAGAAATTAAGTTGTAAAAAAGGGTACGGAACTCGAAACCGTAGAGTTGTATTTTTTTTTCCTACAATTACACTCTTTTTCATTTACTTATTACCAGGGTTTACCTGAGACTTTTCCCGCGGAAACTTCTGTCCAGTATCCCCCGAAAGCTATTCCATTTCGCGAGTCAATTTTTTTTTCTACTACTCACACAGATTACATTGGATGATTTTTTTTTATCTACGTGCTAATATCCCCTGAAAAATTCCGAACAACCTCTCGAAAACAATCTCATTTTTCCGGAATAAAATTTAACCTGGGTCCATTATCAGTACTAAGACTAAGGGCCGCTTGCATAACCTTCCTTAAATTTATTTAAGAAACACTAAACGCATTTAACACCCTTAAATACTTTTAGCGTCTTACACAACGCAAAATTTGTCGCTAAGTATGTTTAAAGAGCTGTCAATACATTTTGTGTAAAACGTATTTAGGCATTTTAATATGATTAACTAATTATATTTAAGGGCGATCGTTATGCAATCCGGGTGGCTTAAATTTGCTAAATATATTTAAGCAAATTTTTAATTTTAGCAAAATCGGTTTTGTTTCTTTTCCATGATAGCATGACCGACTGACAATATTATGGATCTAAAATATTATTCTACTAACTGTGGTTTGGGAAAACCATTAGCATAAAATTCGGGTCAAAAATTAAGTAGGTAGCCCCTAGTCACAAAACCACTTCCTATAATAGATAAATCACGTAATAGGTCGTACTCAGAGGGTAAAACCACCATAGTTTACAAAATACAATATGCCAATCAGATATCCTATTTATTTCCCCAATCATAGACTGGAGCTTATTGAAATGTCACTCAACAGGTATTGAATATATCAATTTAGATGTTAAGCGTAGTGTACACGTAAACAACATACAAATTAATTTATTTAACAATTAAACCGTTTATTGTTTCAAACGTACTGGTAATCGTTTGAAGTTTCAGATTGGCAAATATGGTGGTTATTAATGTGAATCTTTTGGCATTTTCCAACTTTCTGAACGTTGACACAAACAGCAGAAAAGAGGACAGTTGTAATAAAGTTGAGGTGATATTGCAACACATAAAAATATCCCTTCCCGTACTTATAAACTTTTTTATCCCTTTTATCTCATTATAGCTACCAAAAGCGGTAGGTAGCTGTGGCTAACTATAATATTTCACTTATTTTTTTATGAGAGCTTAGTGGCTTAGTAGTAGGAGGACTACCCAACTACGAAGTACATATTATGCACTCTTTCATATTATGGTAGCTTTAAAGAAAGCAGGTAGATAAAGAATAATTATGTATTATATTGGAACATTTTAAAATTGGATATTAATGAAACCGTAACTTACGCAAGCGAAAGCTTAATTAAATACAAATCTCTCTTTTAATTTATTGCTCACAGCTTCCATGTGATTTTGATCATTATTTGTCAATTAAGGAATAGACTACCTGTTTATTAAATTTAATCAATACTATTATAAATATGTTGTGAGTTTCGAATTTATACAATGTATTTTCGAATGATAAAGAATTACAGATGATAAATTACCCCAGGTGATTACGAAAATGTCACCTTCAGAATATTTGTCTGTTTGTCAATCTGTCTTTTGAACAGCACATGAAATTACTGACTAAATTTAAATGAAAGAGAGTGTCGGGGTGAAGGTAAGGAAAGGAATGCTCCGGTGGTTCGGGCATGTGGAAAGAATTTATGATGAAAGAATGACTAAACAGATATATAATGCAAAAGTGGATGGATGCAGAAGTCGCGGAAAGCCACAACACACCTTCCATGATCAAATTGATCGTGTACTAGCAGAAGGTGATATCAGGAGCCTTAAGAACAGACGAGCGTGCATGACAAGAGCTATGAATGTCAAAGAAGCAAGCGAGATGTGTAAGAATAAGCCTGTATGGCGCTCTGTTGTTCGTGCCTACCCCGCAAGGGATCTGGCGTGAAGTTATGTATGTATGTAAATTTAAATGAAACTCGACACAATTCGCTTATGTCTCGTATCAATACTTAGAATACTTTTCATCCTGACTAAATGACGTCGTTCCCGTGGGATAGAGGAATAACGGAAAAGATGGCGCTGCAGTCATATTTATTCTGCCATCATTGCATTTTATTTTAACAAAATTGTGGTCATGGCAACCCGAACTAAGGTTCATCATCATCCGAGCGTTAAATCTCGGTTGCGATCGGAGCGTTTCCTCCGATGCCCAGGGTACGCTTTCCTACTTTTTCTACTCCAATTTGCGCGGTCTTCAGAATCCCTCGTTTTGAGAGCATTGGTACGCATGTTCTCCTTCACAACGCCATGCCAACATTTCTTGGGCCTTCCCCTTCGACCGGGACCTGGCGGAGGTGGCTTGGCTAGATATTTGCTCCTCACATAATTAGTCGGTCTCCGTAAAACCTGGCCGTACCAGCGCAAATGACACTCTTGCAGTTTGTCTGCTATGTCATGGACAAGACGTGGTCTTTCCTTGTCGCTCGACACATCCATCGTGGCATATTCATCTCCGTGACACACAGTTCTTGCTTGTGTCGCTTAAATATAGGCCACGCTTCACTGTCATACAAAAGAACAGGTCTAATGATGGATTTATACACCTGTTTTTTAATTTAACTAACAACGCGAACTAAGGTTTACTTCTAATAATTCAAATAAAAACCTGCGTTATATATTCTTGATGACTTTTTTTATTCTATTTTGAATGTGTGTTCACTGCCTTAGCACATACAAGTACATTTATAATACAACTACCAATGCGAAATAGAAACGAAGAAAGGGGTACGTTTATTGGATCTCAGAACCTCTCGATCCGATTTGGACTGATCCCTATTTACTTACTATTCATATTCTTGTAAGAGAAGCCCTTTTGTCAAAGGGTTCCATGAAACGAGGAAATTGTCAAACCGGTTCAATGACTATTTCTTAACAGCGTGACAAATAAATCGAAAACAATTTGTAAGGAATTTTTTGCTTTGTTGGACTCAAATGTTTTTATGTTGTGGTTTGTATTAAGAAGATTCTCTCTTTTTTTATATTGTACTAGCCGTCCTAGCAAATTTCGTACTGCCTCAGAATCAATAAATAAAAATCCTTGATTTTTGAACGACGGGACGAACATCAAAAGTTTGACATTCAAAACAAAACAAATGAAAAAAATCTTCATACATTAAATGTATGACAGGTAAGAATAGTTTCTAAGGGAAAACGAAATGGTTGTTTTTACTGTATTCCATGCATTTTTTTCATATTTACTCACCCTAACCACCCTTTAAAACCACACCTTTTAAACCTTCCCTGGGTTTCCACAAATAATTCTAAACCAAAAATTAGCCAAATCAGTCCAGCCGTTCCAGAGTTTTAGCGAGTCTAACACAGCTATTGATTTTGATTAATATATAGATAGATTCGGGTTTGTCCGACTTTGCGCCTGATAAGGTGGAAAACGCTAAGGTATTTTCTAGGTACCTTATATACTTTCATCCGTGCAGCAACGGAGAAAGAATGCGACTTCCTGCGGCCTGGCGGCCTGTCGTAAGAGGCGAGAAAAGAACCACCCAGCCAGGTGGTAGGGTATTTGCCTGACTGGATAGGTACCACCCCTGGTCTAGAGTATGCCGCCATAACAGTCTTGAGTTGTGTTCCGGCATTAGTGACCAGGTTCCAGTCTCCCTTAAAACAACAGCAGCGCATTTGTAGCACTTATGGTGTTGCAAACGTCCATAGGCGATGGTAACCTCTTTCCATCAAGTAGGCTGTCTATCTGCTTAACTCCCGCAAAAAAATACTCATAATAGAAACTCCCCAGCCTTAGCATTTTGAATTTGTTTCTTAAAAAAAAAAATTTACACGATCTCTTTTAATAGAACTAATGGAGTTGGGTTTAATTGAGGATATTCTCACCTGATGAGTAGAGTGGCAAAGAGCACGGCGAGCAGCGGCAGCAGCGTCCCAAAGCAGGCCAGGAACAGCGTCTGCACGTCGGTGAAACCTGAGAACACAGACAAGACTGCGACAGGTCACGTGCCAAAACTACCAGAAGTAAGGGTACTAATGGCATAAGTTCCACTTAATTATTTACTTACTATACAGAAACACTACTGTATCGAAGCTTTAATATTGACAAAACTATTTCCATAGTTCCTCGCTCTAGAAGTAAATAATACAATTTTAATTAATGATAAAACACATTCAAAGATTGTTTTAAATTGTGTTTATTTACATACATGTGCGGTTTATTTTTCGTAAATAACTGTATATGTAGCAATCGTATTTGTTATTATAAAGTAACCATATTACTGAAGTAGTCAATAACCGGATAGAGTATTCTTTCTTGTAGTAATCGGAAATGGAGGAACCGAAAATTAGGTTAATACGGATGGCGGAAGCTGTTGAAACGGAGGTGGCCTTAAAGCATTACAGGATGGTGTCACTGCGGACGCGCTACGAGGACCTTATAAATACTCGGTGTTAGGGCAGAGAGGACAGTCTTCAATCAGCTATTCACGACTAGAAGTCTACACGAACAGTGTGAAGCAGGCTTAGACAAGGGGCGAATATATTAAGGTCGATAATTACTGCTTGATAATCGCAGTATTCTTCGAAGGCAAATTGCTGCTCGACACCTGACAAGCGTGGAGGCAACTCTTGGAGTTGTCCTTATATTCCTGTGTATTAGTGTGCAATATTTAATATCGTTAATTGTAATAATTTTAGTAATAAACTTTGATTATAATATTTCAGATTATTATTCTCATTCTCGTTGTCATCCGCCTGATGTGAGGCCACATATACATAATTATATTAGCAAATTTTACTGTAGCGATCGATAAAGATAACAATTATTTATAATTAGAAATACCTTGCTTTTTGTGTTATTTCAATGCTATAAACGTAATAAACACAACAATGGATAATTTCTCTTAATAATTTTCACTCGGTCATTCATCATCTACCATAGCCCATTAAATAACAATCTATACGAAAATAGGTTTGAAATTAACGAGACTGCAAGTTTATACCGTAGACAAACCTGTCTTTTGATTCTTCTCTTTCGAGAAACTCATAGGAACGAATTATATTTCTACATAGATGTACACTGCTTTAAAAATAATATGTTATATGTGCATAAACAAAATAGCGATATAGAGCCAAACTGGACCATTATCTTGATTACAAGGCTTAGCGTATGGCCTGTGTCCGCTCTATTCGAGCGTGCAGTCGGGCGGCGCGTGCAGAGTTCTTGTCAAAGTGGTGTCCCTAGTGGCGGCCAGTTGGCGCGGCAGCTCCAGCGGGCATATTTGCGTTGAGCGACGCGTCGTGTATAGGAACGCTGCATGCACTGAGACCATAGACAAACTAATTTAAACGTATCTACACGCTCACGAGTGTCCCTAGTGCCAGCCGAGATGTGCTTCGCATATAAATTTCAACCAGTGCTCAGGCCGTTCAGTCAGACGCTCTATTGCCCACCACTCACTCTGCGGGACTCTTTGTACTCAAGTTGTACACTTAGCGCCAGCTCAACCAATGTGACACAGAATATCGGCGTGAAACGATTAGCAATAATAAAAATGGTATTTTATTATTGCATGAGTTCAGCAGACAGGCAGATGGAAAGCGGTTACCATCGCCTATGGACATTTGCAACACCAAAGGTGCTACAAATACGGTGCTGCTCTCTTAAGGGGGACTGGAACCTGGCCACTAATGCCGGAACACAACTCATGGTTGTTATAGCGGCATACTCTAGTCTAGGGGTGGTAGTCATCCAGACGGACAAATGCCCTACCACTTGGCTGTGGGTTGTTTTGTCGCCTCTTACTACAGGCCGCAGGAAATTATATTCTTTCTCCGTTATCCAACTTTCCCTATCTCATCCGCCATTTCAATCCTAAATCTCCCCCCTATACCATGATGACCTCTGTGGTTGAGCAGGCTAAGCTTTTGCCTTTGGCCTAGCTCACTGCAACGCAAAGGTGAACGCAGGTATGGTAAATTTCGGAAAGAATTTTCTCCGTTATTTTATGCTGGGTGACTGGGATCGGCCCCAAAGTAGTTTGCGTAACTTGATTATTTTTTATATGCGATGTGTGTTTCTCTGCCGATTATTATTGTATGTCTTCGAAGACCACGGGCCATCAAATGACCCGGACTTTAGGTGGGCTTGCGTGTGGGCACGGGAAGGCCAACACATAGAGGTCCATTGACAAGTTTAATATAAATGTAGCGTGACACTGACCGGCGATTATCCCTGTCTACGCCATATAATAATGCACTCAAGACAAACCCTGGTCAGTGTATGCCCATTGTGGGAAATGAGAACAAAAAGTACCGGGCTATTGGAGTGAATTGCCAGGGGTGTGGGAATATGGGGACTATGGCGTCTGCCCGTCGTAATGTTCGGGGAACATGGAAAAACGGGCAGACACTGATTTACAACACCCTGCATACACTCCAAACATATCATAGAACAGAGGGGCAACATGGGTGTGAGTGGCTAAGGGGTGCAGGTTCACCAAAGCTATTTCGGATGCCATGCCATTTCTCACTTCCACCTTTGGAGCTTGAGTCTTAGCTCTAGCGATCTCCGCTCCGTGCCGGCTGGCTAAAGCAAAGACATTACTTTAGCCCCGGGAGTCAGGTCCGAGGTGTCGCTTCTTACCTAAGACATCATTTCAAAGATCCCTGAGATTATTATCATAAAAAAACTACATAATGTTCAGTCATTTCGTATGCCTGCACAAATTTCGTATGATAAAATACTAAAGAAAAACCTATATAATACATTTTGAATAACCAAAAAGCATTAGATAACGTAACTTTTAAAAGGCACATATAATGTTAAACAAAAAACAAAACGACGCTTAACACCGGCCACCTCAGAAAAGACAATGTTTTCACAGGCAAAGCTTTGTTTGCCTACACTTTTAAATTAAAAACGTGGCTGTCCCGTCCACAGCTATTAAATTATTTCACTCATTTAATATTCATGCGTCTGAATACATAATACGTAGATGAAAATTTGGCTACCCCCGTGTTATTGCGACTCAGAATTAAGGATCTTTCCAATTTTTTACGTGAATCCTGACCATTATTTTTCTACTTGTGCAGTTGAATTTATATTTAGAATTAGGGAGGACCGAGGATATTTTTATTATGGTGATGTCAATTTAACTACGTGATTCGTGACGTAACATAGGTATATATATACTCTTTCCAAGCATTTATTTTACTTTTCAAAGCTCAATGACTGATCAATTAGTAATGTCCTATACATATTAACAAAGCTGTATTAATTTAGTTTCTTTGCCTCGACACAATGAATCGATACATGCACGTTCTGCCACATCACTAAAAAAAAATCCGTCCTTACTTAACTTACAAATTAAGATATATTCACTGGTAGATGTAATTACTTTTACGTGTTCTTTAGACTGCGAACCAATACAATTATATACATACATACATACATAACTTCACGCCAGGTCCCTTGCGGGGTAGGCACGAACAACAGAGCGCCATACAGGTTTATTCTTACACACCTCTCTTGCTTCTTTGACATTCATAGTTCTATTTGACAATTTTATAAATATGAAAATAATTACTATAACCAGGTAAGTAGAATATTTTTGATTACAGATCGTGCAAAAGTATCTTTCTTTCTTTTCTTTCTTTCATAGACAATAGTAACCGTTATCTATTAGATGGGCTGTCTGCCTGTCTGCTGAACTCATATAATATAAAAAATATATTAATTATTTAGTAACGAATGTAAATTATGCACGAAGGGACAAGCACAATGTACCTAACAGAAATAGCAAAGCTAGCAAACTAGTTTTCATATACATTCCAATAACAATAAAGTGTCTCCAAGTATTAATCTAGTCACGTACGGACACTTATTTCTGAATATAGACATTTTCGACCCTGCCTGCAGAATTGGAAACCACGTTGGGCGCCAATTTGGGGTCTATCGGGAATTCTTACAAAATACTCAACGATTGTTAACGATGATACTTGATTTTGGATTCTTATCTTGATATTCTCCTCTTTGTAATTCACGACACTGGAGGTATCACACATTTCTTTAAAATTAAAATTAAACATGAGAAACATAGGGATACTATCCATCATATCATATCTATTTGGGATCCGATCCTCAGAGATATTAAGATCCAAACCCAGCAAAGATCAACTGTCAAAACACTGTGAGCTCTTTCTGCGTGCACCGGAACACAAACCAACTTGATTAATAATTTCTTTTATTTTTCATGTTTGCTGAAGAGTTTCTTACGCCGCTTCTTCTTTTTAAGCCACAACATGTTGCGAAGCGGTGGTAAATTAGATTAGGCTCTCATAGAGTAAATAATAACCATAAACAAAATTAAAACGAAATAATTAAAATGAACAAGTTAGCGGAAGGCTAAATAAAAGTTTAACAATACTCATTGATACTTAAAATCTTTGTCTTCCGTGATCACGGCTTCTGAAAAGTGGCCGAAATGTCAGAATAATAAAAATCAAATAAATTAACGTAATTATATTATGGAGTATCCATCCATTTATATAATTGGTTTTTTCCCCGATTTTACAATTCATAGTTTATGAATTAGAGGAGAGCACTATATTCACGGGTTGGGTAAGTAATAACTCCTCGCCTATTTTCACTTACATAAAAAAAACCATTAAAATTCATCATCACGATTATTTTGACATACGACACAACTAACGTTAAAATAATTGTTCAAAACTTATTACTCTATAATACGTATATATATATACTAGAGTTTACCCCGCGGCTGCGCCGCGGGTTAACCTCTAGTGCGTGTCTCTTGTTTAAAGAGCAAGTGCTACAGGTTATATTATATTACAATATTTTTATGTATTTGCCCACGGAAGATTCACTTCATTTTATATCGCTAATTATATATACTATCCCCCGTCTATCTGTAAACAAAATAAATTACAAAACTTGACCAAAAAGGCCAAAATGGTCTAAATGACCAAAATACCACAGTGACCGACATGGCTAAAATGACGGAATAGGAAAAAACGACCAAAAAGGCCAAAATAATCAAAATGGTCAAAATGACCAAAGAGGCCAAAATGACCAAATAGGCCAAAATGACCAAAAAGGTCAAAATGATCAATAAGGCCAAAATCACCAAAGAGGCCAAAATTACCAAAGAGGCCAAAATGACCAAAGAGGCCAAAATGACCATATAGACCAAAATGACCATATAGGCCAAAATGACCATATAGGCCAAAATGGACCATATAGGCCAAAATGACCATATAGGCCAAAATTATCAAATAGGCCAAAATGACCAAAGAGGCCAAAATGACCAAAGAGGCCAAAATGACCATATAGGCCAAATTGACCATATAGGCCAAAATGACCAAATAGGCCAAAATGACCAAAGAGGTCAAAATGACAAAAGAGGCCAAAATGACCAAAGAGGCCAAAATGACCAAAGAGGCCAAAATGACCTTATAGGCCAAAATGACCTTATAGGCCAAAATGACCAAATAGGCCAAAATGACCAAAGAGGCCTAAATGACCATATAGGCCAAAATGATCAAATAGGCCAAAATGACCAAAGAGGCCAAAATGACCAAATAGGCCAAAATGACCAAAAAGGTCAAAATGATCAATAAGGCCAAAATGACCAAAGAGGCCAAAATGACCAAAGAGGCCAAAATGGCCAAATAGGCCAAAATGACCAAAGAGGCCAAAATAACCAAAGAGGCCTAAATGACCATATAGGCCAAAATGATCAAATAGGCCAAAATGACCAAAGAGGCCAAAATGACCAAATAGGCCAAAATTACCAAATAGGCCAAAATGACCAAATAGGCCAAAATTACCAAAAAGGCCAAAATGAAAATTATCCCTTGTCCATCCTCAGTATTTAATTTACATACGTGCCGAATTTCAGCAAAATCGGTCCAGTAGTTTTTCCGTAAAAGCATAACAAACAAACAGACAAATATCATTTTATCCCGGAAACTATCCCATTTTTCGGGATAAAAAGTATCCTATGTTCATCCTCGGTATCGAAAATATATATATACTGAGTTTCAGCCAAATCGGTCCAGTAGTTTTTACGTGAAAACGGAACAGACAGACAGACAGACAGACAGACAGACAGACAGACAGACAGACAGACAGACAGAGTTACTTTCGCATTTATAATATTAATAGGGATATATATATATATATATGTATATATGTGTGTGTGTGTGTGTGTGTGTGTATGTATATATATGTGTGTGTGTGTGTGTGTGTGTGTGTGTGTGTGTGTGTAATATGTATATTTAAATTGTACAGTCCTATCATTTTTCTGCTCCCCCTACATCGCTTGGTTAGTTAAGAATTTATTTTAAGCTGGGTTGCCAGGAAGAGATCGCTTTAAGCGATAAGGCCGCATGTTTTTTGCTCATAAATATTGTATTTGTGTATTTTGCGTTTGTATTTGTTGCTTTTGGTGAGCAATAAAGTGTTATGTATCATTTACTCTTTTTTCTCATCTTTAATTGTTCGCAATTTTATAATATCATTGTGTATATAATACTAAGATATGACCGCGACTTAAATAACATATAATACATGTATATTTGTTTAAAATAATTTTGAAATGTTTTTCTAATGCCATGCAATAAAGATTGTATTTAATTTAATATCGAGTTCTGCTTATGAATTTACAGAAGAAACCTATATCGAAATATTCAAAGTAATGTAATGAAGAACAACAAACTGTCATGTGCAGCATCAACTCAGTCGAGCATAGAACTCGTGAGGGAATATCTTCATTTAATATTGACGTATCAAGTGTAGGGTACTTTTAGTTGTGGGACATGTTATAGCCGATTGGAAAATGTAGAAGTAAGACTTTCAATTAAGTAGGTTTTCTTTTCTGGAGTACAGCAGATTGTTCAACTGTGATTGTTGAACTGAATGTGGTTGCCATCACCTATAAAGTTTGACAACACCAGAAGTGCATATGCTGACGGCCTCGATGTGGGGACTAGAACCTGGCCACTAGCCACGGCCGATATACAACTCATTATTTTTTAAAATTTTCGCGAATATACTGTTTCCAAACGTTTATTTTACATAATAAAACTATATTTTAAAGGTTTTAAGCGCGGTAATTTGTTTGATTCTGGGTATTCTGACGTTTCGTTTATTTTACTTTTGACGTTTGTACGTCTGTCAAGTTGCATATTGTAATTATTTATTTTGTAATTGTTTATTTGGAGAACAATAAAGTGTTTTCTATTCTATATTAACATAAATAGCACGCAAGTGCTGTATACATTGAAATGAGCAATAAGCTTTTAATTAAGCATGAAAGATATTTGTTTCTCCAGCCGAGCTTCGGGAATAAACAAATTATAATGAGTTTTGGTTTATATATTATTTTAATGATCCAAATAAATATAATATTCTTTTGATGCTGACTAAAGTGTTAATTTCGGAATAATATAGTTTGCATATCTACACAGACAAATTCTCGATAAATGTTCAAATTTTCAATATTTTTTATAAATTACTATCTACAAGTATTTTCTTAAGTTTTCGCGACTTGTACACATAATAAAACTACGTTTTAACGGTTTTAATCGCGGTAATTTATTTTATTTAGGTTTATCCGACGTTTTGGCCGCTTTTCAGTTGCCGTGGTCACGGAAGACAAAGATGACATTTGGTGGTAAATTAGATTAGGCTCAAATAGAGTAAATAATATCCATAAACAAAATTAAAACTAAATAATTAAAATGAACAAGTTGGCGGTAGGCTGAATAAAAACTTTGACAATACACGTTTGACAAATATATCCGACGTTTCGGCAACTGAAAAGCGGCCGAAACGTCGGATAAACCTAAATAAAATAAATTACCGCGATTAAAACCGTTAAAACGTAGTTTTATTATGTAATATCTACAAGACTATACTTGAGTAATAATATTATCATTTCTATGTTCTTACACAAACTGTGTCAAACTAAACATCTACCGCCAGTGCCCATCAATTGCGGCCTACAATCCCCAACTGGGCCTGAATACAAATTCATACTGAGTGAGCTCTTGGCTACGTCGTAAATTTTATACGATGGGGTCCAGTGCTAATTTGTCAAAAAAAGGTTTGTCCGGACGAATTGGCTGTCCGTCCGTCCATTCGCTGTAGACGATGTGTGCTTCATTCTGATTTACGACAGCTCCGGTATGTGTAATCAAGCGGCATTTTGTTGGGCGCCAATTGAAAGGTAGCTCTGTTTTATTCTTAATCCTCATTTATTTCAGGCAATAGGATCTATTACATGTTTCATCGTAAACTAGGCTCATATGGCTATCCCCACACCGACGCTACATACACGACATTTACTTGTGTGAAGAGTGTGCTTTAACATTGGACGTGATGTAAAGGCTCTTGAATAAATATAACTTCGAACTTAAAACTGGCTTTTATTTTCATACTAGTATCCTACATTAGTACAAAAAGTGTAACTGAATTAAAAACCCATGTCTTTCTTTCATTTTTGAATTCCCACCAATGAGAGCGAGTTTTAAACACAAGTCTCATTAGTTAATCGAATCTTTACGGCCTGGCTAACACAGCTAAATAGGCATTGATTAACAATAACAAAAGTAGATCATTAATTAATTAATTATTATTTCAAGTCATCAGTAGTAGGTAGTAGTTAGTAAACTGATTCATAAGATTGAAAAGGAATGTAGTGTTTGTATTTAGACCTAACAATTTAGTTGTTGTTTAGTTTAGCTGTTTAGTTTTCCCGTCAGAAGTTTCACAGTATTAGATATATTGAGTAAGTAATTTATTTTAGTGTAATGTATCACACCATCTATTTCTGTTCTTTTTATAGATTATAAGTATCCAGTTTTGGTTTAGATTTATTTAGCTAAGTTATATACACCCATATAACGAGGTAATATAGCTAAGTTGCACACTACTGGTCTAATGATTACACTTGCAGTAATCGCCATTGTTGGGTTTTTCATTTTTTAGAGAAACGATATGCCAAGGCGCTACATAAAATGGCATGTTGTTTAGATATCTAAAAATATGTTTACCGCCTTTTTCTCTAAGTCCGCCATTTGCAAATACTACGTTAGCGTACAAGGAGGGCAAACTTGTATAAGCAAGTAATTTAGTTAAGTATTAATTTTTGAAGTTTCTTTCTGGAAACATAATATTCTTCCATTTCGTCTAGTACGATTTCCAGCAAAATATAAAAAAGGTCACGGCGCGTAGATGTTTTTATGTGTTGAAAGGAAGCTGTAGAGGAATGCGGGGGTCGTTTCCCGAGATTGTCCCACATAACGTCTGTGAAGTTAAGGCTTTCTGTTCAGTACGGGTGTTCCGTTTTATACAATTTCTAGGAAAGATTTAGCCGGGAACCTCGTATTATTTCGATTTGAATTTGCTGTATTGGACATGTCGAGTCTTGCGGAAAGACGCGCAAGGAACTAAACGTGACATAGAAGGTTTGGCTACGTTTTAAGGACACTGGCTAATTATTTAGATAACATGAATCTAGACATGCTCCCTTCAGTGTCGACGGAAGGGGAGGGTCCAAAAAATGCCATCCATCCATTCACCTTATTGTGGCGCACGACGGTGGAACCATCTAGTTAGTTTTAGAACTTTTAGAAAAATCGAGAACATTCTTGGAGGAAAAGAGAAGGACGAATATATTTAGAAAGGGCTAGACGATTAACGAAAGAAAGAGATAGATAGATGTTAGAATGGGATAGATGTATAAACGAAAGTTCCCGAACGGAAGGTTCGGGAAAGAAGAGAGAGAGATACAAAGATGGATACTAGAAAATTCTTCCAGGTATATGAACAGCGTAAGGCGCGCCTACCGGGCAGTTTAGAATTAAGTTCGGTCCAAGACGGTGAAGCGACAAGTGCGATACTAAAGAGTTGACAGAGAAGGTTAATAGAAGACAGAGACGAATTAAGTGGTGAATTAGTGACAAGTTTGGTGGACAGATACGTGAAGTAGGTGTGTAGCGTAGTTCGAGAGAGAAACCAAAAGCGAGCTACACGCGATAATAACGAAGGCGGTCTACGCAATATCGGCGACGGTATTGAGGGTGTGACAACTTATCGTCGGGACTGTGCATCGTTGGTCGTGCGTATAGGGGCAAACCTGCAGAGAGGTACTACGTGCGGCTGCGTAAGTCAATAAAAGCTCTTAGTCAAAAACTGGTGTTTTCTTCCAATCCATAAGTGCGTATCCCCGCTCGCACGTAACAATATTATCATAATTAATTTCAAAAGCATTGCTGTCTCATTCTTTAAATAAATCAGAATCTAGATATAAAATGATCAAAATACTATTCTGTAAGTTAGTAAATCGATTATTATTCGTTATCGATATCTGTAATTTCATATTTTTAAATGGCAATACAAACATCTTAACGTCTACCATATCACTATCGAGTGTTGTACGTCAGACAAAGCTGTATGGGCTCCGTTCCTTCGCCTGATAGTATGACGAATTAAACACAAATACCTAAATTATGCGTTAAAAACAATAAATATCTCACAGCTACGGTAAAGTTATACACTTATATGTACATTTTAACATTTTTTGAAAATAAAATTGCACAGTAAAACATTACGTTTCAAGTTCCCGCCAGAAACTCTAATATCATCCTAATGGAGGATATGTCAATGTCAAAAAATTAAGACCTAATTCTATTTTCAACCATATTTTCTAATTAAATAAGCTACGTAAACACATTGCAATAATGCGTGTAGGTGATCAGGTTGGCGGCTCCTAAACAATCCACCAGCCTGTTTGACTATTCTTTTCATTAAAGTTGAATTTGAGTATTAAATTTGCCCTCAAGGTCTAATACTAATAATACCTAAGGAAACTTTTACTTTATGTTTAGAGGTAGGTAGAACTTAAAATAAAATCGATAATATACAAATTGGCCAAATCTTAAGCTGCATATTCTCAACTTTCACGATTATTGGCCGATTCCTATATCTTACTAAAAGTTCTCATGCCTTAAATACCATCGGTGAATTTAAACATTACTTGTATGGAGCTCATTTAACCGGTAGTAAAGCAAATAAATGAACGTTCAGTAAGATATAGGAACTGGGCCAAAAGTAATAACAGAGATCTTATTGAAGATGTACCTAAAATCTTACCAATTTTAAATTTATTTCATCAGTATATATATATATATATATATATATATATATATATATATATATATATATATATATAACTTTTAAAGGTATTTATTAAGTAATAAGTGTACCTAAAATAGGAAAAAATACTCACTTGTATCCGGTGCAAGATCATTATCAACTTCATGGCCAGTTATATTTGCCATGTACGCACTGTTGTTCTCCTTCGAATCCTTTATAACTTCCACCAACTCCACGTAATCTATTTTCTTCATTATGTCACTACTATTACCGTCCCTTTCTATACTGTTATCACTGTACCCACCTCTTCTACTCAGATTTTTATTTGTAAAGTCACTTTCATTTATCTTCGCTGCTATAAGGAATTCAAATTTAGGCATTTCAGCAAATTCAGATTCTGGTCTAAACAATATGTCCGTTATCGTTTCTTCTCTGTCTGTTTCTGAGTCAATTATTTCTTCTAATAAGGAACTTGATATGTTTAGTTGTTTTCCAATTGCTTCTGCATCACTCTTAGGCATCTCGAGAACATCCTGTTGGTCTTTGTGTGATTTTAATAATAACGCTTCATCTCTGTTTTGTTCACCACTTACCATAGCATCCATTGAAGTTTTCGAACTCTTATTAGTTTCTTCTGCTGTTTCATCATCATTAGCAACGATTAAAGTGTCAGAATTTGGATCTACTGGTAGATGAAAAGTATTATTGTTAGGAAATTTAATAACTATGTCAGTTGAGTTATAATCTGAGTAAGGTCGAGCGTTAGCCGTTAGCAGAGAGTTTAATATATAAAAAATAAGTTTTAACTTAACCTTCGTCATTTTGAGAGCGCTTAAATTACATTCTTGAGTTCTCGGAATCTCATTTCGTAGCTGAATATCTGCGAACAAAAGACAAAACTAAAATTAATCTCAAGTAGTTGTAAATAATGAAATATACTCAATATAAAACGATAGGTAAAGCTGTATTACTATCAGTAATTCGGGATTTACTTTAAATCTTTTGGAATATTTCTTTATCCAAGTTTTTCAAATTTGATAATAAAACTACGTTTTAACGGTTTTAAGCGCGGTAATTTATTTTATTTAGGTTTATCCGACGTTTCGGCCGCTTTTCAGTTGCCGTGGTCACGGAAGACAAAGATGACATTTGTCAAACGTGTATTGACAAAGTTTTTATTCAGCCTACCGCCAACTTGTTCATTTTAATTATTTAGTTTTAATTTTGTTTATGGATATTATTTACTCTATGGGAGCCTAATCTAATTTACCACCGCTTCACAACATGTTGTGGCTTGAAGAGAAGAAGCGGCGCAAGAAACTCTTCAGCAAACATGCCTAGTTCTAATTTTTTTTATATAATATTAAAATGTGTGGAAGGAAAAATTTTTTTTTAGATTTTTAGAATTTTCCTACAATAATAATTACTACAAACAAAGATACAAAGATAATGGTTCCAGCATAAGTAACAGGTTAAAATAATAATTAAAGTTCGTAACTAAAGCTCTTTTTGGGGTTAGATAGCTCGTCGATTGGGATTTTTGCATGGCTTGCGCGGGGCCATGGGAAGGTCAACACGTAAAAGTCCCTTGATTTGATGAAATGTGGCGTGAGGCTGACCGGCGATTGTCAGTATTGTAGGAAATGAGAACAAAAGGTGCCGGTTTATTGGGATGAACTGTTAGTGGATCTAGATCTATGGGGACTATGGCGTCTCTTGTCACAATGTTCAGGGAACATAAAATCGGCAGATTGAAACTCGCCACTACTTGCATGGGCCCTAAACAAATGCCATACAAATTGGCGAGGGCAACATGGGTATGAGTGGCTAAGAGATATCGAGAAGTGGGGTGCAGGTTTACTGAAGCTACTTCCGACATTATGCCATTTATCACTTCCACCCTTGGAGCTTGACTCTTAGCTATAGCGACCTCCACTACGTGCCGACTGGCTAAGGCAAGCACGAAAGCGGGGGTCTTGTCTCAACTCCACGAAGTCTGGTACGAAGTGTCGCTACTCACCTAAGGCTTCACCACAAAGCTCCATGCGGGTTATTATTATTATTAATCTATATAACTTCAAGCTACAACCCAAAATATCGAGGCAATAACTATAAACGCTAACCTGTCAGCCTATTTGCGAGCGAGGATAACAACCAACACAAACTTATTGGGAACCGTATACAGAAGAAATAGAAATCACAGACTGTCTGAAACACGATGATTCCATCTCAATAAATACTTGATTGTGTCAGTGGCAATGTAGGCAGTAAAGTTTGCCCTAATTTACTCTGGAAGTAATGACGTCATTAAACTCTGACCTAGCCGCGTAGTACTCTCAAGGGTTGCCTTAATTTTGAATCTAGGCCTAACTTGTACACGATGTTCTAAGTTCAAATTTGTTCTTACATGACGTAGCACTCCTTGATGGTTTTCAAGTACCATGATAACTTAATACCTAATTTTTATTTGTCGACTGGGGTTTTGCAGTGGTGTTGTCACGTTTTTTATAAAATATTATTGTTTTGTAAATAAGTTATCTGACTAAGAAAACTAATAGCTTAATGGTAGCTTAGGTTTCATTCGTGCTAGAACGGAGAAAGAATACCAATTACTATGGCCGGATGGTCTATCGTAGGAGACGACATAACTAGCCATAATCAGATGGCAGACATTTCCCTGTTTGAATGGCTACTACTCTCAGATCTAAACTATCCCGTCCTAACAACTTTGAGTTGTTTTCTGGTATCAGTCCCCATTTCAAGGCATTATCGGTAAACCTTTAATGTAGCACATGTCCATAACCGTCTTTTCATGACGTGGGCTGTCTGCTTGTCTGATATACTCCAGCTTCCCAACGCAATACGTTAAGGTTTTTCTAAAGATGCGGCCAGTTATTTGGGTACGTTCCCAACTGACGGCACTAGATTTTAAGTTTAATTTTAATTTATATAATTGCTTTACATGAATTGTAAAATTTTCACATTATAGTTATTAATTACTGTAGCAACGGCTGAGAAATCGATCTAAAACGCTTATTGTCTGTTATCTCGCTGTTAACGATAAAAGCTAAACTAACTCAAAAATAAGAAATATAAAATAAACTAAGCAATAAATATTAAGACAATCCTATAAATAAACCTAGCTTACAAATAAAAATAAAAAATTCACATTGAAATAAAAACTTAAAGTTATATTTACAATTATTGTATCATACACATTAAAAGAAATAATAAAAAGGCCCCAAATCACCGTCAATTTGGAACATTCCCGAATCGCTGGCTGCGTTACCATGTGAGATGCAACGATTTTATGGATTTTCAAGCATTTAACACACACTGTTATCATATAAAGATGAAGGCGTGATAAGAACATTATACATTTATCACTACATAAACAATTAAGCTAATAATAAAAACAGATATTACTTATTAAAAAGTCAATTTCGTTCATTATTTAAATGAAATATTTTACTATTTTGAAAAAAAATCGGTCTCTCTCGAAAATTATAAGTTAAAATTGGATTTTAATCATAAAAATCAATTTTAAGGCGTTCCTCAAACAACTTTGTCAGCAGAACAGTAGTAATACCTACATCAAAGGAAATCGAACCAATTGAAATTAAATTATACGAAGCCAAATAACATTCAAATTCGCCCTTTCCTTAATTACATTTTTCCGAATCTTCGAAATTTGTGAATAAAATTCATTAGTTTCAATCAAGAATATAATATTGCCAAATACAGTGTAATTACAATTAGTATCTTCACGCTCTCTACAAGTACTCGACAGTCTATTAGTATAAAGATAGTGTATGCAGATTTCGAAGAGGCTTTGCATCTCTCTGCGTATTTTACCGCTTGTACAACGAGGAGTTCTCCAAGGAATTGCTTGATCTGCCTCCAACGGCTCATTTTTACTACCGCACCGCTCCCTGTATTCTTGAGCTCACAGGTTCAAATACTCAAGAGTTCTTGTAAAGGCCTACCGGTTCCAGCGAGGAGAGAGGAGAGATCTGTCCCACGACGAGTACATTAATCACATACGTGTAATATCTTCTAGTAAAGCTCATATAATCATACGTAATCATACTTATTATAACAGTCCACTAATCATTGAAGCACCTTGCCATCATCAAGGAACAAACCTACATATTACGGTCCTTCGAGCCGGATCGCTGGGAGTGTGTTAAGGCCCGCGTTAACTCTTAACAGTTCTCTAGAACATTAATTTCGCGTACAACAAACTGGAGGAAACTTCTTGCCACGGTTTTCCCTCTGCGCTATCATATGGAGTTCTTTCAGAAGCACGTTATAAAACTTCTTAAAGATCAGCTACGTTTTAGCGTCACCCCTGGCGTCGTAAACGTCCATAGACAGTTACCGAATTTCGTGCGCCGGCCCGTCGTAAGAGGAAAAAACAACACACAACAACGTTGTAGGGCATTTGCTCTTCTGAATTCCTACCAACACTGGTCTAGATTATGCCACCTTGAGTTGTTTTCCGGCATTAGTGGCCAGATTCCAGTCTCCCTTGAGATAGCAGCAGCACGTTGGTATAATACCTTTAATATTACAAATGTCCATACGCAATGGCAACCGCTTTCCATCAAGTGGAAAGTAAAGAAGTGGCCTGCCTGTCTGCTGAACTCATACAATAAAAATTAATAAAAAATAAATAATTGCTTATGACGTCAATCTGCAAGCTGAATATCAAATGCAAATTTAACTAAAAAATAATTGTTAACTTCCTCATACATTACTCAATTACACTGTAGAATAATCTCGCTAACATTGTATTTGTCTACAACTAGTGCTACCAGGCGACCCGCTTTGCGTGGGACGTTTTGATTTTCAAGGGTCTGGGGACGTGTCCCGATTTGCACCTGATCGGGACACTTAATTTCCCGATAAATCTATAAATTTATAAAAAGCAATCATAATAGAAAATTACGAATATTTGAAATTAGAATAATGAAACCCTAATTTTTCTAGATTTCATTTTGCCCCGATTTAAAACATATTAGACCTAGCAACACTATCTACTATCATTATCCGTGCAGGAACGGAGAATAAAAATTCCTGCATCCAGGCGGCCTGTCGTAAGAGGCGACAAAACAACCCAGATGGTAGGGTGTTTGCCCGCCTGGATGGCTACCACCTCTGGTCTAGAGGATGCTGCCATAACAACCTTAAGTTGTGTTTCGGCTTGGCTTGGGCTGGCCAGGTTCCAGCCCCGTCTATAAGTCCGGCAGCACATTAATAGCACCTTTGGTGTTGCAAATGCTTATAGGCAACGGTAACCAGTTCCCATCACAGCAGGCCGACAGCCTGTCTGCTGCACTCCAGCAATTAATAAAAACCGCTACGAGAGCTCGCTGCTCACTGTGGCCACCGCACGCCTCCGCTCGCTGCGCCCGCCTCAGGCATACCGCGCATTCAGTGTGGACGCACACACACGCTAAGCGAACTTTATGGTAGGCGGAGTGGGAGGTGTTAGGTTTATTTTTGTTACAGAATTTCTTGATTCGGTCGCCGCGCTCATATCCCGCGATAAAATCTGTGTAATAGCTTAAAAATCTACAACACTTTGGTACTGGTCTGGCAACACTGCAACAAAGTGATGTATGTGTAAGTATCCCGAATCACAAAAAGGATTTCGATGTCTTGCCCTGGAGCGGTTTCATTCCAAGATTAGGTATCCTCGGGGCTTTGTTGAACTATTGTGTAGCATCTGCAGATATTAATTTTCATAAAGTATTTCCTTAAGTTCTTTTTCCAACTGTTAGACTCAGTTAAAGCTCATGAAGTGTAGTAGTTCTTTAATGAAGTACCAAATTGTCGGAATTGTTTGTGCGAGTTTCAGTTTTAGAATAATTTTGATTCTGGATCTGGTTATTATTATAATGTATACATTGCAACCCCATCTGGACGGCATACTGCTGGTCTGTCCCCAACCTGCGACGCCCGCTCACGGTGGCCGAAGGTCGAAGCTTTCCCGCCCTGCATCAAGTGGACCGTCGTGTTTACCCGCTTCAGCGAATAAAATGATTGTACGAAAATTACAAGAAAAAATTGAACATCATTCGTAAATTTTGTATTCATAGCTTGTTGAAATTTGCATTTTCCGGAAGCTGGAAATAATGTGGGTAACTTGTGCCCACATTATTTCCAGTTTCTAAAGCAGGCTAATCGGCACATATCTAAGGCCGTAAATAAACAAATAAACATTGAAAAAAAATTGACTATGGATTAATAGTTTTCAGGTAATAAAAGACAATCTAATTTGCCTTAATGTGTAATATAAAATAATAATTTTCATTGTCCAAATGTGTACGCAAAATAACTGGCTCTATTCCAAAGAAAAAGAGCTTAAGTATTACATTAACAATAAACAGCGAACTGTCTCCGCCAGTTAAATTAAAATGTCTTAATTAAACAAAACATTTACATCGTCTAAGGCATTTTCCACCAGCTCTGTAAAGCTGCAGCCAACTATATCGCGGAGAAAACTTATTTATGTAATAGATACAATACTCTTTTGTAAAAAATGTAAGAAGTACTCTGACAAAAGTACGCGTCAGAAAAAGGCGAAAGGGTGGAACATAAGACGCATGACGTGTTATGATGGGACCACATCAGCGATAATGTTACAGATATAGGCCGTTTCACGTAGACGTGTTGATAGGTGTAATGCTTTATTTGTGATGCGATATTATTTTAATTGTTAATGACATTACATAATGACAGATAACGTATGTTTATATACATATATGCCTATTCGTTAACGAAGTTATTTTTAAGTCTATAAATAAAACGCATGTAGCCACAGTCAATAAATGCAACCATTTTTGCAGATGCGACACTAGCATTACGATGTCGGGAGATTGCGAAAGAATGTTTATTGTGAAAATGCATTAAAGCGTTCTCTCTTTTACGGCTAAAGCAACGCACATAGGCTTTCTGCTATGTCTATAGACTGTTACAACTTAGCCCCCGACAAAGACAAATTCCACGTACAGATCTGTAAAAGCACATTTTATTACCTGTGAGCATTTGAACTAATTGTAGTCCTTTTATGATCATCTTCTTTTTTTCACTTATTTATTGACATTCCTTTCTAAGTTATTGTGGAGAACAGCCTATTGTTCTATTGTACTCGTTTATGGCCGCTTGTGGCTGCATCATTAGCCAGGTGTTGCGAATTACTATTTACAAACTGATTTTGTCAACGTTGCCGGGTGGGCACATTTGTATTTGTGAAGTATAAAACGACGGCCTGATGGAGAGAGGGGGCAGTTGAGCTACGACTACGATACGGGCGTGTCGTGTGTATATTCAGGAATCTAATAATGACGGACTTTGCGCATTTTATTGAATTACGACCTTCTGCATCACGTTTGGATTTCTTGTGTTCGGTTAATAACACACGCAAATTTCGTCAGCTTATCGAATGTACACACCGACTATTGTGCCTATCGCTAGACTGACGCACCCCTTCGTTGCGGCATTACTTTATACCAGTGATTTTCATCTTTTTAAATACGCGAACCCTTTACCGATTGAAAATTTTTAGCGATGCTTGGGTCGTAGACAGACAAAAAGTTAGTAACCTAAAGGACTACGTTTATGTTTTTCTCATTTTATTACCTATATTCGTTATTAGGACCTGTACTTTACAAAAAGCTGCTGAGCGTAGAATGTACCTAAGTATGAGGTATAAGGTATTAAGGTATTACATAGCCTTTTCCCTTTTGCTGGCAACCCCCCGAGCAAAACTCTGCGACCCTCCTAGGGGTCGCGACCCACAGATTGAAAAACACTGCTTTATACTGTCAATCACAATATGACACAATACTCGACCGCTTGGAGAATTTCTTAAAACCACACCTGGCCAATGCCTACAATAACGGATTACGATATACAATAGGCTGTTTTTCTAATCACAAATTTTAGACACGAAGTAAACAAAAGAATTCCAAATGCCGATAAAGGTAATAAATTGCGGGTGTGCAAGTGATCAGTTTTGTAAGCGTGTAATAATAAAATATATATCGTAACTTAACTATTTGTTACTAGTAAAACGGAGGTCTTGTTTAATTTAAAAATACATTTCACGCTGACAAGTCTTACTTAAACACTTAACTTTCAAAATAATATAATTTTAGTAATAACATTCCACGCAGTTACGACCGCTTATAATAAAATCGTGCTGACACGCCGCAACTTTACGAAGCGTGTGTCAAACAACGCAGATACTCAAGGTGCCCATTATGGGTGCGTTCACCCTAACAGCTACTAGCTCGTTGATTACCTAACAGAACGATCCAGATAGTACTAGAAAGTTCTACTGGTTTTACTTTAACTATATTACGTTGTTGTTTTGTTCATTATGCATCTGCTCAAAGTGCGTTATTGCTAGTATTAGTGACTGTGACCAAATACTACTAGCGTTAAAAAATAACGCGGTAATAATTAGCTATATTAAAACCCCTTTGAGGAACCAATGTTAATATTATTTTTTCCACAAGCTGCCAGATGCCTTCAAAATTGCCGCGCCAAAACCAAGAGAATTATATCGTCCCTTTTATTCTAATACAAATTCTATGTAGTTAGAGGGAGACAGCATCAGTTCAACGTTCATTTCAATTATCTGTATTTGACCAGAAATTTGTTGTGGATCCCAATTAGCCGTGTGTTACAGTTCGGGCAACAAATCTGTGGTGGTTCTGTCTTAAGGGTTAAATAATTTGGCTACATCTGCGTGACATTTTACATGCGTATAAAAGTTATTTCTAAAATTTGGTAGGTAATTTTGTGGCTTGCTTACCACGAGCATTGCATAAGAGCAATGTCTTGAAATGTTTCAATACATAATCTAAATAAATAAAAAATTATGATAGCATAAGAATTCTATTTTGGCAAAAATGGCTAAGTAAATAGATTCCAATAAAGCTAGAAAATATATAATAGTAAAAACAAAATTGTGACAGTCTTAAAGGTAATCTTATACTAATATATATAAAGCTGAAGAGTTTGTTTGTTCGTTTGCTTGAACGCGCTAATCTCAGAAACTACTGGTATGATTTGAAAAATTCTTTCAGTGTTAGATAGCCCATTTATTGAGGAAGGCTATAAGCTATATATGGCCTAGAGTGCCTAGACTAATAAGAGCGAAGCACCAATGAAGAATGTTTCAAAATTGGGGGGTTTTTATTACTTACATTTTTTAAACTAATCCACGCGGACGAATTCGCGGGCAGAAGCTAGTCTATAAATATAAAACGAATAAGTTTAAATTGTAAATCGAAAAGGTCCTTTGTTTAGTGAAACTTTAAAACCAATTATCTTGAGCGAATTAGTCTCGCGAAAATCAAACTTTTGGAGAAAATAATGGATTCTTCACTTAATCTTATAACTAAGTGAAGTATCACGGAGCAAATCCTATTTACATTTTGGGATAAAGAGGTCGCAATTTTTTATAAAATTAATATGATAACTTTCGTTTTCTTTCTATTGGCATAAGCTGATAAACAAGCAAACGACACCTAATAAAAACTGGTGACCGTCGTCTACATTGTTGCAAACGCAGTATCGTCGTTGCCAGTCTTTAAGATGGGGTAAAGGCCAATTCCAGTCCGAAAGTTTTCATTGAAACTAGGACATAGCCGCGACTTCGTTTGCAAAATTGACATTTGAATTTACATTTGAAAAATAATGTTTTACTGAAAACTGTGCCGTATGCCGAGCGTGCATGACAAGAGCAATGAATGTCAAAAAAGCAAGTGAGGTGTGTAAGAATAAGCCTGAATGGCGCTCTGTTGTTCGTGCCTACCCGCAAGGGACCTGGCGTGAAATTATATATGTATGTATGTATGTGCCGTAATAAGCCATTTTATACGCACGCGAACAATTACAAACCCCTCCCGTGAAAATTTCCGCAGGAATACTATAAAAAAATACACATTTTATTACACAAAATCTATCGATCAGTGAAAAAATCACATTGGAATTATTTAATCATTTTAAATCATTCCCAGAATAGAAAGTAGCGCAGATTTAGGTCTGAGAATTTGCTGCCGATCAGTAAAAACCACATCGATATCAGCCCAGTAGTTCTTCGTAAGTATGGCGATGAGCGTCATTCTCTCATTTTTCCCGTTCAAAACTTCTAGTTCGGAAATGTCCGTTAACAATCGGATGTGATCGGCCTCGGTCATCTCATTTTACTAGAAGTCGTACTATCACATGTCATGTTATCCCTCTTTATCGTATGAATATCCGTAGATATGGTACTGTTGTAGCATAAGCCTCGTGCTTCAACTTTCATTCAAGGCGTGAGTAACGCGACAACAATTTTGGAGTATAACATTTCAAATTCTGAACCGTATCAAATACAGTACAAATGTATTTTGTACGGGGCAAATGTGTCACAGGTGTACTACTCATCACTAGCCGGATGATCTTCCCCTAGGAGGACCAGTCCATCTAGCTTCTCTAACCTATCAGGTCACCCTAAATGTCATAGCCCCTTCGTCCATTCGTGTATGAATTTACAAATATTTCGCTTATGGACTCAATTCTCTTTTTTTTATTTTGAAACACGAAAAATCCAGCTAATGAAAATACTACACCAGGAATGCAGCTAATTCGTTGCAAAACTTCAGAATGGGATGTGACTGGAGGTACCAGCATTATGACATAGAGGGAAAGGCACGTAATTGAAATAAGTATGTGGGATAACTATATACAAATTAAAATTAATAATATAACTTTACACCCGCAACTACAACTTGTAACTTTTTCAGCTTTATATAAAATGTTTAGCAGTAAGGCCCCGACAGTTTTGCAACCCCGTTCTCTGAATACAAAGAAGGCTGAAGGAATAATCGATTCGACGCCCTATGACATTTTTACATACAGGCTTGTTTCATGTCTTATAAAATTTATTTTAAAATATCTCGATTTTTATTAGAGATAATCTTAATACGCCCGTCTATCTTTTTTTATAGCTTGAGTACAGCAAACGTGGCTGACGGCCCACCTGGTGGAAAGCGGCTACCGTCGCCTATGGACGTTTGCAACATCAGAGATGTAACCAACGCGCTGCCGGTCTTGATGAAATTTTATGACAACCTTTTTGAAGTACTCCATATCGTAGCGCTGAGGAAAAACCTCGGCTGGGAGCTTATTTCAAATGCCCACTGTACGTAAGAGAAACGTTCTACAGAACCGTTGCGTACATGAGCGAACTGGCTCAAGAAAGTGGGGTGAACTGGGAAGCGGTGCGATGGTAGAAAGAGGACGAAGGCAACATTCTAAACCGTTCTTCGGGACACTCCCCGTTGTACAATCAGCAGTATACGCAGAGAGAAGCGAAGTTTCTCCTAAGGCCAAGCGTATCTAGACAGTGTGTGAGTATGGGATCGAGCGAACGGCTCGACATTGAATATAGTCCAGGGGATTAAGTCTGGCTGTCTCTCCGTCTGTCGTTGTGTGTTACATTCATTTACACTGAAACTACTAAGTTAGTGTTGATTAAAATTAGCAGGAAAATATATAAAACTTTAACAACACTCACTGACACTTGGCATCTTTGTCTTCCGTGATAACGGCTACTGAAAAGTAGCCGAAACGTCGAATTGATTAAATTTAAATAAATTACCGCGCTCAAAACCGTTACAACGTAGTTTTTTAATATCACGTAGCAATCAGATTTTTGTGTATATAGTCTTAAGTTGGGGTTGTCACCGCATATTGAGTAGTGGATCTATGAGTTATCTCGTTGTATGAGGTGACCAACCATTAGGTGAAATAAATTTCATTTTCGGAATCTGCTAACCTAAATCAGCCCCACAAATTTGTTTTCTTATTTTAAAATTATCGTTCTTACAAGATGATCTTTACACTTCTTTTATTTATTTATCTATAATAATAATTTTACATCATAAAATAAATCACCACTAAAACCTATGAGGTTTGCGTGTGATGCAACACACCCTTGCATTTACAGAAAAAATATATATTAAATACAAGATTTGTAATCATACATTGCATCTTGTTCTCCATCGTTCCTATAGTGACGCATATGCATATATATACATACATATACACATACATAGCCACGAATTCTCATAAACACAGGCTGTTATTGGAATTTTTCTAGATAATAGTTGTATTATATTATTGATAGATGATTTGGGTATGCCATAATGAAAGCATTGTCCCTACCCAAAGCTATTCACACTCTTTATGCCATAGCACTTTGAACACTATCTTAAATCAGTATTATACCACACCACGCGACCACATATCATGTCCCTCGACACTCGCCCGTTTGCCGCAGAGCAATCCCTTACCCACAGCTATAAAGGCATAAAATATTGGTGGTATTACCCTCGGAAAGAGGCATCATAACGGCCTATAAGAGGCCTGAACACATGAAAAAGTTTGCTTATATTATTTTGCCGTTTGAACGCGGTATGGCGTGGGTAACTTTATTGTTACTGCGACAATTTACACTATAAATGCGGGTAGATTTCAAAGTGTAAAATTTTATACTTCTTCAAACTACCGTGGATAAGATAGATAATGTATGTACGTGTATTGTTAGTGCAGGATTTATATAACTAATCACGTAGAACTTTGAAAACTGTTTTATTTAAATACAGAACGAAGAATACCGAGGTAATTACAAATAATTATAAGTTATGATTCTGGAAAAATAATTAGATACCCTACCTAGCACTAGTGTGGCATATGCGTAGCTTTAGAAATAATATGTAGCGCCTGTAGAAATTGTACAGCTAGCAGGCGTATACAAGGTTACTATGTCACTCTGCGATGTTGACGCTCGTCTACAAGGGTTGTTCTTGGTTTCTCTGCGATCCACTCATCAGATTCTGACTTGCTAATCATGGGAGCACCTCGGGTGTATACTCATACGAATAAAGAAATAAAGATGAAAATCGGTCCACAATAGACGGAGAAATTGCATTACATGCATATAAAAAAATTAAGCGCCTATAGAAAATGAAATACTTACACGCGTATATAAGGGTTTTTTTCATAGAATTTAAACGCACGACGATTGAACTCATAAGTAATGGATACTCTAGATTTCCTTGGAATACACTCAATAAATCTTGACTTGGTGACTATTGGAGTATAAACTTATGAACAAAGAAAAAAAATTGAAAATCGGGTCACAACTGACAGAGAAATCGAGTAACGACCATACAAAAAAAACAACATAAATACAAATTAAGAACCTCCTCCTTTTTAAAGTCGGTTGAGTACCAATTGGATCGTAAGAATTATTTTTGTATCAGTTTGATAATTTTTTCTCATCCGTGCAGTAACAGAGAAAGAATACAATTTCCTATCTGTCATAAGAGGCGACAAAACAACAGTCAAGATTCAGCAGACAGGTAGACGGTCCACCTGATGCAAAGCGATTACCATTGCCTATGGACATTTAGAACACCAAAAATGCAACAAATGCGCTGCCGCTCTCTTACGGGAGACTGAAACCTGGCTATTAATGCCGAAACACAACTCAAGGTTGTTATGGTGGCATACTTTAGACCAAGGATGGTAGCCATCCAGACGGGCAAATACCCTTCCACCTGACTTTGGGTGGTTTTGTAGCCTCTTACGACAGGTCGCCCAGCCGCGCGGAATTTATTTTTTCTCCGTTCCTGCACAGTTCAAAAACTAGTCATATTAATTATTCATTATACACAAAAAATATTACATTTAGTACGGTATATTAAAACTTCTTTTATATGAAAATTGTTGTATTATAGCATTGAGTAATCTACTTAATTGTCGAACTTGGAAAATATAATTAAGCTTGCGATTAAAAACGATACAATTTTCGTCCCCTCAGTAATCTGCCGTGATGATCGTTAAACAAAGAGCCTTGAATAAAAATTAGTGTTCCATTTCGATATTCCAGACCAACGGTTTGACACAACATGTTACGCTTACAGCGCTCTGTCTGGACTAATAAAAAAGGTTATCGGGTATTGAGAATCGGTCCGTAACTCTGACATAGGGTTGGCAACAAACCATTTTGATATTAATTTTAGACACGAAGTATCGCAGCAAGCGTTTTAGTGAAAACTGACGGAATAAGCTAATTTTGACTCATCCGAACAACTAGAAACCACTCCTGGGAAAATTCTCGCGGGATTTTCGGGATAGAAAATATCATACATTTTATTGCATATGCTATCGGTCAGTAAAAAAACACATTGGAATTCGATTTTATTTTAATCTGGCTATTTTAAATTATCACAGATAAATTCTCGCTGGATTCCCAGGATAAAAAGTAGCACAGAGTTTATGCCTAAGATCAGCGAACCGCATCGAAATCGGCCCGAAAAGTGGAACCCGAACAAACCAACAGACGAGAAATCTAAATAAAATTGCAACGTGTTCTCCATCGGTCATAATAGTCTATTTCAGTTTTGTTTTTGTAATAACTTTAATGTACAAACACGGCATGTATAGAATTTTATAATATTACACATTTCTCATTTATTTGATTGCCACTATGTCGTTTTTGAAGATACAGTCGGATACTCTCTTAACCTTATGCAGAACCAGCACTACGACGGTTAACCATAAAGACCTCTTAACTTAATTTACCCAAATTTTACAGTAGCCACAATAAGAGATACATTCTTTCTTTGATATATTTAAGTGCACATATGGAAAAACAAAAATACTTCTGAAGGAATGTGCTACGGTGGCAGAAGTGACGCTGAAACGTCAGTGGATACTTTAATAAATAGATAACTTTGATTTTAAACAAGACTTATTTAAACTTCTATACTGTACATAAGTCGCTGCTTAACTGAATTATATTTTTTTGTGTCTTTGTTCGTATTTTGAAGTCCAGTCAATGGAAGCGGGTTGTATACACCGCTCTCATTGATTAATTATATTTTACTTCTTGGCTACCATTAATACTAAATATACTCAAAATTGTACTATAAATTTGAGGATATAAGAGCCAAATGGGCCTCAGATTCACACTCAGCGCATCAAAATAAATGTAGGTAGGTGGGTCTGGACAATTGTACAAATCACTTATTTAGGTGCCGGTATTAATTAATATCAACCCACTACAACAGAAGCCATCTTAATAGCTCTTGGTAGTTTTGCTTGTAGTAAAACAATAAAATTAATAAATAGTGACAACCCTATTTAAAACATAAAGCACGTCCCGGCGGCATAATGATTCAACGCGAAAATGACAGAATATTTTCACACCACCAACATTCTTTGTTCAATGTACCGTTGCTAAAAGTAAATAAGCTTTGAACAAAGAAATTTTTCATAATTTATTATGAAGAAATGGCGATAATCAATTTTGTGTAGAAAATTTACTTGGTACGCACTTCAAGATATTGTAGAAAAAATGTCGGTTTAATATTTATTTTTTGCTTTTAGTGTGAAGTCGATTTTGTTTTGTTAAAAAAACTTTTTAATTGCCCAAATACTTGAATAGCGCCTGTAGAAATTATAGTACTGGCACGAGTATATAAGTTTGCTTACTACCTCACTCTTAGTTATAGATGCTCGTCAACAAGGATTGCTCTCTATCTCCCTGAGATCCATTCATCAGATCCTGACTTGTAACCATGTGATCGCCTTGGGAGTATAGACAATCGTTTAAAAAATTTGAAAATCGGCCCACAATTGACGGAGAAAATGTAATACTGGCACGCGCATACGAGCATTTTGTCTAAGAAAGCAGGCGCTTGACATCTATAATAAGTAAGGATTTCCCTGGAATCAAATCACCAGATCTTGATTTGGTGAACATGGCATCACCTCGGGAATATAGACTTACAAATAAATAAACAAAATTTGCAAATAGCTCCAAAATTGACGAAGATATCGTGTAACAAAGAAGTCGGTTAACAAATTTTTAGGCTATCTCTTGATTTCCCTAGAATCTACTCACCTATATTATTTTATGGCCTCTTACAACACCCCGCTTTGCTGCACTTTTTAATATTCTCTCTCCATTCTTGCATAGTTAATTAACATAAAAATAAAGATCTAACTTCACAACTCTACCTTTCTCTCTCTCTCTCTTTCTCTCTGTATGTGTATGTCTTTAAAAGCAAAACCTTTTCCATACATCGTACCAAAAACATAGTTGCCACTGTGTGTATTATGGGATATTGGATTTTAAACAAATGAATTCTTCGACGTCATTTCACGTACTCCATTTAGTTTTCGGAGGTAACTTTATCTTCAGGTAACTTATACGTAACGCAGCGAAGTAGAATGCCTTACCAGATCCGAGTTTTACGAAAAATACATTTAAGTCAATTATGGTCAAATGCGAACATATTTGAACATGTACCACAAAAGATAAATTTAATTTACATGTATTATAAATGTTTTCAAATACATCAAAACATCAATAGAGTTATAAAAACATGAAACGGTTCTTATTCTTAATCCAACATTGATATAGCAACTCAATTTATATCCTTTAATTTGAATTCCCACAAAATGTGAGATGATATTCTAGCTGAGTATGTAATAAATTTTACAAAGAAACCTGTACATCTACGCTGGCGAATTAAGACACTAGGTAATATGCTTTGGAGGAGCGTAGCGCGTATATACCGTTTGTTAATCCTGAAATTGTGATACCGGGGTCTAGCAGTAAGATGTTTATGGGCTATCTTATATTCGGACTTTAAAATAATAAATGCCTTTGTTTGATACTTTAGTCACTGCTGAAATTTTACTTTAGGATGATAATAACTTTTATTTTGTAATATAAAATATTTTATTTATTATTTTATTTTAAAATTTATGGATTTCTATATGCTATTCATAATCATAATAACAACAAATACGTGATAGTAAGCTATTAACAAGTCACCACAGATAGAAAATATTGATATATGGTCAAAAAAAACATAATGAGATTAGATCTTCTGGTCTTTTTTACTATTGAATAATTGCTCTGAGCCTAAAATCATATCGAAAATATGAGAAACCCGCAATTATAGACACCTGAAAAACAAATTATAAAAAGAAAAGCTTACCTAATTTTCATAAAAATCATTGCAATGTTATACGTAGGTGAGATTTTAAATTACACTGTGTGATTATAACAAAAGTCTCGTCGCACATATTTCACTATCAGTAATATATTACAATAATCGAATACTGAAAAGATAATTATGTTCCAACAAATATAATCCAAATTCACAATTAGTACAAATTTATTTATATTATTAAAATGTTATAAAAGTTAATATATGTTTGATTTTTTTAAATGTCAACTTTAAAACTACTACAAACAGTTTATAAATGTATCTTGAAATATTGAATTGATTAATTATTAATAATTTGGTAATAGTTAATTATAAAAATACACCGTAACTTGAATTCGAAAATTAAATTAATACACACGTCAGAATTTTCGATAAAATATTGTAATTGTAATGATAAATAATTTATTATTTCACTTCAGTATTCGACTTGAAAAAAGAACTCACTATGCGCGGGAACATTTTGACAGTTATATTTTTTAATTTTATTTTTTAAATGCTTTCATCGAACAGCATTCGGTAACCGCTGGGCCCGGGAGAGCGCGCCGGTTCCAGAGGCTGACTCTCGCCCATTTGCCGGTAGAAGCTTCATATGCTGTTCCTCCCCTCTTGCGTAACTGATATTGTTATAAATTATATTGTTATCTAAAAAATAGTTTGTCTATTTATTTATTTTTCTGTGTCTACTGATCGTGATACTATTGCTTCATAATAATAATATGTATGTACTAATTACTTTAATTTTGTTAATGGTCTTGGACAACAAAGCAAATTTTATAAAATGCATAACATCATAACTCCTATAATATTAAGAAAACTGGACGCAGTTTTGTTAAAATTAAAGGAAAGATTTTGGTTATTTTTTCTGTTTCCGTATTTGTGAAATTTTTTAGTTTCTCTTTTGCATACCATGTGCTGTATATTATTTACTAGATGATCTTGGATTTATTATTTATTTAATCATATTGACTATTGAACTTAATGTTTATTTTGTTTGTGTTTCGTTTCATATTGTTTATTTAATGGATATGATTGTTATATGCGAGAAAATATTAAATAAATAATATCCGTTTAATAATAAATCAAAAAAATATGTATGTAAAACATATTTTAATCATGGAATTTAAAATAATTCGAATATTCTAAACAATAATTTTGTCTAAACTTCAGCATACGCAGCTTCGATCGGTTTCCATCTTTCGGGAAAAGCCTAACAACGCATGCGTGAACTGGAAAAGTAAAAAGAGACGGCAACAATGTTAATATTAAACAGAAAAAGACAGAAAATCCTGAATGTTAGTGATACAGAAGCTGGATAGCGAAGAAAAATCAGTAGAGCAATAGTAATAGGCGAATAAATTGCTTTAGTTTAACTCACTCGGTTTTCAAAAGACGTGGATTCGAATTTCCGGCCCGGAAGCCTTTACTGCATAAATAATTTTTCTGATCTAATATGCATATAATTTTTACATGCTAATAATAAATGAAAACGTAATGAAGAAAGACTATGAATCGAGATAATTAATGTGTAAAACAGGGTAATCCGTTTTGGAGAAGCGTGATAGGTAAACCATCATTTCTTCTAAAAACAGAAGGTCCGAGCCCAGCAGTGGAATGCTTATATTGTTATTGTCCCCTTTTGTTAAGAAAGCCTTACACTATCCGGGTCTTAGTTAGTCTAATCTTAGTTATCTTTTGCTTAATATCACGCGATACTACTACAAGCTGTAAAAGCGCCTCTATCTGTTTACTTTAGATAGCTCTAAGCAACCCTCCCAATCCTGTTTTTATAACTGAATATAAAGCTGACGTAGTCGACTATATGATTTTTTTAAAGCTCAACGACTGTCAGTTACTCAATACTACGACTATAATATCACCTAAGTTTCAAGTAAAAGCAATATTTTTTTAAATTTCGGAAACATGTTTCTATATACAATTAAAATTACAGTTGAAGACATAAATTAAAAATTAATTTATTAGAAACTAATAACTAGGCAATTTCAACAGAGTTATTTTTCAAAAGTGGTATACCCCACGGCGTTATAAAAAAATTAAAGTAAAATTTGACTTACTGTAGTTATTGCACTATAACATTTTTAAGCCACTATCAGACTGTGCTCCGACTAGACAGAGCATGATTGTCCAAACTATCTTCCAGGCACGTCTTTATAGCTTGTATCTCATTTCAAATGTACTTCAAGACTCGCGTTCTCATTTAATAACAGGTCATAAGCATCCCACAGTTGGCCTTGGAATATGTCCATTTATAAGTAAAGAAATGCAGGCTTTGAATTTTATTTAATGTATTTGGGGGGCTGACCTTCACAAAGCCCCCCTGCGGGCTTATTGTTATTATATTGTATTTATCTAGTCTCAAAAACTGTACCTTTTGTAAGATACAGTCTATAGTCTTTTTTATAAAAAAAAATAGATGACATTATTCTTTTATAAAAATACATCAAAAATAAAATACGCTTTCAATAAACAAAATATAAAATCTTGCAGGTCACCGCCAGCGAGGCCTAGGATCCAACCTACCGGTGGTTAGAGCTCCACAGACAGGAACCTCCTCACAATCGTGCCGTGTCCAAGAGTGTTGCCTTCTGGATTTGGCTCTTGACCCAGCTTCCCAGCGAAAGCCTCTCTATATGACGGTCGAGGATTTTCGATATAAGTCTGTTGACTATAACAACTATCGGCACAACGCTCGTTGACTCCAGATACCACATAGCGGTAACCTCGTGACCAACATTATTGTATGTCTTTGAAGAGCACGGGCCATGAAAGTTGCCCGGATTTTTGGAGGGTTTGCGTGAGGCAATGGGAATGCCAACACGTAGAGGCCCCTTGACAAATTTAATGAAAATGTGGCGTGACACTGACCGACGATTATCCCCATCTACACCAAACACTAATGCATCCAAGGATAAGCCCCGGCCAGTGTCGGACTATTGTTTTATTGTCTGATCCCTCTATTTCATCCCCCATCTCATCTTAAAGGCGGGCAACACGTTGGCTTCGCTCCAAGCGTTGCAGACATCTGTAGGCGACGGTAACCACTTTCGATGAGCTGGGTCCTTTGCTTGTTTTCCGGCTTCATAATAAAACAATAGTTTAAAAAAAAACTAAAAAAAAGACGCTTTCATAAAGAGTCCAACTAAAAAACAGAAAATAAAATTTAATAAATTTGGTTTCTGATGAATGGGGTCTTAAAAAAAAGCGTGGGGTATATTCAAAGCGCTTTTTAAGATATTAAAGAAGAAAAAGCGCTTTTAATACACTCCACCCTTTTTTTAAGACCCCATTCATCAGAAACCAAATTTATTAAATTTTATTTTCTGTTTTTTAGTTGGATTCTTTATGAAAGCGTGTTTTTTTTAATTTTTTTAACTATTATTTATTTTCCATTTTTTAGTTGAATTTCTTTTAAATGTTTTTAAATACAAGCTTTTGAGATCCTGCATATCATGTAGCAGCAGAGTGCTAGCCAAGACAAGTAAAACGAGCCCAAACACGACGGGTCTATCTTGTTTAGTACAGGAGTTTCTATGGCCCCCTTCCGACTCCATCATCAGATCAGCTCCATGGTACCATATTATTGCACTGTCACGCGATATAAACATACGAGCCCAAACGCGAAGGGTCTATCTTGTTTAGTACAGGAGTTCCTATGGCCACCTTCCCACTCCATCATCAGATCAGCTCCATGGTACTATATTATTGCATTGTCATCGATCTTTGACAGATGTGCAAAGTTTGAATTAAATCTGATCGTTCAAAGTAGGACAAAATCGAGCTCAAAGGGGTCGGTTACAAACATACATACATACAGGTGAAGCTAATAAAAGCGTGTTAAAAACATTCACGCCCACGAAAAATAAACAAACATACATTTACATAGGTGTTCAAAATTATCTCAATATTGATCCGATTACATCGCAATATTAAACAGGAAAAGCGGCAGAAAACTTATGTTAAAACACCAAACCAAACCCTTATTATAACAGAATGAACAACAATTTTATTGACTGCTATGGTGTGGGTATCTACAAAACATACTTAACTGCAGGTAGTAAAGGGATTATTTATGAAGCTGGACGTGAGTTTCGCAGTTATTATTTCCCATCTGTTACGATAGGGGCGGTTATCTAGTTAGATAGCACATTTTCTTTGTACGTACATGATTTATTTAAATCGTTAAACTTCAGTGTATTTGTTATAGTCAAAGGCCGAAATGCAGTCTCTTCCCGAAATAGCTGATGTTATTAGGAGTAACTTAGGCTACTTTTACAATTAGGGTTTAAAAACACGCTGACGTAGTCGCGGGCATAGCTAGTCATAAAAATTGTGAGGAAGAAGACTAAGGTGGTATGGGCATCTACATATGAAGAAGGAGGAAAATTACGTGAAACCAGAATGTTAAACGTGAAAATAAAGGAGTGTGGAAGGAAAACACATGTCGAGCCTATGCCGCCACTTTATCGTAAGCGACATTTAAACCTTTGTATATATTTTTTAGTTTAAACTATTATTTTGTTTTCAGGTTTTGATTCAGTAGTTAGTTTAGTCTAACTAAAACTGAAAATCTTAACACAAAATAACTGTTTAAAACTGAAAAAAACTATATTTAGGTCCAAATGTCGCTTACGTAAAATGGCAGTAGGCAGCAGGCTCGATATTTTTTTTTTTTTTTTTTTTGTAGACCCGGTGTGTCTCTACCATGGGGTAAGGCAGAGATAATCTTTTCCCTATTTTTAGTTTTGCTTTTCATGAGTTCGATGTTTTCTCATCTCTATAGCTTTTATTTATTATTGCATGCAAACTACAACAGGATTGGTGTGTGATTACAAGGGTGTATATTGATTTGATTTGGACAGTGGAATTTGGTATTAAGTTTGGTAATATTTAAATTGGATCTAAAGTTGGTTTAGGGAGTTGGATTTGGTTGGGGGTAGTTGGGATAGCAAATTCCTTTCGGGAGGTACCTGTGTCAAATAAGGCGCGAACAATCGCCAGGGTGCCACCACTGCGTCGGCGGCGACGAAGACACGGCGCTGCACACCCTCCAGGTGTGTCCAGCCTGGGACGAGCAGCGCCGAGATCTCGTCGCGGCCATCGGGGCGGATTTGTCCCTCCCGGCCGTGGTGAGGGCCATGGTTGGGAGCGCCGACGCGTGGGACGCAGCCGCCTCCTTCTGCGAGACCGTCATGTCCGCGAAGGAGGCGGCGGAGCGGGAGAGGGAGCAGACCACCACGCTCCCCTCTCGCCAGAGCCGGCGGCGGCATCGGAGGATCGTGCACAACGATCTCCAGCCGCCGTAGGCTACGGCCGTGCGGGCGACCGGCGGGGAAACCGGATCCGCCCGCACATTAAGGCCGGAGAGGAGGGACGTGCGCCGATCCGCGCGCCCCCCTCTCACCTCAAACGGTGAGGTAGAGGAGCCGGAGAGACCCAGATCTCCGGCTACCAAATGGTGAGGCCAGCCCGCAAAGGGGCCGGCCGCCGTCCGTCCGGGCTGGTGGTGAATGCGCGAGCGAGCCCACAGCCCGGACAAAGGACGCTCGGGATCGGACAGGGGTTTTAGTGGGTATCCCTAACCGTGGCGTGGCAATAGCTCTCCACATCCCATCGTGGGGCGCTAGTGCCACCCCGACCTGGCGAATCCCACATACGGGCCGCGACCTTTCCCCCTCGCGCGGCCTACGATCCTCAATCGGATTTCCCCTGTATAAAAAAAAAAAAAAAAAAAAAAAAAAAGCAAATTCCTTATCCGCTATTTTACATTAATTTTAGTCTGATTTTACATTTCTAAATTACATATCAAAAAAATTTGGTACAATTCTGATTCAATTTGAAAAGGTTTGTTGTAGACATGTTATGTTAATTCTTAGCTATAGTTACACTTATTTTAAATTTTATAATTCGATCAATTTTCTATTGACTTGACAAGACGTACTGCAAGCTTTAGGGGGTAGTTCTTATTCTAATTTTTAACACAATATATATTATTAAGTTTACAACTATGGCAGGCTCGATATTGTGCCGATATCAAATAATTGGGAGACGGTGAAATAAAAAAAGATTCTTACAAAATGTGAGAATTCAACAAGGTACGTTTAGGTTTTTATTTAAAAAGTAGTAAAAAATATATATTATGGACCATTAGTAGAATTCCCTCAGGATACGAGGCCGCTAAGTATAAAGGATGATGACAGAATGGTAAACATCCTGTTTACCGTATTTAAGTAATCCGCTAATGAAAACATCTAGATGGATTCATAAAGTGTATACAATTTTATTGTGTTAGTGAAGTACCCTAACACAATCTGATCACAATACGAGTAATTGTTTCCTATATTATTATATTCACTTCTCCGCATGACAAAATAACATTTTACTATTGGAACTCGAAAGCTTATTGATATATTGTTACATTTATTTACTTTTATATTGTTTTTGTCATGTTTCTTCTTAAGGCTAATAATTAATTCTGTTATCATTCATTCATTTCCTTTAAATGAACAAATGATGTTGTTATATTTTTATTCATTTTCTGATTAGCGCCTGTATTGTACAGAGTAGTTTTCTATAATTTACCATAATATTATGTAACAATATTTATCTCTAATATGATGTGGTAATTGTTTAGTTCAAAATCTCTCAATTGTATATAGAAGGTATTCACTACATTTTATTTACGTGTCGGCAGAAGCGGTAGATTTTACTGTGTTAGATTTATTTTATCACATGTAAAAAATATAATATTTTAATATAAAATATTATCTACAATTTCCATACAATAATGTAACAAATTCTTTTTATTCACTACCTTTTTAATTAAAATAGTTTATCAATGACTTCAATCCGATGTCAGTTGTCAGCCAATTTGCTAAGTTTCTTATTCTTAAAAATTGTGGGATGGCGAGGTGTTCTAAAAATGCCTGTCCAGTGTGTCCAATCAGTGTATGAAATGCATTTAAGCCATAAAGTTCTGGGATTATAAGTATAATAACCAGTTACTGTCCTATTAATACCATAAACCCTTCGGGGTTGTTGCAAGTATTACAATATGTTTGGTGCCATTATTATAACACAATTGGTCACTTAAAAGCCGTTGGGGAAGCTAAATTGATTCCAAAGTAATGAATAGAGAACCGAACAGTCAAATCAACTGAGCTACTTTTTTCGAAACATACAGACGTCGCAGGCTCTTAATTTTTTTTCGACTGTGCCTACTAATAACATCATAAGTAAGTACGAGTGAAATAAGTCAAATAGCCCATTCATTGTTGTTTGAAAAGTAATTAAAATTATTTTTCTCATGATATTTAGAGCATGATGATAATTATATTAATGTCAGCTCTTTGTGATTTTATTGAATCGGAATTAAATAGATAGATTGATACATTATAATGTATTTAAATAAATCTACATAAAAGATATAAAGTACCTACTAATATGAACATTATACACATGTAGTAGGTCACTGCCAGCGGAGAGCGTGCCCAGAAGGCTGCATTGCCAGGCTGTATGGTAATGCAAATTTGTTGGGCAAAATATAAGCTAGCCTAATATGATTACGGGTAGTGACAAAAACTTTCTTATATTTCAAGAAACTCAGCTGCTAATCTTTTATATTTAAAAATACAAACTTTACTCATGGTCGCAGGTGGTCGAACTTCTACCATAGTAATTAATTTAAATTATCAGTTTGAACATTATTAAGGCATATGCATATATATATATATATATATATATATATATATATATATATATATATATATATATATATATATATATATATATATATATATATATATGCATATGTATCTGTGTGTGAATATCAACCTCATCGACACTAGTATAGAAGTATTAATATATTATATTAATGAAAAGAAACAATATACTGCTATTACTATTTTCAAAATGGCTTTCACTACAAAATAGCAACGCCCACAACTAGTCGCTGGTAATGAATCCAATGGGCGCAATATAACTTGTTGAAGCTGAAATGCGGTTGCAATTTACATAATAAACAACGCTCCACTTGCCTAACACCATTAGCGTACAAGGAATTCACATTATACGTGCAAATTGTATGATTCGCATTTCGTTTCCTGGAGGGACTCACAATTTGTTATTCATTACAAACAATCTTTTAGGATTTTATTCCTACGTCAGAGTAGAACGATCCAACGAGACAGTGTTGTTAGGCATTATCGAAGTTGATTTAAACAAAGTATTGTATGAAAAGTTTTGTATAATTTTTCATAGCCAGGTCAGAGTAGGCACGAAGGCAAGCGATCTTTTCTTGCGAAGGTACCAAACGGACAGACGACTCACCTTATGAAAAAGTGGTTACCGTTCCTCATAGACATTTGCAACACCTTGGGGAAACTCACGCGTTGCCAGCCCTTAAGGTAGACTAGAGAGAGAGAGATAGATAAGGTAGAAAGAGGGAGTGAAGTGAGCCATCGTTTTACGCATCGTACAAAATACGATTACCTCAGATTTAACTGTTTTACGCCGATATTTTGTGAGAGCGTGTAATCACATCGATCAAGGCGGCCCTAAGAGCAAGCCATCTATCAGATATTAATATCTACCTAGCTATCCAGGTAATAATTCCAGCATTCTACCACTAAGTATTGATAAAAAATTAAAAAACAAACACAGTAGATTGTTAATAGAGAGGTGAAAATGACCTATTTAGACGAGGGCGCTAATAATTCGAGAGCCTAATAGGCCTTTCACCCGAGGCTTTGCTCATTCTGAACACTGCTTTTTATTTCGAATATCTGGAAAATAAATAAAAACTTATAAGTTAAATAAACGACTACTTCTCTAAGGAAATTCAGCGTTAAATTAAAATCCATATCCATAAAATCTTCATATGTAAGTCCATATCTAAATATGATGAACTCATTTAATACCAAACGACAAGTAAATTTCTTTTCAGTGGCATTCTACCCGCCTGTATTTTTTTGTCACTGGTGATAGTAACTATGTAACTCAAATTTATGTGAATTATATAATAATAAAAATAACAACAAAAGTAATTTACAAGAAAAAACGATGATTTTTTTAATTGCATGAGTTCAGCAGACAGGCAGACGGCCCACTTGATGGAAAACTGTTTCCATCGCCTACACCTGTATGTACCTAATGTTACAAAAATTTTGATGTTTTGTATTACAATTTATCCCACAATTTAAAAGTGGCTGTTAATAAATTTGGGACATGAGTCGCATATATACCAGACCAGACCCATAATCTCATAGTTTGTGAAATATTTTGACAGTAGGGAAAATCGATTCGCAGGGATGAAAAGTGCTGTTTTCCTCCCTGTGATCAGGCAACCCCAAACATCTTTTTAGAATATGAAATGAGAAAATAATTTTAAAGTATGTACACACTGGTAAGGGCTTCACGTCAATCTGAATCCGGGCGGTGCCACACCGCGCTGGTCTGCGCCAGACGTCCCCTCACCGAGACACAATATACATATGTCACGTCCAAATCGACCCGCTCTTATCAAATAACGTTCCCTTTGTTGGATAATTTAATACTAAATTAGTACAGGGGTCGGTTGGTGTCTTTACTTCCTTCCCTTGCTAATACATAATGTATATAATCAATATACAACCAATGTCTATATTGTATTTATTTAAGTGAAAGGTAAACATTAAGGGCCTTACTCATAATCGTTTCTTAAATTTAAAGAAACTGCTCTGCAACTGATTAATGAAAATCTTGCCCATAAACTCCTCTCTAGCCGAATATTTAATCATTCCGATTTCGTCTATCTGTGCTCCTCATAGATAAACAACAGGTAATAAACATGTATAAGTGACAAAAAAGATACTCATTGATTAGGGAATGATTCTGATTCTCTTACTTAAGATGCCTAATCGTTTCTTAACGAGATTATTATATGTAAGGCCGTAAGACGATATTGTGTTGTTATAAATAATAATTACAACGCATTAAGTAATCTTATAGCTATAAGAAATTGCTAATAGGGATTAGTGATTCCTTCTAGACAACCTTGGGATGGACTAAAACTAATAATAATAAATATTAGTTATACTTTCTTAAGAAGCCTAAGATCTAAACGAATAACATTAATTAAAGTACAAACTTTATGTTAAAAAATATTGTTGCTAGTTTGTAGAGGACTGTAACGCCTCATTCGCAATCAGAACACGACTGGTGCATCTCCCGACTAACCGACCTTCATCTATTTGTAAATCAGACACGACCTCCTAGCAATATGCTGCCCACTGGTTCTTAAAATCGTAAAATGATCAACCGAGAATTCGAGAATTCGGAGAATTGGCATGAAATACTAAAAGAGGAAAGTCTTACGTCGACATGAACAAAGAAATCAGTCGGAACAATAGATCACTCAAATTCAAATAGGTAATAAGACACCTGCAAAGGATTAATATCAGCCTTAACAATATGTATGTAAATTCCTTGTCATAGTTAATCATTTCTAGAATTTTGTCTCTCAGTCGTTTTTTGTTCGAAATGACTCCAAAATACTTAACGGATCAATCGAACAAATAATCAAGATATATGAATTAAGACACTTGACTTCATTGTGCTGCTAATCACAATAGGAGCTACAAACTGCAGCCTTTTGTTTAAGAAAGTCAGTCCGAAAATTCTGACACTTTTTTAATGATAATAATAAATGTTTATTAGATAGCCAACAACTACATTATTATGTTACATACAAGTAAAAAGTACAAAAAAAATGGCCGCAAAAAAACGCAAGCTGTGAAGTCAGGTGGTTGCCAAGACCCCGGACTAGGAACAAACCTGTGTTACACTTAGTAGTAGCAGCCATCCGACTGCAAGAAATTTCTAGTATTTAAAGGCTAATTTGTCATATACAGAGAAAAATCTGAATCCTAAACTAGTAAAACTGTAAAGTATTAGGATTCCGATGAAATTACATTTATATTTTAAGCTATTGCATAGCTTTTATCCCGCAGCTGCTCCAAAATCGAAGGAATTCGTAAGCAGCTGTTTGTGAGAAAGTATATAGGTGTATATCTTTATAATGCCACACTCACCGCATGTGCGCTCCGTAAGTATACATGTAGGCATATATGTATACATAGGTGATTTGTTTTCTTATCGTTCACCACGCTCAAAAAGTGTAACTTGAATTAATATCAAAGAGAAAAAATACTCCATAAATAAAAAATAAATAATTATAATTGCATAAGTTGATAAAAAATGAATGAGTTTTTTTATTTATGCGTAGTATACGGTGTGTGTTTACGTGTGGGGTATGTGTGCTTGGATGTGTGTGTCTGTGTGCACATGGTGTGAGTGTGTTACGATAATTACAGAGTGTATGGTACCAACAGTAGAAACCGCCAATTTAATCAAACAAATAGTGGTTACACGTATATTAAATGTCAAAATAAAAACTTGCATCAAAATTCCTCATTCAGTAATAAGTCGTTCCGTATTGTCATAATTAAGGGAGTGAAACCATTTAATTAAATTAAGTCTTATCGCTGATACCAGTTTTTTAGACCAGAACAGAACAAACTAAGCCTACCTGTATAACAAACAGCTTATTGAAAAAAGTAAATTAAGTATACACCCAAGCAGAACTTTGCCTATTTAAATCTTTTGTCAACATTTGTAACAAGTCGTAAAACCTACGAAAGCTACTACGCAGCTACGGCGTAGCAAAGTACTACGACACACGTAGCACATGTTTTATTTCTGAAATGTTAGTAAAAAATAACAACGTAAAACGAGGCATGTACACTCGTTTTGCTAACAAAGGATGATTTATAGCGGTGGCCGTCCAGCCTTGGCTTTACACATTGGAAAATTGGTTAACACGAGACGAATTGGCACACAAAGCCGCGTGTGTTACATAGTTGTATGACTATTGTCGGGCCATTCTCGCTGACCATTGAAAATATAAATATTGTCGTGGAATATTTTTGGATTGTTTTGACTGTTCCTAGAGGTCAAGGGCGCCTGAAGTTTACCTAGCGATAAAAATTTGCTATTTTGAATGATAAATGAACATGGCTTGTGTATAACACAAGTTAACATATAAACTATGATGCCTAATATGATTAACGCCCAGGTTTTAACTCGGCGTTACAATGCTACTGTTCGCGATCTTACGCCAGATTTCAAGCAAATTCAAAACGAACACGGAACGCGCCGTTTAAATATTGACAGCGGTTGCCGTTAAGGGAATTCCCCCTCTTAGCAATATCAAGTTTAGAGACATTACACGTTAATAACACTTTTTAGTTTTTCATTTTAAAATAATTGCCAGAAGAGTATCTCCATCATATTCAGCTACATTTTCTAAAAAGGATGTAATAACATTTTTCGAGGTCGGTATCGCGTTTGTGAAATCTCTGATGCTTTTTTATCTATCTTTTGTACTATAATAAACTTTAAATGATTCGAGTTTGTATAATGCGTTTCAAAATGTGAAAAAAATCCGAAAGGACAATTCGGGCCAGTAGATTCCAAAATGTAATTTTTAGAATTTTTGTCCGTCTGAGCAAAGACCTAATTAAACATTCTGACCGTAAATTATCGTAAATAATCAAGGCGATGATTGATAAATCTACTTATCTTTAAGCAGAAAACTGTGATATTTCAGTATCTAAATAAGTTCCTCGCGCAATTCATTATTACTACAGCTTCAGGCATTTTTATTTATGCACAAAGTTTAAGTAACGAATGTAGTATACAACACATTTTTTCATCCCCTTTGAATCGAAATATTTTAAATAAAGGTAAGAGGTAAGGGTGATTTGCATACTAATACTTATTTATTTATTTTTCATCGTATATTACATTTGTCAGCATCAAATATATCATTTACACGTGATCTCTGTTTTTAGTAGTACGTAGTAGTAGAAGACGAGGGTAACCGCTTTCTAATAGTAATAATAACACCTGGCAAGCTGCGTCAGTTACCTATACTGAAATAAGGTCATCGAGGGCAGGTATGGCCTGATATGCGGTACAAAGAGCCAATTTCCTCGCCCGAGTATCGTTATAATGACACGTATAAATATTAGTAGCACCGTGAATGCTCCCGCTTCTGCAAGCGAAACTGGGACGAAGGCAGGGTTGTCCATTTTTAGATTGTTGAAAAAATGACAGATTCGAGTTTGACAAGCCATCAACATGCTTTCACTATTTATATAAAAGTGTGGGCTTCACGCATAATATTAAATTTTCACGAAGATTAAGCGTTAGGTTAAAGGCGGTTTTATTTCAGATACGACATTGCTAATGTCGTTAAATATTGAGAGATATCGTATACACTAATGTCCTATGCGATAAACGCGAACGCTTTAAATAAGACGCATTACGCAAACAGAAATCAGAAATGTTAATATATTAAAACACTAGCGGTCTCGGCCAACGTTGTCCTACCCTGAAAAAATAAAAATCTAAAACCCGACTCCAGCGCCACCTACCGGGTTTAATTATGAATCTAAACCACCCCGGGACCCACACAAACACATATAAATTTTCATCAAAATTGATTGATGGGTTACATTAGGAGGGATCCCTAATTTTTATATAGCCTAATTAATTATGGATAATGTAGCAATCCAATGGTGAAAGAATTTTGGAAATCAGTGCAGTAGTTTTTGAAAAACTACTGTTTTGCTACAAAAATACAAATCTGTCCTTTTTTATATTATTAGTAGTTATAGATTAAGATCATAATACCTGCACAGGCAACAAAAACAAAACCCCTGCAACGGCAAATATATTGTATTAAAATTACTACATGGTGCCGGTAGTGGAAAAAGTGGCTCTGCGGTCGCATTTAATTGGCGACATCGTTGCAATTCACTCGCAAATACATCGTCACGGTACAATCATCTCAATCATCTTCGTTAAAAATGCGTCACGGGTATCATCTAGAAAATATGTAAAGGTATAAAAAATACTAAGTTAATATGAACCACGGGCAAAAGCTAGTATATTAAAGTAACAAGTATCACCCAGGAAGTTTAGGATCTTGCAACCCTAACGTGTCTGCTGATACAGAATGCAATGAGCTACAAGTAACATTTGAGGGATTTATAATGTACACATTTATAAATGTTTGCCATTACATTCAGGTGAAACCATACTTGTAGTATTGTTCATGGATTTACAAAGGCGAGTGAGCTTCACTTGTGGTAAACACGTATCTGTGTATGCGTGAGACCAAATGCGTGTATGACTGTCTGGACAGGACGATGGCCACTGAGTGCTTGGTGCTACTTTTATTACTACTCTATTGGGTCAAGTTAACTCAGTTTTGTATGGTACCATTTATATATGCTTTAACGCTCACGAGATGACGCTAAGTCTTTCGCATGCAAAATTGCGTTAACTTGAATGTAATCGAGTAATGAGTGCGCATTTTTGCACTGAGCACGCTGATTGTTCTGTCGATAATGCTAAGTCTTTCCCATACAAAATTGCGTTAACTTGGACGTGATCGACTAATAAGTGCGAATTTTTGCACTGAGCCAACTGATCGTTCCATCACACTCGCACACTATGGCAATATGCATGTACACGTTCAACCACGAGGAAAGCCTTCCTCATTACAAGACGTGATAGAACCACGCTGGTGTCATTATCTTGATTTATAGGTCTTAGTACTATGGAGCGAGCTATTTTAGGTGTTTCTCTTATAGATATAATCAGAAATGAGGATATCTGTAAGACAACGAAGGTGACCGACATAGCTCGCAAAATTAGTAAGTCGAAGTGGCAGTGGGCTGGTCACACCTGTCGCAGGACCGACAGCCGATGGAGCCAACGTGTCCTGGAGTGGAGACCACGTCTTGGCAAACGTAGCGTAGGACGCCAGGTGGAGGTCGCCGGCAGGGGCTAGACGAGGAAGACGTGAGACCGGGATATGTGACGCGGACTTGGGTAGGCCGAAGAAAAAGGACCCGGTGTTATGTGTTTTCTGGGAACGCTCTTCGCCGACACCGATTTGGAATCAATTTATTTATAGGTATAGTTTTGTAGGTAGGTTTAGTATCTTGTAGGTTACAGATATGACAAATCCAGAGTGAATTATATGAATAGGCATAGTAAACTCAGTCGTTAGCATATAACGCGAAAATGAATACTCAACTCTGCACCTTATAATACTTGACAACAAACAATGACATCCAATCTGTCCTTGCAACATTATTTGTAGGAAGTCCCAATAGATTCCCTTCAACAATACTTAGTAAACTGACACCGTAAGAACACTTCACCTCTATTTGTCTAAGTCGGTTAAGCTTGATGGATCTGACTTCCCTCTACGCTCGGATATCAAACTTTCGCAACTTAATCAATTTATGGTTTTTGTTATGAAATGAAACATTCTTCTGAATCCGCAATAATTTATTTCAAAAAGTTAAACACGGTTTGGATACAAATTCAGAACTATAATTAATTAATTATGTATCTAAAATTACTTTTCTTTTGAAGTAACATTTAATACATTCTAGAAGATGATTTCCTAATGTATTTAGTGACTATCAATTAAAAACTATAACAAACACAAAAATATTATTTGGTTGTACACTGGAATCAATTAATACGGTAATCAAGTAAAACACACTTATTTCACAAATTTAAAAAATATTGGAAAGCAAACTGAATCTTAATAAATAATTCGTCACTCACAAAGTGCAATATGAAATATAGTATCATGGGAAATGATATAGAAAGTAAATACTCTGAAAACCTTTGCAATCTTACAGAACTAGATGGCAGCACAGGTCAACCGTAATTCACTTTTGAGATATTGTTATTTAGAACATATTTTTAGCTTGAATTGAATAATTGTTGGCGACAGAGAAACTCCTTGATAAATACACTTTTTCTTTGTGTTCTGAGTAGTGACACTATCAATATAATTCAAAATTAATTAAATACATTGCTATCAAAAACTGTTAGTCTCCTATTATATTAATGAACGTTGTGCTGTTAATTTATTATTTCGCATCGTCCACTATAACAATCAAAAATTATAAAGAAACTTATTAAGATTGTCAACACGTCGCGCAATCTAGATATCTAATGCTGCCTATCGTCGCATGATGCTGCAGGCTTGATCAAATCTGCAGTTCGTTCATATACACCACATACGATCAATTTCAACTATCTAATCGGTAGTTAACTATGACGCCACCGGTGAGGGACGGTAATTTTTAGCGGTATTGGGTATTTTACTCATGGTAAAAAACAAAAAAAAGGAAAGATTGTACATCGTACTTCGTAATGGGCTGTATTTTGCGACATGTTGAGAGAGCCCGCATCAAGTCTACCACCGATGAAAATCTTCACTCATCTGAACTGCCGATCGCGACGGCCATACACGCTCCAATCAGCATGATCCAATTGGTATGATCAAGCCAAAAAAATCGATTGTTCTGTTAAGTCTAACTACCATGCCAATCTACGCTAGCGTCATGTCGGTTGGACGATAGACAGCATGGTGTATAGCCACCATACGATGTAGAATTATTTCAGTTACCCTTTTTTCTAGATGACTGTCATAAATACTTGCTTGTAAATTAATATGCCACTTTAGTACTTGACCTTGATTTACATTGATATTAACGATTGAAGTTACTTGTACATAGTCTCTTTCTATCTTATTATTACTTTATATCAAAACTAGTAACAATAAAGCTACTTCTTGAATTTGCTTGTTCCTATTTTGCTTTGTGAACACAGAGATGGATGATAGACGTGTGTCTTTGGGAATAAACCAATAGGGGAGCGGACAGTAAAATCAAGTAAGATACTTTTTATGCTTTTACTCCGTAAACGAATTTTTAGGGTAATTTTTGACAAATTACATATAATTGACATTAACATATTTTTGTTTTTCTTAATTTTGTACATACATAACTTCACGCCAGGTCCCTTGCGGGGTAGGCACGAACAACAGAGCCAGATACAGGCTTATTCTTACACACCTCACTTGCCCCTTTGACATTCATAACTCTTGTCATGCACGCTCGTCTGTTCTTAAGGCTCCTGACATCACCTTCTGCTAGTACACGATCAATTTGATCATGGAAGTGTGTCGTAGCCGTTCGCGACTTCTGCATCCATCCACTTTTGCATTGTATATCTGTTTAGTTATTCTTCCATCAATCATTCTTTCCACATGTTAATTTTGTAATAACTATTCTAATGTGTTTTTGATAAGCTTAAACACAATTGGCACGCCTCAAAGGCAAAACATGTGAACCTGGTATTCTTACGTCACCTCAAATTTATGGACCATGTTTTAGCAGCAAGCAAATAAATGAATTTGATTTGATATCATCTTAGAAAATGTCGTAGCCCCATACACAAGCGCACTTACTTATGATGTTATAAGTACGTACAAGTAAAATAAATCAAATAGCGTATTAATTATGGTTTGAAAAGTAATAAAAAAATAATTCTACATGATAATAGTAAAAAAAAAAAAAAAAAAAAAAAAAAAAAAAAAAAAAAAAAAAAAAAAAAAAAAACTTCTAACGTGATAAGTTGTGTGATAGGATGTTATTTTATCGGCTTTTATATTACACTGGAATTTATTGTAAAATCTGTCCGCATCCCTATTCCTATTGACATATGTGCAAGATTTATGTACACAAGCAGCAGAAAACCTCAATTCAATAACTAAACCAACAATAGGTTGATGGAACTATAAAAACAAAAACTTAATAAAAATACGTTTTAACGGTTTTAAACGCGGCAATCTATTTGATTTTCAGTTTATCAGACGTTTCGGCTGCATTTCAACCAAAAACCAAAAAAACTACCAGATCTCAAGACACTGGGAGCTCTTTCTGCGTGCAACGGAACACAAACCAACTTGACTGATAATTTCTTTTATTTTTTCCTTCCACCCATTTTAATATTATATAAAAAATTTGAACTAGGCATGTTTGCTGAAGAGTTTCTTGCGCCGCTTCTTCTCTTCAAGCCACAGCATGTTGTGAAGCGGTGGTAAATTAGATTAGGCTCCCATAGAGTAAATAATAACCATAAACAAAATTAAAACTAAATAATTAAAATGAACAAGTTGGCGGTAGGCTAAATAAACTTAACAATACGCGTTGGACAAATGTCATCTTTGTCGTCCGTGACCACGGCCACTGAAAAGCGGCCGAAACGTCGGATAAACGAAAATCAATACAATTTCCGCGCTTGAAACCGTAAAAACGTAGTTTTATTATGTATACAAGTCGCGAAAACTTAATCAATAGTTACTCTACTTACCTTATAAGAATCACCTACAACTTCAGCGGTGCTGTATCTTTGAAAATAATTATTCTTTGGATCCAAGCCCGTTTCGCCAGTAGTTCCATTAATAGCTGTTACCACATCATTGGTCTTTTGGCCTGTTTTAGTTCCTAAAGTGACATTATACCTGACAATTTCTAGACCAAAGATTTAGTGCTAAGACTTCTACCTAAGGATTTAGATCTTTTTACGCTAAATTTGTCTTTTGGTATTTTTATATCATATATTGGATTTATAATGCCTGTATAAGGTTTATTTGGCTGGTTCAGATTTTTGTTCACAGATTCTAAGTATGATAGGTGTTGCTCTAGTTTTTGCAGTCGACTCGGTGGTAGGTAGTCAGAGTAACGATTGGTTACCTGGAAGAGTAAAAAATAATCATGTACAGAATTTATTTCTAGTATTAGTAAGCAGGTTCTAGATTCCAATAGTCTTGGGAGAAGCTACAGGGGGCCCAAATCTGTTATTACATATCTTGTCAGAATTAGAGTTCAGCGAAAAAAAATTTCACGCGAATGAAGTGGTAGCCGGCATTAGTAGGTATGTATATATATTTGATGGAAAAACTACGAAATAAAAATAAAAATGTAATTTCTGCAGTGATGGCACGGCATGTTTGGTGGATTTACACACATACATAGTTACTTTATTACATAGTTACTAATCGGTAAATTGTTGATCTTACTATCCCACCTGTTTGTCCTTATTGATACTTCTGGGTAACGGTGGTGGTGGTGGAGGAACTTCATCTTCGGAAGCATAATCGGGGGGTCTTGACTTATATCTTTGTGGGGCTTCACATTGCAACGTATCTTCTGGCAGCTTCCATTCTCTAAAGTTATGAATAAATGTAAGATCAGGTAATTCAAAGTATAAAGAACTAGTACAATAAATTTTACGTAGCTTATATTAATATCGGTTTAGCAATACTTTAACCGATATAAGACGGTTCAACCATACTTTCAATTTGAATAAAAGAAAGAAAGAAAATATTTATTTCTAAACTACTACAATTAATAATAATTAAACTTTGTTGCGCAATTTGCGAAATAACGTTGTCAACCAGTATATTGCTGTGCCGAAACATAGTCCGACACAACTCTGATTTTCAGTGCCCACCTTCTTGATAAAATATCATGAGCCCCACGGTAAAAACAAACAAAATAAAAATTATAGTGAACTTATAAGTGAAGGAATAAATAATAAAAAACGGAAAACAGTGATAAAATAATTAGTTAAAAAAAACTAAAGATAATTACCTAAAAATTAAGAACTGGTTATATATTATACATGTTACATGTGGTTAAGCTGTATAGATTTTTGTTCCTTTTCCAGCCATGAAAAGGATGAATCAAGCAAGTAATCTATATAGACTTGAATCATGCATTGAAGACCGTCGTGTTCTTTCAGTTTGTGTCTTTCAACTAAAACTCAATTTGTTTAATCCTTCTAAAACAGTTATACTGAACGCGTGATCCGCCTGACATACTACAGTTATACAATTACATTGGTAACACTTCTGGTGTTACAAAAGTCCTTAGAAGACGGTATCTAATTTCTATTAAGGGGGTCGCAAGCTTCTTTTATACTTTATCAATAAAAAAGACCTAAATATTTTTTTATCCAAATTCAAAAGTTTTCAATTCAAATAAGTTCCCCTGAAGAACACTTTAAAGGTCATAAATGCCAAAATATAAATCAACTTCCTAGGACCTATGCTATGTCCCCCGCTTTGCAATATGTTATCGCTATTCAAATGAGTAGAAGCCGCAAAAGACTCCCCAGCAACACATCTAGCTAAAAAAGATTTTTTCATCATAATTATATATATCTCAGGCTTTTTTTAAAAATACATACAGTAGTTGTATTGCTTTTTAAAGAATTAATGGAGTTGTCGAACAAAAAAATATTGTTACGGTCGCAATAATGCTGTGGCCCACCGTACCTTATCTAATACATCTATGTGGCCCTTATTAGAAAAACGTTGAGTATCACTGTTCTAATATCATCGTTAGTTTAAATATGTCAATCCATACTAATATTATAAATGTAAAAGTAATTGTTTGTTTGTTTATCTGTGTATCTGTTTATTACGCTTACTCGGATAAACCACAGGTCCGTTTTGGCTGAAATTTGTAGTTTCATTAACAAGAATGGACATATGATGTATTTGTTCCTAGAAAATGGGTCAGATTCCGGGATACAATTAAGTAAATTTTCGGATCGAATAGGGCCGGCTCAAATAAAAATTTAATGTAATCTGAAATAGGTTAATGCTCTCCTCTAAATAAACTACGTGGGGATATAAATACTTACGTAGTAGCTCGTTCACTACTCCTCGACCTGGCAGCTCGGGCCAATCGATGTAGAGCAAATAAAGCACCTTCGCTTCCATCGCCAAGATAACTACATAACTCTTGTAACAGCTAAAAATTGAAATAGAATATATTAAAAATTAAACCTATAACTTACTAAATATACTTAACCAAACAATAATTGTTAATTAAGCCTAAACACATAACTGCGTTGCGACATCGGCGCCACAACACCGAAGTTTGCGTTGGGCAACACGCCGCGCGTTCAGGAGTTGTGCACGTCACAGTAGAATGACAACAACACCTCAAAGAAAAATGTCCAGAAAAAAGTTATAACGCCCAAAAGAAAATGTGCTCAAAAATCTCAATTATTTATGTTTATAACTTTTACATTTTAAATTTTACGGTAACAAGTAATAAGAATAAAGTTGTTGACAATTTAGTTTGCTATAAATAATTATTTATAAAATGTTCTGTAGAGTTGCTAATTTACGAGATACAGTGCGAAAACCTTTTGTACCCCTTTTTCCAAGATGGTGGCCTGGGGAGAAGAGTGGTGAACTCATAATAACCCCCTAAACATCAAACTAATAAAATTGCGTCGCCTATTTAAACGCACGCCTAACAATATAACATTTCATTGGCTTTATACGATTTACACATATAATATATAAATTACATACCATTGAATACAATGTAAGAAAACGATTGTCTTTGAATATGCTATGTTGGCCGAATAAAGGGGATCACAAGACCTTCATTTTTCAAAACACCATATCTTATATTGATGGATATTGTTTTAGCACTAAAGTTCTAAATTGTGAAACATTAAAACGAAACGCTTGTATTATTTCACTCATAAAATTTCCATACCGGAAGACTTATATGAAAATCAATTCTTAAGGAGTAAACTTAAAAAACCTTATAAATCAAGAGGCGTAGAAAACCTTTAATGAAATCATTTCTGATAATCGCAGCGAAAAAGATTCCGGTTAATAACAATTTATGGCAGAGAGCAGAGACACGACCAGCAACATTCACGAATCATAGAAAAATGGTCACTGCATTCTAGGACGGTATGACGCTTTACAGCGCGGTGTCATCACGGTTATGGGTTTAGGCCCTTATAATTACGAAACTCGCTTGAAATAGCTAATAAAAGAACTTACAGTGAACCTCCCTCTATACAACATTGCCAGTACCAGGTCCCCCGGAGCGTGATGTAAGGCATGCACCCCGCACCGACTGGCCAGCAGATTTAAGGGCGTCGTCTGCCCCACTAACCACTCATCCTCCGTCGACCACGGCGTGTCTTCCGCGTCTGATGTCCCTGATTCCTCGACTAGAATTTTTTTAAATTATATTTGACGATACGGAACTCACAGATGGTATAGAACCTTTAATTTATGTAAAAGTGTAAAATTTGTTCTGCTGAACTATTTGTTTTGGCGCCTACGTCGCTATTCTACTACAGCACCAGTTGGGAGTTCACCCACATTTCCTCTACTGTTGGAACTCATCTACTATACATGGCGCTCGCTCCTTCATGCCATACATGTGAAAGCTCCACAACTTCCATATCTATGAATTAAAGTTCCTTCTGCGATTTCACTAGAGCGCCATAGTATGGAGCTCTTCAAAAAGTGTTTAAACACATATCTAAAGTCTTAACAAGGTAAGTAACGCATCGGCTCTATTAGTGTTAGACATGTCCATTAGCGATAGTAACCACTTACCATCAGATGAATCTTTTACCTAAAAGCAAACATTAAAAATTCAAAACAGCGTAGTACGATTTTTCGTGTAGAATGTGTTAATGTTCTCATAAGTGAAGCGAATTAACAGTCTTAAATATTAATTATTTTGCTTACCTAAAATCTGAAAGTATATTCCAAATTATAATCAGCCAAATTGTCTGTTAGTTTAGTATCGTTTGCTCTAACGTCTGTCGTAATTGAAGCAAACAGTTAATTGGAAAATGTCCCAGTTTCAGAATAATTAGGAAACTGTGTCGTGTGTCACTTAAAATACTCATTGATCACTAATAACGCGTCAAAGATTTTTACCTTAAAAAAAGGTAGTATCCTAACACCCAACTTGAGGGAGTCCTTCTGTCTTCGAATTATACGTCACGTAACCGGAATACATAGAACCTCATTCGGAAAAAACTATTTTAGCGCTCTCTTAAGGAAGACTGTAACCTGGTCACTAATGCCGGAACACAACTCAACGTTGTTATGGCGACACACTTTACACCAGGGGTGGTAGCGGTGGTAGGTAATCTTGTGATCCGAATTGTTAATTAATTTTATGAAAAATAATTAAAATAAAGTTACCAGGGCCTTGTCTACAAACTTTTTCGAGACAGCGAAACGCCTGGAAGACGTCTCACGTGACCAAAAGACTGGTCTTACTTCGGAAAACGCATTAGCGTTGCCATTCAGCGAGGCAATGTAGTCTTTTGGGCAAGTTTTAAACTGACAACAGTCTGGCACTAGATTTTATAGTTTAATTTTAATGTGTATGTATTTATAACTTAAGTTGTTTTTAGTATTTAATTATATTTTTAATGAATCCAGCTTTTCTTATTACACTATTATAGTAAATTACAGAAAACCACTCTTTACAAAAAGTTACGAAGAAAATGCAACAATTCTATTTTTAAATTTATATCAGCAAACTTTCCATGGTATTTGGGAAACGGACATTATGTCCGCCACGCTTATCTCAGGTGAATTAGCGGGTTTCACACATTGGTTGAACTGCATATTTATATGTGACGCTACGCGTTTCTCTTTCGCCCCCGGACCATGGTAATGTCATATAATGATATGACATTACTATAGTCCATTTCATATATAGGAAAACAAGTTTTTTTCAAAACAATTTCAATTTCTAAATAATTGTTATTAGTAAGGAACGTGCACAGAACTTGGGTATGAGATATCCACACAAACAACACTTACCACGTAAAGCATCCTTCACGCTATTAATAAAATCTAAGGTCTCGAGTATACTTGGTCTACTCAATGCCTCCTTATTCCTAACAGTAGACCCAGCAGACCTTGGTCTTTCCCGTAACTCTTTAATGCTTTCAACCGGTTCTTTGTACACAAGGCTCTTTAGCGTATGATACTTTTTTCTCATAGTCTTTGTATCTGACTGGTTTGTGATGGAAATTTCTGGAAACCCGTAAGACGTAGATCTTCGCTTCGATTTTCGTCGTACTTTGGGAAGGTTGTCAAAAGGCTCCTTGGTGATATCTTGGACGGATGCAGAAGGTATTATATCCGGTTTTGTGCTGTTCCGCCAGTAATTACCAGTTTTGACGCTGGCTAAGATCTCTTCGCTGCTGCCTTGTCGTGTTTGTTTTGGCCTAGTTAAATCAAATAATATTTATCAATGACACCTAATTATTTTAAAATATTAGAATTCAATAATGTTCCGAATGATATAAACTAAGTGTTTTCACAGAAATAATCTTCAAACTGTACACAAATAACTAGCGCGCCCAGCAGATATTGTCCTGCCCTAAAACACAAAATTTAGAACCCGATTCCAGCGCCACCTACCGGTACCAATCGTAAATAATATACATCAAAAATTTCATCAACTCACTCCAGGGCTGTACACGCACAGAAGGGTATTTCTATATAAAGATAGAAAATTAACTTCAAAATTTAAATGATTTTAATTTCTTTTTTCTACATTTTTTTTTATATTCGTGGGTTGGAAATAAATAATTAGTATGAAATTTGAAAAAATATTTATCCCTCTCAGTTAACTTTCCCATAACTCGATTACAACAATCCAAAGTTTATAAAACTAACCACGGGGAAATCTCTAATAGTAATGAATAAATGTTTATTTCATCTTATTAAAAGCATTTTGGATGAATCTATAGCCTTTAAATTCAATATAGTAATGTAAGGTAATTTTTTTATTCTATAAAATACAGTTAATTGATAGTATATAATATGTACAAAATTTATATAGTATTTCAATAGAGTGATAGAATTTTCAATATGCTTCCACCCACTCGTAATCCATACTAAATCATCAATCAAACATATCCGTTCAAATTCCCGGTCCGGATGAATAAATCACCGCTTTTACAACGATCGGGTGACAATTAACCGGTTCCCGTAATAACCGGTGCGCGGTGAACTTTTAACGATGGCTTTAGTCGTCAACCGGGTTAAACCCCTTGACGCTGAACCGGTGGTTTTAATATAATGAAATAAAGTAATAATAATGCAAAGTTTTAAATATATTATTTTATTTTATGCTAATTAAAATATGAGATTATATGGTTGTTGAAAGCGAATTTTCTGTTAACTTGAAATTGATGTTTATGAACTATATAGCTGGGTTTCTTTTTGTTACTTTGAACCACGAAACGATGTAGATTAAGATAAGGATTTTGATTGTTGAAAAAGCAAGATAAGGTTTTTTTATTGCACGATTTCAACGAAATAGGAAGACGGCCCACCTGATGGAAAGAGGTTACCGTCGCCTATGGACATTTGTAACACGAAAAATGCTACCTACCATTGTGCTGCTGCTCTGTAAAGGGAGACTGGAACCTGGCCGCTAACAACTCCACGTTGTTATGGCGGCATACTCTAAACCAGGAGTCATCCAGACGGTCAAATACCCTACCACCTGGCTGTGGGTTCTTTTGTCGCCTCTTACAACAGACCACCCGGCCACAGGAAACTGTATTTTTTGTTCCTGCTCGGATAACAGGTGCTTTTTATGACACAGGTATAAATATAATAATTAAAATTCGAATATAAAATAATATGATAATAAAATGTAATAAAAAATATTTAAATTACGCTATTTGCGACAACTTCGCGCTCACCTTGAGTATACAATCAAAGAGAAAGTGTAACTATTACTTACTTTACAGTTTTTAATTCTAGTCATTGTTGCATTTCTATTTCTATACCTTTATCAATTGTATGTCTTCTAGTTATAAATTCCGCAAAACTTTAGATTATAACGGCTTTTATAAACGATACCTATGCAATAATTCAAAACATTAATTTATTTTTAACGAAACATTTTCGGCAGATAGGGATCAATAATATTGGTATGCGGTCGTTTGACTCTGTATCGGAGTGACGGATGGAATAATTGCTTTGGCACGACGCCGGGCCCTCGTCCGGTACGAGCTATTGTGAAGTACACGGACGGACAGATTAACCACTCGTGGTCAGGTCGCAACTAGATAGCACCAGAATGTTACCGCATGTTTATGTATTCTATACCACACATATGGAATCTCTCTTTCAAATATGTTAAAGATTGCGATGATCAATACTAAATCTTAAAGATTAAACGTAGCCCGCCTTCTTGGCACTTTAGTTATAGAAGACGGTGATCTAGGCTCAGTATTCTATTTATAGTCTTGAGGCACTATGGGTAGAATACAATATGAATAAGTTTTTTTTATTGTGTTGCACAATCTCTTATAAAATGACACACATAAGCACTTGTGAAGCATGTATGGAGTATACTGTTCTCACCCTTGGCACGTCTCGGTAAATGCCAATTCAAGGCACTAGAGCTGATTGAGCAGAGTATGACTTGATGACAAAAATAAAACTCTCAAACATCGACTCAAGGCTACTACATTCTTAACGGTTTTCTATCGGATACATTTTAGAGACTGTACCTATGTATATGTGTCTGTGCGTTTGATTGTCCGATGATGGAAGGGATATAGCGGGATAAGTTTGAAAAACACCATTGTTTTTGACCTTCTGCTTTACTACTTGAACTTAATGTATTTGTAAAAACTATAAATTTGTGAATGTACTTCTAATAAAGTTAATGGCCTTTCAACTGGCAGTTCATTCGAATCCCACAAACATGTAAAAATATGTACACAGAGAGAATTTTCCAAGCGGCCCTCTAAGGCTCAATCCTAAATAAAAAAACTAAAAAACTCAAAGGAATCCCAGGACCTATTTTGTAGAAAATTAAAGTTATTGAACTAAACGACAGTGATTCCTGACTAGGGCAGGTACTTGATTTATCAAAAATGTATTGATGGCACTTAGGTTTCAGCAAAATCCCAGTACAACAAGACTCCTTTGAGTATTTTTTACTACACCTTTTACTTGCGGATTTAGTCGAAGACTCCCAGTTAATGAATTCACCTGTATGCTTAAACCATTGATGTATTTTTTAATATACAGTGTCTATCTCAAAACCAGTACAATCGTGTCAAAAATATAGAGAAACAGAGATACAGACGAATTGAAAAGTTTAACATTTTTGGAAATGGGTTAAAAATAGTCAAAGAACTTACCGTTTATTATAACTGGTAAGTGCAGCGGCAAAAGCACCCAATACACATCTGCGGGCCAGCCTCAATTTCGCCTCCGCCTTGTGCCTGGTACTCAGAGTCAGGGTACGGGCTGAGCTGTGTTCCCTCCGAGATGGCAGTTTAACTGGATAGGATATCGCCATACCGTCTCCCGTTGGGAAGACTAAGCGAAAATCTAATGGAGAAAATGATAAGTTGAGTATTCGAACGGCCTCTGTGGTTGAGCGGGTTAAGCCTTTGCCGGCCTGCCTCACTGCTACGCAGAAGGCTTTTCCTAGTATGCGAAATTTCGGAAATTTATTTTCTCCGTTACTATAGAGTTACATGTCGCGAGACTCGAATGAAAATGCCGTTAAAATGATTTATTAGAGTTTATTAGAAATATACAAACACATATAGCACAGGTACAAATATAACCGAACACAACAAGTCCAAACGTAAACATAAAACGCGCCAAGTCCGTCACTTATAGTTTCTCGATTGTAGTACACGCGTCTTGCTTCGCTCCTGGTTATCACTCGACTGACTCCCCCATCCATTAGGTCATCGTTTTATACAGCGCAACTGCAATATCCCCGTATCTAAGCCGACTTAATCCGACACACCTAGCTAGTGACTGCCGTAAAAGGTTACAATACAACAATGGGTTGTTTCCTAATCACAAATTTTAAAAGAAAGTAAACAAAAGAAGTCCAAATGCGAATAAAATGTTTTTACAGATATGCATTTGAATTTGTTTTGTCGGTGCCTAGGTGTAACAATATTATACTCTGGTCTGGGTATCTCCATCGGTCCTAGAGTAGTATTAGAATAAGAATACGAATTTTTAAAACTATCTCAATGGAATCTTATAGAAATAGGGGCCCTGAGTTCAATTAAGAGAGACTAAAAGCGGGAAATTAATTTCAAACATGATATAAGCCAGTACAGACACTTCTCACTTAACAAGCAAACTTTAGACCGACTAGGCGGCTCATTTCAGTGTCATGTGTGAAACTAGCAACATTTAAAGCCTGTCAGCAAATATCGAATGATGTATGATCCTACGGGAACTCTAGAACGAGCGGATTTAGACAGGACAGCGGAGCGGCAACTTTGTGTGATAAGTAACTGCTCTGAATTGTATCAAACGCAGATCAATGATATATAAGCGCTAGATACGATAACTATTCGTGTAGTAAGTGAGAAATTTTACAATTTCCTGCGGCCGGGCAGCCTGTCGTAAGAGGCGCCAAAACAACCCATAGCGAGTTGCTGGGGTATTACCCGTCTGGATATCTACCAGTCCTGGTCGAGAGTATGACGCCTTAACAACCTTGTGTTCCGTCTAGTATCCCTTTATAGAGCGCCAGCACCTTTGATGTTACAAATGTGCATAGGCGATGGTAACCGCTTTCCATCAGGTACGCCGTCTGTTTGTCTCCTGAATTCATGCAATAAAAAAAATTAAACAATTTATTCTCAAAAATTATAAGGTTTATAACACTTTAGGATTGAATATAAAACGTTGATCTACATAATATTTCTATAATATTAAAGTACGAAACTCTGCTTCAGCATCCAAACTAGATAAACCTTTCCTTCCCGCACAGTACAAAAAAATTAAGCACACAAGTATTCATCTGAATGTTTGTGTGTGATATTTATTAGGAAACTACTATTTCAAATTTATTTAACATGATACTTACTGAAATCTATTTCCAAGCATTAGTGTAACTTTAAGGCATTTCGTTGTTGTGCGCATTTGCACGTTATTTGAATGACATAACGTGCTGGAAACTTTATATTATTAAAATATATGTTCATGTCCCTATATTTTTGCAAAAAAAGATTGATTCATTGAAATCATTGAGACTAAGTGAGATATATAGGTTTTTGTTTTGATAAAAAGTAACAAGTTCAAAATGGAAATTCATTCGTCCTGTTTGATTGAAATTATAATAAAAGTTGTTTCTATGTCGCAGATTTTATCACTAATAACAATAACAAAACTATGTCTCATCTAGTCATTATAAATCAGTACAAACCGGTATCAACTAGCTTTAACTTCCGACCAACTATCAATGACCTCCAGTTCCAAAGTCCATAGTTGCAAGTGTTAATAAAACACCTATATCAACAGATCACCAAACGCTGGTCATAGTTAAAATGCTAACGTATTCGAGAGAGCAAACCGCTATTCAAATTTTCATTCATTGTACAGGTCAGGATTTAGGAAATATCGTTCAAGGACTACGCATTGTCATGGAAAATAATTTTAATTAATGGTGTGCTTTTTATAAAATATATTAAACAAATAAGTACGTACTGATGTATTTTATTTGTTAAATTTTCACGTTATAAAATCATTATATTAATACGTGAACCAAACCTCTTTTTGAGAAAATTGCGCAGACGGAGGAGTATGAAATTTACTTTCATACTCCTCCATACGTACAATTATAGATTAAATTTGCAATAAATAAATAGACCACCTACATATTCTAAATGCGGACCTGTCAACTTTTACGTAAGCAGTGTGGAAATTGGGGTTTTTGTTTCGTATATTTGTACGGATATAGAGTGTCAAGTTTAGTTTACTTTTCAATTGCCTACTCAATATCGTTGAATGGAGGAAAACTTTTTGGCGGATTTCGCTTTTGTTTTCAATTTGAAATTCATACTCGCCACCGTAGATAATACTATATATATATAAAACTCACCACTTTTATTTTTTTTTTTTTTTTTTTTTTTTTTTTTTTTTTTTTTTTTTTTTTTTTTTTTTTTTTTTTTTTTTTTTTTTTTTTTAACTCACCACTTTTATTTTGTGAAATTTTGTGAATATGTTATTTACTAGCATAGGCCCGCGACTTGGCTTGAAATTCCCGCAGCATGCCTGGGACACCAAATACCGCAGCATTAAAAAATAATGTAAGCTATCGTTTTATTGAAACCTGTGCTAGAATAAGCTGGTTTTTATGAACCCAGACAACTGCAAACCGCTCCCAGAAAATTTCCCACGGGATTCTCACGATAAAAAGTAGTGTAGGTTTTAAGTCTGTCGATCAGCGCATCAAAATCGGCCCAGTAGTTTTTACGTGAATCCCAAACAAACAGACAAGAAATCTAAAAAATACGTGGTGTTCTCCATCGTTCATATAGCGCAGTGTTTCCCAAACTTATTTTGTATAATGCCTACTTTGAGAATAAATTATTTTTCAGCGCCCCCATTTTTTCACCCACTTAAAACCACTGTAATGTCAAATTAAATTAACTGATTATTGTGAACTGTATTAGCGGAGATTAAACATTCATTCTAAACGAGACTTTTACTATAGCCCGCAAGAGTTAACTTGAGACCTAAGCGCAGTAGGTAGTAAACAACGGCGCTAAGGTCTCAAGGCCTGTTTTTCTGAATCTCTTACCGCCCTCTTTTAGGCCAGCAGCGCCCACAAGGGTGCGTTATTGCCCACTTTGGGAAAGGATGATATAGCGTATGGCAACAACTGAATCACTCAAGCGGCGCCTCAAAGGCCCTGAGCCTTTACCAAAATATATCAAAACAAATCATTGACTCCTCAGGTGATCAGAAGGCTGGTGCCTACCTCGGGCAACGGATCAGTATGGCAATACAACGAGGAAACGTAGCTTATCTAGAAGGCACCTTAGGCATTGAAGACGGTGATCTAGACTCAGTATTTTACTTATAATCTTGAGTGAGTATGGGTAGAATACAATATAAATAAGTAATTTTTCTTTATTGCTTTAGATTATTTATGGTAATGTTTCTAATGCATACTATAGATTTATAAATGTAAATTAATTATATGTAGTAGCAAGTAAAGGTTAAATGATCATCAGATGGTAGAGAGTAGTATTCACTGTGGAGTGCTGATGTGAACTGAACTAATGTATTTTGGAAACGGTAACCTTAAGTGCAAATAAATACTAATAAGACCTACAGCTAATATAATATATATAGAACAATGTGTGAGCAGGACGGATGATGTGCGAGCGAGATAGAGCAACTATTAATATGTGCGCTCCCGCGTTGTGCTAGCCAGTAGTTAGTTGCCCGCTGCGATGAGTAGACGTATGCAGCTCCCGTAAGTACTTTATAGATAACTCTATTTGTTACAGTTTCAAAACTAAAGCTAAAAA